>WEKY01055268.1:94144-158754 GCA_013390045.1 Picathartes gymnocephalus | reverse complement strand
TATTGTTTGGTTGCTTTGCATAAGACCACCTACCAAGACCTTATATGACTGAAAGAGAAGGAGTGCAGGCTGAATCCTGTTATTATTTACTTCAGTACTTCTTTATTCAATTTATATTTATGGAAATCAACAGGTCTATTTGGAAGGTAGAAGTGTTGCTCAGCATAAGCTAAAGCATCACAAATTAGGTATAGAGAATTAGCTCAAAATTATACAGTTAGTGGCACACAAAATTAACACTCAGGAGGTCTTGGCCGAGTTTCAGATTGTCACTTAATAGTCAATATCCTGTGAAACCCTAATCCAGTATGTTTTAATAACTAATGATTTATGCAGTAAAAAAGTACAACAGCATCCAAGTTTTGTACATAATTTCTGGGACACTATTACAGTATTAGGCTTCAGATCATGAAAAAAAATACCCTCTCAAATATGCTTGAAGTGAACCTGTAACAAAAATAGGATTCTTCAGCACTTTCCTATACATGGGCTGGTGGATTATCTGTAAGAATGGATGTTCCTTTTATGTTACTTACATGCAAGGAGACTTTTTATTACTCAAAAACATAATTCATAAATTCATACAAATCCTTCAAACCAATTTAACTCAGTAGGTTTTGACATAAGAGACGATGTGCTGCTGGTAGGGTTGCAGAACAGAGAGACCTTCCTTCCCCATCTATTGGCAAGTTCCTTTGCTTACGAGAAATGAGTTTCTTGTCCATTTAGGGAAGAATGTTTGTCATGTTCTGCAATTAAAGCTTATTCTCACACAGTATAAAAAGAGGAGCTATCTCAGTGGTTATTATCAGACCCATAGCTCAATTATCAAAACAGAAACTGATAAAAAGGTTGATACTGTGAGACTTCTAAATTACTTCTTCATAGTAATTCTAATTCTATTCATGGCCATTTTTCTTCATAACCACTAGTAACTGGATCCAACAGCATTTAAAGAAAAAAAATAGAATATATCTTCTAAAATTGCAATCAATTCTGTCTTGAAAATTACTGCCACCAATGGCACCATGAAGCACCAAGTTAGACCTCTCTTGGGCACTCCTTGGTTCACTTCACTCATCCAGAGCAACTCATTTCCCAAGTGCCATCCTCCCACAGCCAGCCTGGGTGCTAAATGTCAAGCTTCAGTCTCTCTGGCCTGTACAATGTTGCAAGTAATTGAGAGTGTCAATCAGAAAACACTGTTAAATTCTGTTGACAGAGCACAATAAAGGCAAGACTGCACTTCATTCATTGACAGTGTTTGTGGCTGCAGCCGCTTCCTTGGGTCACTATACAATGCAAATTTACTTCAGAATATGCACTTGAGGCTGCTCTGTGGAAGAAGAGGGTGCTGGTTTTACTTAACCATTTCTGTGACTATGAATGTCCATCTTGAAATATTTATTTTTAAGAACTTTTTGAAATGCCCTGTCCCCATGCAGTAACTTCCAAAGCACTGCCAGCTGCCACACAGATGGAAGATAAAAAAATTCAACCAGAGAAGCAGGATTTTGGCACATAAAGAAATATGGAAAGGGGAAGGCTGAGCCTTCGGGTACTTCTTATCACTTTCACCCTTTGCCTCAGCCATACACAGACAAGACCTCCTTTAGTAATGCAGATTACTGTATTTATTCAGAAGCCTTGAATTATTGTCCTGTTTTTCCTTATCGCCTATGTTCCTCACTTTATTTCTTTGACTTTGACTTAAATCAGCATTTTTTTGTGCTTGTCAGCCACTGGCTGAGGGAAGAAAAGCCACACTCATTCAAGAATATCCCACAGCTGCAGTCATGACCTTCCAGGTGGCAGCTGGCTCATAGATGCTCACCTCAGCCCACAGCACCAGGTTCAGGCTGCTTGCCAAAGGCACCACAAACACAAGAGAGGCAGCTTTCCTCTTACATGCTGCTTCCTCTGATGCAGCAAACAAGCTTCAGCATTGCCCTCTCTGAGAAGTTCCTGAAGAACGTGCTTACGGCAGAAGAAACAGCATGAAAAGAGCAGAGTTGAAGTCAAAGCCAGTTTTTCAGGAGAAGGGATGTCCCTCCCGTTGGGCTGTGCACAGGGGGACAGGGCTGGAGCACTGCAGTCCCCCAGGCAGGAGCACCACCTGACCCAAACCCTTCTCAGGGCAACGGTGAGAAACCAGGAGAGCTGTGGGG
Source organism: Picathartes gymnocephalus (assembly GCA_013390045.1). Lineage (NCBI taxonomy): Eukaryota > Metazoa > Chordata > Aves > Passeriformes > Picathartidae > Picathartes > Picathartes gymnocephalus. The sequence continues at coordinate 156,586 of WEKY01055268.1, read as the reverse complement.
AAAGTCGACAGCGCAGGAAGCAACATTCTCAGCAACACGGTGCATACAATACAACCACTTGAGAAAACCCAACACCATCAGCCAAAAGTGTGCTTTTAATTCACCTCTTCCACATCCCAGCAGACTCTTCAGTAACCTATGGTTAGCGCATCTTCTTCAGACCTAGGCTTCAGTCCCTCTGGGCTAAGGCACTACTAGTTGTTAAAATGACACACAGACTAATTACAAGGTCCAGCTGTGCAGGTTTAAGTGATTCAGCTGCTGGAATTTTAAAAGCTGTACTATACACAATTTCTCTACTGTTGAACAGTAAGACTTCAGTTATATGGGTAGACAAATTAAATTATTTATCTAGGAAGTATTAATAAATTTCTGTGGAACCTGTCTAGAAGGGAAAACTACTGGAAATCTCACCTACTTCAAAAGAAAGCTGCATCCCTACAGGAACTACAGTTTTATTAATCAAGTAAGAGTTTGCAATAACTTCCTGTGGTTTTGATACAAATTTTAAAAAAAACCCAAACAACCAACCCTACATAATTTGCTTGTCAGGTACTAACAGATTTTTTACACACATCTCTTCTAGTATCTATGGATTGCACAGCTATTCTGAAGGCCAAGGTGATATATCAATTTACACTAGCTGAGCATATTACCAGTAGACTGCCCTTTTTAGGAAAACAAATCTGAAAAGTATAGCTCCAAACTAGACTCCAATCTAGAAAAATGCACTATTTCCATTGAAACCTATTTTCAAGGTCTATTTCCATCAGAAAGAGCCATGACCCAACTTGCTGGACAAAACATGCTGCATGATAGAAAACACAGACTATAACTGCAGTGAGATAGGTATTAATGCTCCTTCACACACACGCACAAAAAAACCCCAACCAAACAAAACCAAAAAAAAAAACCAAAAAACACCCACAAACAAACAAAAAACCAACCAACCAAAAAAAAGAAAAACCATACAAAAACCCAAGACCCCCACCACCACAACCAACAAAACAACGTACTTTGGCCACTGCTCTAATTCAGACAGCAAATGCTACTCAACTCCTGTGGCTAGAGCAATCACAAGAAAACATGACTTCTCCATTCCATTTGACTACATGTTCCCTGGTGCATTTAAGGACTTAGTCTCCATGTATATATGTTGTAAAGAAATAACTACTTTTGTATTTTCAAATATGTTCTTCCATGATTCTCTGTCTTGAAAAGACTTGCATTAACTGGTGGGAGAATGCAGATGCAACATATTCGAAGGGTGAGAACCAAACCTAAGTTGATAGGGAATATGGGATTTGGGCTCTGGAGTGAGGTCACTGCTCCTGAAGCCACAGTCAGAGGGAGGGGGATGTCACAGCCCACCCATGCAAGGAGAAGAGCTGGGAAAGGAGCAGCTTCCCAGGCCTGCCCAGGCCACTGCACTCCTGCTGTGCAGGAAGCTGCAGGTCTTACAGATGAACACAGCACAGCTGCACCAGACGAAACACTTCAGCAAGTACAAAGTGGATGCCCGCCTTGTTTGTGCAAGCTGTGTATAAATATCCTTAAAATAACAGAATTTTTAATAGTTGCAGAATTTTTTGAACCACCACAACAAAACCAAAATAAAGTTTCCTGACTTCCCTTTTAATTTGATTTTTTTTTGTTTAAGGTATTCTTTAATCTTTTTGCATTTGGACTATTCACTAGAAATAACTGTGTTGGAGAAGTCAGAAAAAAACCCCTCCTCAGTTATTTTGCCTTTATGTAATGAAAACATATATAGTTTTACATAATTTAAATATTTTTTAACTAATAATACATTTAAGATGGCTGCATTACACGAGCTCTGAGGAACAAGATACTCAGTGAGTTTTAGAATCCAGAACACTAAATTATAATTGTTTGGGAGCTGATTTGTTAAATCTTTAGCTGAACCTAAGGAAAAAAATCATTTTGACACAAAAATAAACAGTTGCTTAAGTACTTTTCTATGCCAGAATGAGGAAAACAGATGCTGCTGCCATACATAGAAGGGATGATGGAAGTAACTCAAAAAAACCCATGCAAAGCTACCTGGTGGCCTTTAGAGGATTACGAAGGAAAGGCCAAATGCACTTGGATGTGGCTGTCAGTGGAGAGCAGCAAAAAGCAGGCAAATTCCTGGAAAGGGAGAACAGATGCAGGATGCCAGGTTTGACTTCCCTGTGCATAGACACACTCAGATTTTCAACTCACACACAGCTCTGCTCACTTCAGCACCTACATTAGCACAGGATTTCCCGTGTCATAAGAAATCCCAAGTCATAGTAATTAACAAAATAGTATTAAAACCCCACCTCTCACCCCTCAACAAAACCATTAAAAGAAAGCCAGAGAGAGCGGTCTAGGTCTTTTGATGGAGCACATGCCTTGTGTCAATAGTGGAAGTAAAAAATGTGTCTAGGCATACTGAAATTAGAGGGAACCACTCCTTCTAGGCTTCAGGGCTTATTTCCTACATTCACACTGATGACAGGATTCACAAAACAGTAACATCGAGTAGCAGGTGCAAGACAAAATATAGACACTACTTTTTCACATTATAGCAGTATCCACAGTGTGACAGGAGTTTCCCTAATCCCCAAAGATAGGCAAGTTCCTGACTTAAATAGCTTGTGATACATCAGGGACCTTGCTGCTGCCCTTCTCTCTAAGTGGAAGACACTCACAAACCACGATGATGCGCAGAGGTTTAAAAGCTTTGAGAAAGACTGAACAACACCCCCTTCTTGGAGTGCTTTCACAACTAAACCTCTAAAGCTCTAAAACTGCTTTCAGTTCACTGGGGAAGGGGAGGGGGTGGCAGAGGGGAGGGAAGAAATTGACTGTGTCCTGCCTTCCACTATCTAAATAAAAAGTAATTTTATAAAGTGTAGGGGAGAAAGTAGTTTGATGCTCTTACTAGTCAAAATGACTCTTGATGTGATCAGGAGAGTTACCTTCAAACCCTACAGTACAGGGTGGGCCAGGCACAGAACAGATACAATCACCAGCATGTAGCTGGCCTTGGATTTATTGTTATTAATAAACTCATTTGCACACCTGTAGTAGCAGGTGAAGAAGCAATCCCGTTTTTTCACATCTCAGTCAGATCTTTCCCCCCACATTGCTCTCAGCGTGAGCATGAGTTGAGTTCTTCAAAGGAAGAGGAAATTCCTCTAACCCTCTGGAATTCAGGTGACCAGCCAGTGGACACAGAGATGGTTCAGAGCACCCAGGTCTTCACCGCCTTCTGAGCACTGCCTTGTTGTTATGAATCCTTTGTGTAAGTCTGTCCTGACTCTCACCTTAAAGAAGAAGCCATCCAAGAAAATGAAACAGCTTTCATAACTTACTCCCTCTGGAACTAATTAAACTAGTCCACAATAATCCTGCTCAGAGCCATGATGAAAAAAAATGAAATGAGAGAGGAGCTCTCAGTGCACAAAAGTGAAATCATGGTGCAGCAGATCTCTCACTGGACAGCTTGGTGGCTCAAATAACTCAGCTGTGATCCCTCTGAAAAATGACCAACGGATCTTACTTCTAACAATGTCTCTTTGTAGTAATTACCTGTCCTTTGTATCATCAATCATAACAGAAACAGGTGTTGAAAATGTAAACCACACAGAAAAAAGACACGAGGAGCTCTGCAGAGAACACTTGGGTTGACTTCCTGCACAGAAATAGAGTCACATGGACATCTATCTAATCTATTCTTAAAAACTTTCAGCAGGAGATTAGGTCTCCATTAAATCTCAAGGCAGCCTTTTCAGTGTAAAAGTCTAATACAAAGATATATATAATACCACAGCTCTGATAAAATAAATCTATCTGGAGCCACTTTATCTTTCCTAATCAGTATCTAGAGACATTACGCTTCTGGCACCAACCACAACTCCACTTAAATCATGCCTGTGGAAAAATTTTTCTACCTGGGGCAAGAAAAAATCATCAGGAATACTTTCCTAATGCACTTCTGAAAGGAGCAACACACACAAGATAATAGAAATAAGTCTGATTTTCAACTGAAATTTTTGAAGTAGTATACTGGAAGAATACCTGTTATACTCCTGTTACATGTTAGCAAAGCTCTGCCAAAGGCAAGCACTACATGGAAACTAGTAGGCTGCAATGTCAGTATTCTTAATAAAGGTTCAAAAGCTTTTTCCTTGGCATACATTTATTGGTATTTATTCTTTGGCTCTGAACCGTAATAAAGCATAGATTCTTAAGTCACTATAGAATCACTGGACAGATACGTTGATTATTGGCAAATACAGGACAGCCTAGATGGGCATTCAGAATCAAAGGGTAAGTACCACATGAAGTGTTAAAGACAGATTGGCAGAACACAACCAATGTCATCTTTGTTACACTAGCCTTCTCTCAAAGATTTAGGCAAAAAACCCCAAATAAACCTAATTTTGCAAAGTGTTTTAGAGCCTCTGTATGTGTATTTTATTTCCCAGCACTGATTCTCTCTGCCACGTATCTCAACTTTTGAATATGGCCAATGGTCATGAACAATGTTTTAAAATGAAAGCAGAGATTTTCATGTCTGACACTAATACAGACAAAATACCAAATATATTTATATGTACTTCAAGTCAATAGCTATTTCAAGTGTACTCCTAAGGAAACTACATTAGATAGGATTTTTTTTTTTTTGTCTTAGAAGTGATTTTTAAATTCTATGAGACATAACATCAAATATATGCACGCAGCAGTCTCTGGATCTGACTTTTCAAAAGCAGTACCCTAAATCTACAACAGACAGCATATAAATAGGCAACTGTCCTATGTAATGAAGAACCCTGAGCATGACTCCATCTCCAACCTTTCATGGTATTTGTATGGAAATATAGATTGTAATATTTCCTTATTTATCTCAGGAATTTAAGCAAGATCTCTTCTCTTCACTGTGAAGGGAACTGAAAGACTCCTGCCTTTCAGCACTCTTGCCCAATAAGCTCCACAGCTAAGTATTCCTTCTATGTCCATCCCTGTCCTCATTCCCTTCCTCTCTCTCTACAAAATACACCTACACAACAGGTAGGTTCTCAGAAGCTAGAATCTTTCTTTTAAATGTGGTAGGGTGTGCATTAATTTTTTTCCTATTTACATTATCAGTGCCACTGATTCCCCATGAAGCCTACATCATTTTCTACCTCTCCTGTATTCATACACAATGAAAATGTACGCTGCTTCTCAATCAAAGCTCCTAGCCATTTATCAAAACACAATTTAGTAAAAAGCTTTTTTTGTTTGTAGTGAGTTTTGCAATGAGTAAAACCTTTTGCTTTCAAATCTATTACCTTGTCTCTAACTGACAGAATAACTAAGTTGAATAAAGCTTTCCTGATATAAAGAGACATGTAAAACTTGCTGTGTGATACAAGCAAGTCTCAGAAATCAATTTGCTGAGCACGGCACAGTCTTTTATAAAAAAACTGCCTCACAACAAAAACTAAAAAAGAAACATCCCTCTAAAAACTTTCTTAAGTTCTAAGATAATAAATTATTTCCCCTGTTGCAATGTTAGAAAAATTATATTCTTGATGTATTTCAATTTTGTTCTTTTCTCAACAGTGGCAAAAGCGAATTTGAAAGAAAAAAATCCCAACAAAAAATTTCTGCAAATTTCTTTACTGGGAGAAAAAAAATTGAAAAGTTCTTTTTTCTTGTTTTCTTATCTCTCTGCCTGGAAAAACTCTTGTCACCTTCACTTTGATAAATGTCTGTGTAGGACAATTCAAGGCTGTGTCTTAAAACCTCTGCCCTGCAGCAGCTGGGACTTCTCCTAGCTTAAAACATTAATTCAATTTTATTTCCTTTTTTTTTCCCCCAGACAGAGATATTTGGTTTTGTTTTCTCAGGATGAAAAAAAGAATCCCTGGAAAAATACATTTTTCCATGAAATATTTTAATTGGAGGGCAGAGGTGGGAAGTTTCAGTCTGAAAATTAGCAAGTTAAACAGTTTTATCTCTGACCAGTCTGTCTGATACAGTATATCCAAGATTTACTAAGGTAGCATAAAGGACAAGAATTTATCTCAGCCTTACTTGTCTTAAATATAATCTTCATGAACTCTACTACACTGAAAGAAAATCCACAGACTCATAAGCCCATGTTAGAGACAGTATTTATATGAGAGGAATCAGCAGAGGTTTGCATTAAGAGGGGTGGTACTAAGCCTCTTCACTTAGAAGATACACTGACACCAGTGCAAAAGCACCCAGACCTTAAGCCCGTAACTCCACAATGTATATGTTGCAGTTTTCCACTGCCACAACAGCTATAAAGTATGTAACACAGTCAGTGATTAAAAACAATGAGCAGTTTGGAGCCCTCACAAAAATGCGAGCCCAGATAAAAATCATAGTCACTCTCAGTGTTCAGGAAAATGAATAATGAAATACAATGGCAAGTAATGTAAGCAAAAAACAGATTGAAAGAAGTATTCCCTGCCAAAATAAACAAGAAGCAGAGAATTGTGTAACTCTTAATTCCCATTTTTATTCAGAGCTTAACTGGAATGTATTGAGGGCAAAGTACACGAACGAATGGTAAAAATTTAGAAAGCCTGGCCATGCTTTCTTTCATTTCAGAGACAGGGTTGTCTCAGCTCTCAGTCTGTAATCACACACTTACCCAGCCCTGCGTCTTCAAACTCACCTTACTAAAACGAGTTGTACAGGAGACCAATGCTCACTTCATGTGAGCAGATGCAGTGTCACATGTCACAAAACTCGCATGCAAAAATGTACACCAACACATGTTCAAGAAGCATCAGCTTCACTTAAAATTACTTTCCTTAAATGACTGGGTCTGCATTTAGGCTTCTAAACCCATGCTTACATCATATTCATTGCAACTAACTGAATGACCTGAGAAACAAATTTCGCAGTAAAGATTACTTTCTCTCTCTCAAAACGTCACAGAATCACAGAATCATCAACGTATCAAGAGATGTTCAAGATCATCCAGTCCAACTGTCAACCCAGCATCAGCATAATCACCACTAAACCACATGTAACCCCAAATGCTCTCCTCATTTACCCTCTTTCTCCACAACTCCTCCAGGCCCGCTGCAAAGCTGAGAAGACAGCAGAACATCCTGTTGGGAACAGGCATGAACATGAGCAGTCATTCTCTCTTCTTGAATACAGAGAAGACCTAACCGTGACCCCTGAGTCCCAAATCCTATTCAAGCCCCTTCAGCAAGAGGTTCACATGATACCTTTAAAACACATGCAAATGCTTTAGGAGTTGAAGTAGGGTTGAAGCTCTAATTTCCCATTTACTCAACTCATAATGTCCTAGTAGCTCCTACCACTGCTTCCAAACACAGGCTCAGTGAAGTGGGACAGGACTGTGAAGAGAGTCATTACAAATATGAGGTATTTAGGAAACTGATCCAATCAAATCTCATTCAATAACCCGTCAGCTCAAGAGATAGCTGGAGCCAATGGACTGAAGAAAATTAGCTCCTCTCCTGCTCTGATCCCAGTTTTGCTCTGGGATCATCAGACTTGAGTTAGCACTTGCTTGTGAAGACCCTCTGTAAAAGATTCATTCTTCTCATTACTTATGTGCAAGGACATACACAGAATTGGAATACCACCAAAATGTAAGCACACCTACAGTGAGTTTCATCACCATTTTTTTCTCATATTATAAAGAGAACACTGACTTCCCTGAAATGAGAAAAAATGCACTGTACTGTAAGCACGAACTGCAAAGAAGCATCACCAGAATGGTACTGTTGTGACATTCAAAATGCCAGCAAATTAAAAATCTTCCACAGAGTAATTGCATTGGTAAAGAAACTGCGTAATGGTTTGCCTGGAAATTACATCCTCTTGCAACTTAACACATTAACCAACAGAAGATAAATGATTCTTGCTCTAGTTTCTGGTGGCAAATGGGGGAGTGACATGGGAGCAAAAAAAAGGAGTTGATTACAGAATTTGAAAGATAAAATAGCAGAAAAGCAAGACAACACGAAACAAACCTGAAGTATCCCATTATATATGTTAAACTAGTACCTCTTGATCAACTTGAATTCATTCTAATTACCTACTGCAGTGCAACTGTAGCATATTTTAAATCCTGGTTAAAGAAATTCCTGTGGGGGGTGATCCCTTCTCTGTGACCACAGGATATTTTACTAGGAGATGTTAGTGATGTTCTTCATCAGTGGTAATGGCTACAATACAGTGAAGGAGAGGGATTACATACGAGGTATCACATTCTGTGCATTCCTACACAAGAGTGGGAATAGCCAGATGTGCCGTGGAAAAGGTAAACTGCATTTGCTGTCACAAAGGGACCTTCTGAGCGTGGGAGGACTGAAGCATTATGAAGAACCAACCAGTAACAGGACATCCGTGGTTGTAAAAATTAGGCAGAGGCATCTGTACTCTGGTTCAATTTCCATGCAAGCATGTTTGGCACAAACACTTGTTAGCCAAGAAAAATGAATTTTTACTTTTCACAATACCTATGCCAGGAAATGCAATTATTCAAATGCCAGCAGGAAGCAAATGCCCAGCAGGCACATGCATGTTCTAATGTAATTCTCTACCCAGTTTTGAAAAGCAGCCAAAGAACCACAAAGAAGTCTGACTTTTTAAACAGCTTTCTAAATTTTCTAATACATAAATAGTTCCACTTGCCTCTACTCACGAATATTTTCATACGGCATTCTCTGAAGTAGAAGAGAGTTATAGAGCACATCTTTCATTTTTCTGGATCTCTCCAGACCTACAGAGCTCCTCTAGCTCTCTCAGACAGTACTAGTTCTACATCTCCCTGTTGTGGGTTTGGGTTTTTTAAACAGATAATGTTTAACAGTCTGTTTTTAACTTGAGTTTGGTTTTAACTCGATGGCTGTAATGGAATTTTATTTTATTTGTATTCTTGCATGCCCACAGTGCCCAAGCCAGTTGTACACGGATAAAACTTGAAACTCCCATTTTACATGGTCCTATGACGTTTGTCTGTGATGAGTGACTGGATGGCTGCCTGTAAACTCTTGTCATAAGTTTTCATTCCACACATTTAAAAATGTTATGAACATAATGTGGACTTCAGAGTGTCTCTGCAAAGGGCCTAAACCAATCGGTATAATTTCAGAATATGGCAGATTCTTATTCTCCTACCAAAGTACCAGCACAGATGTAGCATGATGGACTGATAAAATTTAAATGATTATTATATATACCCACTTCAAATTATTATTTATATCTGTTGTCAAAATTGGTGCCAAATTTTGAAACAGGACGGACAGTTAAATACTAGATGTACCTGAATTTTAGCTGATACCTTCACTTCCCTCAATAGGTGGTATTACAACATTTTGAAATTCAATTTTACTGGCTATTCCTTCATGACATACACCTTGAAACACAGAAAAATTCATGATCTGGTCATTCAAAGAAAGAATGTAGATGTGAAATTATTTGCTTCTTATCAATAAACTCACTGACACATCTTAACTGGAGAGCAGAACTTAATAGCCAGTTTATTTCCCATTCAAAAGTGGCCAAGAAATACATGAAATGATGGGGCCAGCAGTAGAGACGAAACAGTAGCCTGGAGTTCCTGACTTTTTGAATTGTCTTTTATTTTTAAATGTTTAACAGAAATTTATAATCTTATTTAGTTTCTATGCTTACAATTACAAATTTCAGATTCAATACATCTGAAACTAATTTCATGTTCTATACTTACCCATGTATACATGTGCTGTGAAAATAAAAATAGTTCTTTTGCGTGATTCAAACCTGAAAGTTTCCTGGGATAGTTGGCCTTTCATGGCAGTCCCAGCAGGAATCAGCAAGCAGAACACAAAAGTAGCACTCACTCTTCAAAGCTCAAAGTTTCTGAACATGGCTCAGTGTCCTGATGGCAACTGGTGACAAGTGGTGTTCCTCAGGGGTCCATACTGGCACCACTGCTGTGTGCTATCTTCACCAGCGACATAGACAGTGATACTGAGTATCCCCTCAGAAAATCTACCAACAACAGCAAATGGAGTGGAGCAGCTGGCACACCTGAGGGATGGGTCACCATCCAGAGGGACCTGGACAAGCTTGAGAACTGGGCCCATGGAAATCTCATGAGGTCCCTCACCCAGACCTGGACAGCTCCTGGCATCCATACAGGCTGGAGATGAATGGATTCAGAGCAGCCCTGCAGAGAGGGATCTGGGGGTGCTGGTGGATGAGAGGCTGGATATGAGCCAGCAATGTGCCTCTGCAGCCCAGAAAACCAAACGTGTCCTGCACTGCATCCAAAGCAGCACGGTCAGCAGGGCAAGGGAGAGGATTCTGCTCCTCTACTCCACTCTGGTGAGACCCCACCTGGAGTGCTGCATACAGTTGTGGGATCCTCAGCACAGGACAGACATGGACCTGTTGGAGCAGGTCTAGAGGAGGGCCACAAAAATTACCAGAGCGCTGGAGCATCCCTCCTACAAAGAGAGGCTGACAGAGTTGGGGTTGTTCAGCTCAGAGAAAGAAGACACTTAGTGTAGCCTTTTAGTAATGAAATATAAGAAAGATGGGGACAGACGTTTTAGTAGGGTCTGTTGCAACAGGAAAAGGGACAATGGCTTTAGAACAGAAGAGGGTAGATTTAGACTAGGTGTAAAAAAAGCTCTTTTACAGTGAAGGTGATGAGACCCTGGAACAGGTTGCCCAGATAGGAGGTAGATGCCCAATCCCTGAAAACATTCAAGGCTAGGTTGGATGGGACTCTAAGCAACCTCATCTAGTTGAAGATGTCTCTGCTTATTGCAGGGGGTTGAACTAGATGACCTTTAAAGTCCCTTCCAAACTAAGCTATTCTACGAATGTGTATACTTGATTGTCTTGGATGATATTACCACACATCCTTATGGTACGATCTCCAAATGTGTATCTTCATCTCCTATAGGAACAGCCAGTGGCAGTTCAGACTGTCAGAAATTATTGCAGTGCTCTTAGTATCTAGTTCCTCCTAGGAATATCCTATAAAATTGTTTTCCTATTGATCAAACTTTTTTTTTTGGGAGACCAGGGGAGCTGGTGAGGCTTGAAGCTGATTAAATCCATCTCACTACAAACTGCCTTGCTATACGTGTGTAGTTGGACGTCGTCGATTTTGGCAGGAGTTTTCTGCAGATCCTAAAAAGATGATGAATACAAAAGCCTGTCTCTCACATTTGTTCTTTTCTACATCATTATTTTCATAGACTGGACAACTCTTTTCCTGCTTAACTTAGACTCATTAAAAAATTGCTCCTGTGGCATCCCTGTGTATAGGCTACCACGCAGCACTTCTGCTCAGAGCCAAAGGTGAGAATTCAGTGATCCCTTGGTATTCCTTATGTAAGTATACAACTGCAAAGAAACAACAGGAAAGCCAGATTTGCAGATGACTGCACAACAGCTATCTCTGCTATGCTTGATCCCCAGCCTACAGGAAACAACAGAAGTTTTCTCATTTGTGAGGTTTAGACCTCTTCCACGGTAACCTAAATAAAGGTCTACCACATGCATGTATCCTGCATCAGAATTCCGACAGCTGAACTTCTCCACTTAATCTCCTGTTTCCTAGGAGTTCAATGTTTTATTTTGAAAATTAACTTGTTTTCTAGGAAATAAGCAACACCATCTTTAGGAAAACCTGAGTAGGACCCATATTATTTGACATAAATGTCTTCACTGTTTATTTGAACGAGTGACAGTTGGCTTCCTTCACAGACAATGTAATACAGAGTGAAAAAAACACCACTTCTATGGTAAGACCTACCTGACCTACATAGACATTTTATTTTGGATATCAGGAAATGTAAGAAAAGCATTTTTCTCTCAACTAAGTATCAAGACATCCTGGCAGGAATGAGTCTGAATTAGATTATGTACGCTATAGACATCTGCCCTTGATCAGGTGATCCCACCCTAGGTGGCCCAAATTTGACACAGTAGACAAACAACTTTACTCATTGTTTTTACATAATGACTGTGGTTAAGTAAAACTGAAATAGAAGACAGTATCTGTGGAATAAAAAAAATCTCATGTTTACTGCTGTGATATGAAATCAGTGTCTTAGCAATCTAAACAGAGACAGCTTATCAAGCCCTTACCTTTGGGGATAGTAATCTGACAGCCCAGGTCACAGTCCTGCTGCAACTGATAAAAAGCCACTTCCTGCAGCCGAGCACGCTCCAGCTCCGAGAGGCTTTGAACGGGAACTGACTTCAGCCGAACACTGCGCCCTGACATGCTGTTCCAAGTGAAATCACCCTACAGGAAATCAAATGGAAAAATATGAAGCATCATATGGTATGCACAGTTTAATAAACAGAACTATCTCTTTTACTGCTAGAAAAAACAACACAGGTTCTTCTCACCAAAAGGCCATTTTCTTGGACATCTCTAACCTTTCAAATATCTTTATTCTCCCTAGAGCAGCATCGCTTACAAGGGATACAGACATGCAAAACAAGAAGTCAATTCTGTCTGAAGCCATTTAATCAAGCATTGTTGCAAAAACATTAGGATTCCAGTAACAGCACAAAGCAGGGAAGGGGGGGGCGGGGACGAAGCCCTTGCGTGCTTTTCCCAGTTTGCTTTCTCTGTACAGTACTTGATCATCATTTATTTCTTTTCCTGCACCATCAGTCAGAACAGCAGACCTCCAAAGGTCCATGGACAACACACATCTTATCACCCACACCTTGCAGATTTGGAGAGTGCACTGGCAGAGCTCCTTTTCCAACATATTCCCATCTCCTCCTTATACCGATGTTGTGTTTAGAATACAAGTGACTAGAGGACAAGATATTCCATGTTTTTGAACTGCAATAACAACCTATTTTTGAACATTTATAGAGGAAAACAGCATGAGATACGCTACATCTCTGTAAGGCAGCAATTATGCTTGGAAAGTAAACTGAAAGCTTTAGCTGTTGTGTCTCCCACCTGTGAGAACCTACACAAAAATCTATTCTCCTAGTATTTAGCTTAGGCTGGAGAAGTAATCACCACTCAAAGAGCGAGCACAAAGACGAGCTTAAAGCCTGACAATTAACTTAAAGCAAGACTTTCAGAATTCATCAAAGCATCATCAAAGAGCATAGATTAGCACTACAGGGAGAGAAAGAAGAATTTGTTTTTCATTCTAACCATGTTAAAAAATAAGCATCTGTCTTGTCAGTAAGTATAACCTGATGCATCTGCTGATAATGAAAAAACTCTGATGCACATCAGCTGGGCTGTAAGACAAACACACCAACCTACCTTTTATCACAGCATGGCAGACTTACAATTAACAAACGTCACTCTCCTTTTCAGGTTAAATTTCAACATCTGTACCTTCACTGCTTACTAATTTTCTCACTGTGAACTTACGATACACCTGTTCTGCGTATCCTTCTGCAGTCAAAGGATGTCCACTGACTTTAAAAATTATTGTCTGAAGCTCCTCAATATGAAAATCAGTAAAATTTGACTTAGCAGTTATGCATCCTGTTGTATGTAAACATCTTTGTGCATGTTTCCATATATTTTGCCCATATATGTGCATGTATATTTATATACACACATACAGCCTGTACATATATTTGTATATAAACATATATATGCACACCCATGATTGTGTGAGTGTATTTACACAGAGGTACGAGACAAAAACTACTCACAAGTGTACAGCTCCATTTAGCAACACAGATTAAAGGAATTACACAACTAACACCCTTCCTTGTCATTCATGAAGTATGTTTAAGTTCAGCAAGGAATATTTTTTTGCCAGAGTAGTTTTGTAAGTCATTAGATAAAGGCATTACCTCAATGTGAACAACTGCACCTCTGTATACTTAATGCATGCCCAATGTCTTCATAGTATTTATATGCACATGGGCCACACATGCAAAACTTCTGTGTTTGCCCAGTATTTGACTACTGCAATTTGTTACTTCATTTTTTTGCCTCTTCACCTCTTCTTGCTCTTCTAGTGCCTTACTGTTGACTAATCAGATTTAGTAATCTCCAACTAAAGTTTTGCACGGTGTCACAAGCAAAGCTGAGTAGCTTAATTCAAGCAAAACCAAACCATCTAGTCACATAAACCCCATTTGCAAAACTGAAAATAAACATTTACATTTTTTAAAAAGCTGCTTTCATTTACAGATAAAAGTGATCAAGAACAGCATCCACAACCATACAATGTATGCTACAAAACTAATTCCTTTCCAACCTTGGTAATGCAAAAGAAACTTTACAAGCACAAAAGTATGCAATTAAATCCTCATGAACATATAATATATAAAGTATTCTACAGTCAAAATGATACAGCCAGAGAAATATAGGTCTTTATGGCAGATTTTAGGGGTATTTTATCTTATTTACTTCTCCAACATGAGCATTTTCATAAACAAAAATATCAATGATATGTCTACCATAAAAAATTTCAAATCCAAACCCTTAATATCAAAACAGGAATGGGAAGCAAAAATTACACCCCCTATAACATGTTAAGGTAATAGAACACATGTCCTGTTTCCTGTAGACCACAAAAACCAAGGGCAGCATGGAAATTTTAGGAATTACCACAAATTAGACAAAAACTTCTTAACGGAAATCTTCATGAACACATGAATGATGCCTCACTTTCAGACAGATTTGCCCTTGGCAATATTTAACTCTGGAGGTACCTCCTCATCCTCAGGCTTATCTCTGAGGTGTCTCTGTAACTGCAAGCAGTGAGCTGTTGCCCTGCAAAGCCCAGCTCCAACGTGAGCCCCGCTAAAGCAGGTGACCTTGGAGGCAGGGCTGGCAAGCTGTGGTACAGCCCTGCACTAAGGTTCTGCTTTGGGGGCTCCAGCAAACCTCTGCACAGAACTGGGCTGCTTTACATGGGCAGACCACCCAACTCAGCACTACCCAGGCAAATCTCACTTTAATATGGGAATATCCCACCCTTCCACCCATGCAAGCGGTAGGATCACAATCCCTGGAGGTATTTAAAAGATGTGTAGAGAGGCAGCTCTTAGGGATATGGTTTAATGGTGGACTTGGCAGTGCTGGGTTAATGGTTGGACTTGATGATCTTAGTCTTTTCCAACCTAAGTGATTCTATGATTTTTTTTTTTATTTTTTTTTTTAGTAGGTGTTCAAGGATTTGAAACCAACACAAAGGTAAAAGCAGGAAACAAGATTATGAGGCCTGTTCCTTTCAACCAGGTTTTTATTCTGCTAGTTTGCAAGGCCCCCTATCTTCCTGGTGCTCACTGTCTAGCTAAAACCAGTCATTTTCAACAGCTGCATCTTGCAATGCCACAACAGGTTGCTGAGATAAAGAATGTGGAATCACTCTGCCCAACTGCTGTGCACTAAAGAAGACATTCCTTTTCAACACTTGATGCGTTTGATAAAATCTCTGCTAGGTCACATTAACACAGGTTTTTATTAAGCTAATGGAACACATGACTAATAAACTAAAATATTTTTGGAAAATCACGTGGTAGGTAGGGCCAATGAAATATCCTAATCTTTGAAGGCTCAAGAAATGTTTCCTTGAAAAAGTCTGTTTTATTTTGCAAATATATATCACTTACGTATCACTGTCTTCTATAAGTCAAAACAGGGTATTTGAGAATTTAATCTATTTAAATACCCCTATGCTTTACATAACATAAGGTAAATTAAAGGCCTCATCTTCCTCCTAAAGCACTGCACAGTTACACAAACAGCCTGTAAATTATAGCAAAATCATCCAGGCTTGGGAGAGAGTCCAGAAAAGTCAAGCTTCCTTGAAGAATGTGTGCTGGTGTAATTACATCTGCCTAAAGCTATTCTGCACTTTGTGGGGCAACCCAAGGAGGATAAGGGCAGCACAGAATGAAGAATATTTTCTGTTTCTCTCTTCATATGAGATGCCACACTTCACCAGCCTAATTCAACATCAGCCTGAAACAGCTGGAAGCTTAAAAGGAGCAGAAAATCTTTAAGAAACAAGTCTAAATTATTTGTTTGTTTTTTGAAATTCATGTCCAGTATATGTGTTTAGACATAGTTCAGACAGGTTGCTCTCTATTATTTAGATTACAGGATTGCAGGTCTGAATATTACACCCTTCATCACCGAGAAAGGAAAAAAAAGGCAACACACAAACAGAAGCGTGCAAACAGAAATATTGCTCTGGGATGAAGTGGTCAGCCTGACCGGACATAAACTGCTAACTGTAAAGCTATTTTCATAAATGAATTTTACGAAACCATAATCGAGACTAAAAGCTTTGTCTGGTTTCTTCCACCAACCAATCGTGTATTTTTCCTCTTGAGTCTGCAACCTCAGCTGCATCTTCTCTCTGGCACTCCCATTAGCATATTTCTTCCACTCAACCGAGCAGTTCACTGACCAGGTAACTACCTAAAATACCAGTGTAGATGACTCAGCAAAGGAGATGACTGAAAAGCTGCATCCTTTGCCTCTGAAGAATCTGAATCTGTCCTTTTTCCCTGTACTTCTTGTCCACAGTCATAAGCACATTTTTAATAAGATGCAGATTGCAGCTTTACTGATATTCTTTCAAGCATTTTTCTAATAAGTTGGATGTTTGGCAGCTACAAAATAAACATCAAGTGGTACATCCTGACTTAAGTAACACTGTGCACTTAAATTACTCTTAAGCATGTCTAAGCTACTCTTGTGGGCCTGACCTCTTTCTCCCGAGCCTCCAACAATCTTTCAGATGTCTTTTAGAAATGTCTCATTCTTCTGTCTTTTGTACAGTACAGAAACTGGTTGACAACTGCATGTAAATGCTGAATGTAGATGCAACTCTATGGGAAGTGATCAACCTTGATTTCTGTGGAGTTTCAAGCCTTAGTGAGTTATGTGGATGGTGCACCGGTTGGGAAAAAAGAACCCTCACACATCACAGTTTATAAAAAAAAAAACAACTTAATGCAAGATGGAGAGTGCAATTTTTATCTTATGCCTTATTGCTATTGTTAATGACTATGGTCTGTACTCATTCAGGTGAACACCATTATCAGATTAGCTGTCTACTTTTCATTAGTCTTTTGCTCAAATCCATTTGAAATCACTAAGACCAAACCAATTATGTCTACTTGCTTTTTTCTGTTCTAGTCACTTTTAGCTATGCACTTGTATTTAGATGGGTGTCCACTGTAAAAGAACACAGCAGTTTTGCACAAAAAGATTATATTGAAAATAACAAGGCAAATGTAGTATTAGAGTGTCGTAATTCTGTTTGCATAATTACTTCTTTAAGCTTCATGAAACCATGTATCACTGCTACTTTACAACCTTTTGCTTCCCCTGTTCATTTATTTCAACTCTATACAATTATTTCCAGACTCCTCAGGCATAAACTCTCACAATTTGGCTGTTGGTACAGGTAATCCCGCTCTTCTTCATTTCCCTGATGTTGCTGTTAGCAAGAACCAAAACCAGTTCTGAAGTAAAAGTCAGTCACTTCAGTACAGCTACATACTCTGCCCTATTGGATCAACATACAGAATACTGTTCCTGGACAGGATGAGAACTAAGGAGAAGGGGAAAAACTAATTTCTTAACTTACTTAATTTCTTACCTAACTAATCTTAAGTAGCCTTTTAAGCATTACATGCAGTTAAGGAGTACATCAAAACTCCTTTACTAGTGCCATCCTAGATAACCACCTGCAAATTACTGAAGAGTTAAAAAGCAATAGATGGTACAAGTGTGCTACAGCCTGACTCCCTCTGCCACCTTCATTTCAGATGCTCTTCCACAGCCAACTCAGTGCATTACAGGCAGCACACTGGTTTCCAGCTGGCTTTACAAACTACTGCAGCCTAGGATGCTCTGGGATCACACAGCTGCTCCCAAGGGTCTGCTAGTACTGCAAAAGAATTCTTTCAGATGAATGAAGTTGTACCTCAATGCTATACAAAGAAGCACAAGACTTGCTGTGTGACATCAAAGCATTCAGAGGAAGATATCTGAACATGGATGTATGGGGCCCCAACAATTAATCTTCATTAAGAAATACTGACTTCACTAAGGCTGTTATCTAGGGTGACATCCTGTTCCCCTTGACGTCAGTAGCAAAATTATTAATAAAATGTCTCCACTAGGAAGAGAGTAAGTACAGTCCAGATGATTCTGTGCTAGTTTGAAGCCTTGCACTAAAGTTGCCTTATCTCATGCTATATTGCATTTAAGTGTAGTTTTGTCAGAAAGATCACATTTTACAAAACATTGGTTTAGATATCAAAACTACTTAAAGGCAATTCATATGACCATTGCATTGCCAAAGACAGACACTTCTTCACATCCTGTCTCATTCCCAAGGCTGGAAAGCCATGCATCCAGGATCAGTACTTTAAGGCAACCCCTGTGGAAACACCGGAAAGCTGGTATGCCACTCAGGGGAGACAGAATTCACACCCACAACAGAAATATTTCATCTAGCAAGAAGGCATGAACCCGTGCCCAGGTAAAGATACACATTTCAGACTATTACAGTGCTGATTTCCATTTATCAGACTAAAAACTAACTTTAGTCTAAGGATAAACAGAGAGCAGAACAATGAGCATGCTTTCACAGCAGTATTAAAATTGTTAAAATAAAGAGGAAAATATTTCCAGATCAACCTTTCCAATTTTTCTATATGCCTCAGGATACTATTTCATATTTAGAGTATTTCAAAAGCATTATCTTACAAAAACCTGATGCATAATGGAGATGTATTTAATTCCTTTTCTGACATTAATAAACCTGAATCATGTACAAAGCTATTGGTCAGCAAAATATTCATCCCTAACATACGGACTCTGTACTGAACTTTTTCAACAGATCCAGAAAACCAACCTCCAGAAGTTAGAAAGCTCCACTAAAATGTATCAAAAAATACATGGTCAGATTTTTTTGATTTCTTACTTCCGCAGATATCAACATTTCTTAAGGGATTTATTAGGAAGAACCACAATTAAACCAGAAGGGGCCAAGTACCTTTTTGGATGTGTCAAAATGGAGCCAGAACACCTTAAAAAGCCCCGATCCAACTTTAGAGTTACAGCTGAAATTTTGTCGGTCTTCACATAGACAGATATTTGAGTGTTTTCATGTGTAAAAGAGAATTAAGCCATGTTACAACACTCTGAGTTTTGCTGCAGGCTAAGGGTACAAGCAGCGCTGTCACAACCATGACTGCACAAAGTAACAAGATGAAAAACTGCAGTAATTAAACCATCTGAGAGCACAGTAATTGGCTACAGAAGTTTCATCAATCTCAACACTAAAGATCTGGGATAGTCTGGCTTCATTAAGAGGAGAATTATTTTCCCTTCTATTGGTTCATTTACTATACATTTTGAGAGGCTGTTGCTATGTTTTTCTCAAGGGTTAAAACTTGCTCCTGCCTCATTGGGAATAACACAAACTCTGCAAGATAATGGCAACTGAACCAAAATCCAATACAATAGCTGCACAAGGATTATTTTTAGTGGCAAAGGTGCCTTACACAGACCCCACTCCAGTTCCTATGACTAACACGAATGTGCTCCCAACAGCCCTCAGTGCTCAGCTGCCTGTGATGGTGAATGAGGAACCACAGCCCACAACGCATTGAAGACTGGCACGTACTCCGAGTTTTCCTGTGCCACAGGTCATGGGAAAGGGGGGCTCTGTCTTGAGGACAACTCTTGCTCAATACTGCAGGTTACAGTAATCCATTCATGCCCTGAGTGCCATCTATTTGAGCTATGTCCTTACTAAATGTAAAGGTTCCAATGAGATTCTGAGCATGAAATAGTGCTCTTTCTCCTAAGCCTAATGAGATTAATGTTAAGCAAACAAAACTGTAAGGCTGAAACTATATGTGAACTGTATTTAAACAATCTGAATGAAAAAAATACAATCATATGTCCATCTGGATATATGATCCTGAAGTAATACAAAATATCCAGGTGAAACAATGAGGATCTCTCCTCACAAAAGTTAACAATTTCTGCACCCAATTAGAAGTATCAATGTAACCACAGCCAATGCTTCGAACAGTTAGGAAGGGCATCTGTTTCTATTATGTTACATATGAAAGAAAAAATTGCAACATTTTAGAGAGAACGAAATTACCTGCTATTTAAAAGAGAGAATGCACGTGAAGAGTACACGTTGTAATTTCCAAGCCTGCAAAAATTGTATCTGCCTAAGTATTGTACACAAAGCTAAAAATACGTATTTGAGTACTTTAGTTTACTTCCTGGATTTTGAGCTTCTAAGATTCATGCAGATTACGTGATCTGACAAGGATACTGTCAGAATCTCATAATGAAGTTAAAATCAAATAATTCCATAACTCCAAGAACTAAGATCTGACTAACAGTAGAGTCCTTAATTCAATACAAAACCCTATTCTTATTGTTTCAAGTGGTTCATACCAGTGTTTTCTATAAACTTGTATGACTGACAGAAAGAAAAATTAGGTTGGTTGCATACAGGAAAACAGCCATCCAAGTACCTACATACCAGATCTGGCTGGAAAACAATTCTAGGGTTTTTCTTCTTCTTTTGGGGGGAGAGTGAAGTTAGGTGTGATTTACTTGATAGGTACAAAATGCAAGACATCTCTAAATATTTACATTTGGAAGCAGAGTGACAGGTCTCAGTTACTCAGCTAAGACACAAAGGACTTGGGAAGAAGTCTGTATTTCCTGACCTGGAGCAAGAGTTTGAACCAGGCTTTCACACAGTCACAGAATCATTTAGGTTGGAAAATGCTCTGAGATTCCCATGTCCAACCTTTGACTGGACACCATGAGGTAAACCAAACCACAAGCAAAGTGTGCAACATCCAGTCATTTCTTGAATTCCAGGGACAACGACCCCACCATCTCCCTTGGCAGCATATTCCAATGCTTAACAACCCTTTCAGAAAAGAAATTCCTCAGCATGTCCAATTTGAACCTGCCAAGGTGCAGCTTGAGGTATGTCCTCTCCTGTTGCTGGTTGCCTGGTGGAAGAGACCAATCCTCAGCTCGCTACAGCCTCCTCTGAAGTGGTTGTAGAGAGCAAGAAGACCTCCCTTCACCATGCTCTTCTCGAGGCTAAACAACCCCAGCTCCATCAGCCACTCCTCATAGGACCTGTGCTCCAGGTCCTTCCTTAGCTCCACTGCCCTTCTCTGGACACACTGCAGCAACTCAGTGCCTTCCTTGTGGTGAGGGGTCCAGAACTGGCCATAGGACTTGGGCTGTGACCTCACCAGTGCCCAGTACAGAGGAAGAATCACTTCTCTTGACCTACTGGCCACACTGTTTCTGGTACAGGCCAGGACACCACTGACCTTCTTGGCCCCCTGGGCACTGCTGGCTCATGTTCAGCCACTGCCAACCAGCACCCCCCGGTCCTTTTCTGCCAGGCCACTTTCCAGCCGCTCTTCCCCCAGACTGGAGAGACGCATGGGGTTGTTGTGGCCAAAGTGCAGGACACAGCACTTGGTCTTACTGAACCTCACGTTGTTGGGCTTGGCCCATGGATACAGGTTTACCCCATCCCAGACAATTGCCCTACTCAGGAGGCCATTGTCTACTCCAACATCTCCCCCTCTACTATGCTGAACCTCACAGTAGAGTTCCAGCCCCTTCAGAGCCATCTGCAAACTCATTACAGGAATGGCTACTCTCACAGCTGACTTGGACACCTCCAACAGTGACTACCCAATGACTCTGTACTGTAGCCATGTGTGCTTCCTCATGTACATTCTCCTTTTCATAACCTGGCTGAGCTAAAGGCTGAAAAAAGGTTGTAGGAGCCATTTTCTTATTTAAGGAGGTTTTCTTTGAGTCATGAGTTTGTACCACCAGACAGCAGAGCTGCATGTAAGCGACAGGAGAGTTCTAGAAGGCAGGGACAGGTACATTTCAAACACACGAGCAAGCAATTAGCTTTTAGGGAACAGGAGTTTTCACTTCTTTTGCTACACAATCACTCTACACTTCGGTTTTATCACTCTCACACAATGTTCACACGTGCAAACACTACCCTGTGCTACACACTGATGTCATGCAGCCCGGGACAAGTCTGTGCCACTGAGTGTGTTACAGTGCTCTGCCAATCTACTCCGCTTTACTGGGTCTGTGTTTCTTGCTTGGTTTGTTGGGGTTTTTATGAGACCTGGGCTATCAAATTACACCCACACCAGCAGCTGTTTTGCTGATTCTGTCTCTTTCCTGAAGACCCCGGAAAGACAATTCTCTGTGGAAAAGTTCAGAAAATACATGAAGTCTAATAACAAGGGAAAATATTGTGACTACGAAGAGGTGGCTTTACATTCCTTAGTGAATACTTTTCATCCATGCAATTACTTTTCCTCTTCTTTCTATGCAATGAAACACAATGTGACCCCTTTTTGCAAAGCACAGCACAGGACATTAATTTAGCTTATTGCAAAGCACTATTTTGGCATTTCTTATTAAAAAGAAAAATACTGTTTGCACACATGACTCTGCTGATTTGCCATTAAATTCAATACCAGAGCTCAAATATTTTTAAGAAACCACTTCAACTATACTGAAACTATACAAGCAGCTCTGAATTGATATATATTTATAGGTCAGACTGATGGATCTTTGTCCATACCTGGAATGATCACTAAAGAGTACCTTGAAGCTCATCATCATCTGTTAACATGGAGACTCCTTAAAAATGTGGCTTCTAAAGTAAGAAATGTAAAATGGATCCACACAAATTAAAACACTGTGCTGCAACATCAATTTTCAGGAAAAAGGTATATTTTCTAAACTGCCCCTCCAACCTGAAGGACCCCAAGCTCAAACTGATGAGCCCAAGCTCATCAGACATTCCAGCACTTCTTTCATTGTTTTTAAACAGCACATTTACTTTGGACAGAAAAGGGGAAAAATAGCCATAAAGTTCCCACTGTTATGAAAAACAGAAACAATTGCTAGAGTTACAAGCTCCTCACAGACCAAGCCAGATGATGAACAGGTCTGGGTCTCTACTTTCTTGTATGCACTTAACTCGAATTTAAAAATGCAACAGTAACACAGCCGTGGCCATAAAACCTGAAGCTTCCAGAAACTGTTATTTGCCAAAAAGAACCTATGCAGCGGCAGCTGTCATGCCATCAGCTTTCAAAACCCCTTTATTCTCAGCATATTTTGCTCACAACTGCCTGGTTACGTGCCCTTCATGCACAGAGCATACGAAAAAGGATAAACATGTCACCACAGACTCCAAAGCAAACCACCTGACAAAGCCACTCAAATACAAATCAGCCTAATTACACAGTTTGGTTTCCAAACATTAATGTCACTTCTCATTCCATACTTTCATTACTCTCAGTCTTTATGAAAACAGGCAAGGTCATGAAACTGGTCTGAAAACAAACAGTATTTGAGGGCTCTCAGTGTGTTGATTGACTTCCAGAGCCTGGTAAGGGCTTGGTAGTGTCAGCTTTTTTCCCCACTGAATCAAAGCTGTTCACTTCTCTTCAAACCCATCTAAAGCCCAAAACCATTAAACCTGATGTCACCATGAACACCACATTCAGACAACGTTCTCTGTCACACTTACCTCTATCGTATGGCATACAAGATTATTTGGTTTCCTTACCCATTAACTGAGCTCTTTTGTCTTCAGTGTTCTTCAGTATTTGATCAAACCAGGCTTGAATTAAGGACGCAGATCCAGATATGCCGTATCATAAAATAAACTAAGAATAATGTTGTTGACCTGAAGCTGTGTACTAAGCAGCTGAGAGTGAGCCCAGCTGGAGCAGCTGCGACTCCCAGGACACCTTTTGCAGCCAGATGTCATGAATCTTAAAGAGGAAAAATTATATTTCCCTTTCTCCACTTTGAAGCAAGCTAAGAGCCTGGCCCAAGGAAAAGCTCAGTCACACAGAGAAGTTGTGACTGGGTTCCTTGCTTCTTACTCCAGAGATGTGCTGAGGAGCTGTGAGGAAGGGGCAGATCTCTGCCCAAAAATCCTTCAACCTGGGGCTGTGCAAGCTCAGAACCAAATGCAACTTCCCCAACTCTCCCTCTGCTAGGAGTGCTGGACACAGCTGCCGTGGCACCTTAGAACACAGCGAGGAGTTCTCAGCGGCTTCTGACTGACCTTCTTGCACAGAGCTTTTTAAAACACCTTTGAAAACTTACTCAGGCAGGCCAGCTATATTTATAACTCAATTTTGACAACAGCAACACAGAGACTGAGCATTTTACACAGTCTGCTAGGGAAAAAAATCCTTGATAAAAGCACTGCTTCATAAATAATGTCTGTCATGCTCACAGTCCCCATACAGAATGCTGTCACCTATAGCGTGTGGGCAGGGAGCGTAGGAAATTTGTGAGAAACAAACAGTGAATCACCAATTATTCTGATGGCAGCTCTGCCCTACGTGGCTTCTCACCAAGTCATTCTTCAGAGTGAGAAGTTTGTTTGTCGGCTGGCACAACCTAGCGCTTCATCAGATTGTGCACAGAACCACGGGCTAGAGTTCATGGCAACGGCAAAGGAGATTACGTAGTATAACTTTTGGGGTTTTTTTCCCTTGAAATACCTACCCAGATGCTTTATCCACCTTTAAATCAGCAGACTGAAGAGCTGCCCACCTGCCAGGGTATGAGAGCCCCAGCTTGAAAACCCACAAAGTCCCTCCCGGGTTGACATCTTGGCCATTAGCCTGGTTCCTGGTAGCACCAACCTCGGATATCAGATGTCCCTAATTTTGGAGCCTTATGAAAGCCCAGGGAAATCAATGCAGAGGCGTCAGATTTTCAGTGCCTCTTAGATCCGACACAAATCCTCAGATTATGCAGCTCCTCACCTCCATTTCCAGCCTCTTTCCACACCACTGCCAGGGCTGAGAGGTGCCAAGACCAGCTGGTGTGTTGCACACTAGCCAACAAATCATACAAGATTTCCACGGCAAAAAAGCTCTCTTATCTGCAGAGAGAGCTGAAAAACCTCAGAAAAGTGCTGCCACTGACTGTCAAGATGCTGCAGTCAAAGACCAGTGTCCTGCCAGCCCCCTTGTAAATACACTGTATATTTGTAGTCCTTGCAATCTTTCTTCAAAAATAAGTTCATTTAGCCCACATATCCCTTGTGCCAATATTCTTTGAGTTTCCTTAATGAGCAAAAGTCTGCTATTTATATAACTGTAAATGGGGTTGTGCTCCTTCTTGAGCCTGGCTCACTCAAACCATGTGATGAAGGAACTTCCATTCCCAGGCTCTGCACAGCAGCTGCCCTGCAAACAAAGTATCTAAAAATCAACAACTTTTTTTTGTGCCCTGCATAAAGATAAAATTTTACGTCTGTGAAGTATCCAACTAGCCTGTCACCCTTTTATTTCTGAGCTCCAGAGATGGGTTTTTCCCTTTATCTTAGATCTAAAAAAGGTGAAACAATATTGGAACTATAGGTTCGAATTCATATTTATTGGATATATAGGTTGACAGAGTTTCCTTCTTAGAAACTGAATTCTGCTTTGAACCAGGGTTTTTCAGGTTATTCAGTAACTAAAAGTGTTCCCTGCAAAAACAAAACAAAACAAAACAAAAACCCCAGGGTTCTTTGGGGCACACTGTCTACATTGCCTAGTTGAATTTATTTGTATATAATTTCTATTAGCTACCAGCACATATTTTTCCTATCTCAAACTACTTTTTTTCAGTAATGCACAGCTTTATATTTAAAAATATGCTATCAGAATTAAACGTTATAACACAAAATATTCACAGTTTATGGAGAGGTTATAAAAAATATACCCTATCAGCAACAAAAAAGGAAGAAAATGAACATTTGTTCTGTTCTTTGGATTAATTTCTTCCCAGAGAACTCAAAAATATTCACCTTAAAATTTTGAATTGAGCTTGGCCTAAACTCTCATTGAAAAATTACACGTTTCTGAGATTATAACTTTGTCATTCACAGACATGAGTATGGGACTTTCAGTTTGTTTCTTAATCGTGCAAAATTCTGAGGACTCACACTCTGGAGAGGTGCAGGACTAAGAGAACCAAATTAGCAGGCATTGAGAATTCCTCTGGCTGATCTCTTGTTGCACAAATGACCAATTCTACACATAAATGCCTCATGGGACTGTCAAAAATAGCTTCAGAAACAGAACTGACCTAAAATTTCAGGTTTTTCAGTGGAAAAAAAATAGAATTTTGTCTTAAAAGAACACGCATGAAAGATATGTTTTCTGTGGACAAAAATGGTGGCTTGGTGAAAAAGTTAAAAAACATTTGCAGCTAAGAACGATGGTATTGGTCCAAAATGCATTGGTGTGCCTCATGGGTGCTGCCATTCAAGAACTTTGTAAGTGTAACTGCGTATCTTTCCCCTTGCAAGCAGGAGCTCCTGTGACAGATCCCTTCCTCCACCTCCAGGGACAGCACTGCACCACCAAAAGCCCTTCAGGCTCATTAGAAAGAACTTGGGGTATAAAACCCCCTGCAGAACAGCTTCCAGGGGACACAGCAGAGCTGCTGTGAATAAAAACATACTGGATCTTTGCACTTCCATGAAAAGTAACTGAAAAATTAGTTTAGGCTTTCCTGTATTCTTTTTTGAACTCTATCCTGGAGCCTGAGAGACAGACTGAGCACCTACAGTCACACAAGGTTATCTGCATTAGGTTCAGCTGAAACAGCTCGCTCAAAAACAGAAATAAATAAGAGAAGTACAACCATCTCTATAAAATTTATGCTTCACATGATCCTAAGACCTGTGAAAATAGATAAGTGGTTGCAAGTTGCATATGCAAAAAAGGCACTTTAATTATATCTCCACTGTCTGGTCCAGTAACCACAAAACACCCATCTGCTCCAGACACTCTCTGCCTGTGCCTCACAACCTCTAAAAAGCAGAAAGCAAATAAAAATCAATTAAGTATATTTAACTTGGGGGTTTTTAGCTCTTGATTCTAAGTGTTATCCATCACCAGAAACTGACGACTCCAAAAGAGGTGATGACATAAGTACTCTGACAAATTTTATCAGATTCTCATAAAAGCCCATACATTGAGACAGATGAGGATAGAACATGCAGCATCATTCCTCTTTCCAGAAAAGGAAAATGTCATAAGGAGCTGCAGAGACTGAAGGGCTGATGGAGAGTAGAAAGGACATCCTGGAGGAACCAAAGCTGCGTTTTCTCCAACATGCTGGTGCTGTTACTGTAATCTCCGAGAAGAGTATACTCTGTATTTTCTCAAAGACTTTTAAAAGCAATCATCGCAATATCCTGAAAACACCACTTTACAGCTTTGTTTTTATGAAACCACAGATCAGATTTTATTTTTAGTGTAGCTCCAAAATCCAGGTGCAACAAGCAGCATTAGGTACAGCCCATACCTCACTGGTCCTTGAACCACAAGGAAAAACTCCCACAGCTGGAGGCGCTCAGGTATCTGACCTGCAGAAGGCAGAACACAGAACTATGGACTCAACCAGTATTTTGGAAAATGCTGCACTAGATTTTAAAAGAGAGGAGGGTGCAGGAAGAGTCTTGTCCAGGCCTCAGAGGGAGCTGCACAGCCAGGGAGAAGCTTGCAGAAGCTCCCCAAATGTGCAACCACAGCTCCAAGTCCTGTTTCAGAAAACAATCTCAAAGAGCACAGGCCCTACTCCCTAAGCATTTGAAAAGACACGTCTCCATCCACAGTCTCCAAAGGAAAGACAAACATAAACAAACTCAAAGGCAGACTGAAAACCTATTTTTAGATAAATGAAGAGCATGAAAGCTTTTCAATGTCCTCTCCTTACCCCCTCTTCTATTTCTTGTCTTCCCCTCCCCTGTACACTTTGACTGCTGACTGTCAATGCTCTCTGCTCCTATTTAAAATTTTTAATGGCAATCTAGTAAACATCCCCAATCCAATTATTTTAATATGTCTGTGTTAAGTGGTCACAATAGCTCCTCTTATCAACATTAATATTACTGTAATTAAAATATACATTAGTCAGCTCAAAGATCCACATAAGCCTCTTTGAATTTTACCTTTGGTTATTGATTGAGCTAAGTGTTTAGTGAAAAGAGGAGGAACCAAGAGCATGGACTTTAAGAGCCGGTATGAAGCTCTTGCAGAAAAAAAAGGCACGCAGACACAGGAAGTTAGAGATTTCACTGCAGTATCCTTGTAAAACCAACAATTGCCTACCAGGTGGAGAGTCCGGCTGGATCCTGCACTGTTGCTGTACATAGAACTCCCCATCTCACAGACACAGCACAGCACTGCATATCGCTTTTGAACTTTTATCAAACGCTACTCACATCAAAATATCACAGCACTTCAGCTTACTATCAAAGATTTCCAGTAGCATATGGGTCTAGAAAGCATTAATTTTGAGGTTTACAGGGTCTAAAGAGTTCTTACCTGCATTATGCCCTTTAATGAGCCAAATAACATTATTTGATACAGCTCATTAATAATCACAAAGAATATTCAAGGGAAATTCAATCCAAAAGCCTGTATTTTGAAATAAGAGGGATTATACACTTAAGTATCATTGCAATAGGCTTCTAACAGGCTGTAGATGTGTTTTAGTTGATTGCCTTAGACATGCTCTTTGCTTTCCAGATTTCCAGGGATTTCCTACAGCAACTTCTGCACTAGGGGGGAGAGTCTACCTCATGCCAACCTCCTTCAGAAGTTACACCCACTTTAATATAATTACACATATATACTCATGTAAGTGTCCAGCTCTTCAGAAAAGTCACCCTGCCTCAGCTGTAATATGACAATTTTCAATAGCTGGAGTTGTTGCTATTTGTTCAGAAACGACGACAGAAAAAAAGAAATATAAATAAAATTCTTTAAGAGCCTTTACTCAGGTCTGAAGAATTCAACAGCTGCATCCCATTCAAAAAACAGAGCAGAATAAATATCCTCAGTTACAAGAATGACTTTCCAGGGGCCAAGCTGAAAATCGGGTACATTTCTAAAAGAAGACATTGACTTTAAAGGCATTTGCAACACTTGCACATTTCGTGGTATTTTTACAAGTTAAAATATCTTTGTGGTATTTGGAATTTGCTTTAAAGCTTTATCTCCAGGAGGTATGTGAAAGCCTAGGTACATCTCATTGCATGTATTTATGCAAGGAATACGTAAAACTCCAGGTTTTGCAGCGAACAGCCTGCAGGTGTGCTCTCTGTGCTTTTGGACAACCTGAGAACACTGTATACAAGAGAAGTTTTGGTAAGGATGGATACAGGTAGTCAATAATGCTTGCAGCCAGAAACTGAGGGAATAATAAAAATGAAGCATTTGTTCAATGTATAACTTTGTGTTTATTATTCCACAGAAGGCTACTTCCCTTACACTTCTCCACTCAAATCCCCCACTGAATAAACATTAAACCTGCTTTTCCTCTCTGACTTTTCACACAGCACAGAATTAATGAAAGCGTATGTTACTGGTGTTATTACTCTTATCATTATTATTATCCATAAATAATTCATTACAGAGTGAACTGGATTATCCTTCAGGAATCCCTCAGACGTTGTGAAAGTTCATTCTTTTCATTTGACAGAGAAATGAAAGCCAATAATAACAAAAGTGCAGCTAATTATGGATGTTTCAAATGCTTACACATCAGCTGTGGGGCAGACCAGACCTACAGAGGGATTGCATTCAAAATACCACCATCTCTAACTACACATTCTCAGCACCACTTCCAACCAGCAGTGAGAAACAGGAACTTTTGGGGAAGCAATTAATTTCATTTGGCTCACAGAGATAAGGGCAAAACTCCAGAAATGCCTTTTCCCCCATTTCCTCCCATGCAGGGAGGGAGTGCAAGATGGCCAGCTCAGAGCTGTAAGTCTGCACTGTGGCTAAATAGCAAAGATGTAGTGAATGAACTGAATTCCTCCATTAAATACCATTTTCCCTGGCTTCTGAGCACCACTAAGTGCTCCTCCAAGCTCTGACCTTTGCTAGTAAGGCTACAGATAAATGATGAAGTCGCTTATCAGTGGCCAACTCCACAGCTGCTTGATAAAACACGGGGTTTTACGGCAAACTTGCCAACAAGTTTCCCAAGGCTGAGCATTCGTTCAGCCCCAGCCCCTCCCACAGTCCTCTGAAAGAAGTGGCTCAGGCAGACCCGACTGCCACCACCTTCAGAGCACTGACCCATCCAACAGAGCCCAAGCCATGCCTCACACAAAGCTGCACACCTTGCACTGTTCACAAAACAGCTCAAGGCTACAGTTCATGAATTTCATGCCCAACAGCGAAAATGCCAGCTGCAGATGAACCTGCCATTGCTGAGCTAGTTGTCTGCTGTAATTCCCCAAAGTCCAATTGCAATTTATAGCGATGGGGCTGGGTGAAGCATCCCTGGGAAGAAGGAGATCACAGGCTGCATTCTTCAGATGCTGCAAGAGTCTTTTCCCCTAGGAACTGGGCATATGCTGTGCTATTACGAAACAAACAACAGTCGGTCGCAGTTCTCAATTATAACTACTACTGGCTTTAAACTAATTTGGTGCCAACCTCTGAAAGAATGGTTTCCAGCAGCACAAAATTCACCCTGAAAATTGCCCCAATGAGTTCTGTTACTAAGGATGTGAACTCCCACAAAAATAAACAGCAGTACAGAGAATAAAATATCACATGAAGCAATAATGTACTCATCACAAGTTGTGATGCACTGTGGCTACGTAACTAACAGCAAGTACTAGAAACCAATATAAATCAATGATGCTTTAGCTTCCTTGCCTGTTAGTGCCTTCACTCAAAACACCACACATAGCCCTTCTACAGGAAAGGAGTCGAAGCTCTTTCAAGTCCATCAGGATTTGGCTATTGCTCATCTGTCCTATACAGGAGGCATTCAGGCTACAATGGACTGCAGAGAAGTGCAAAGAGCAGAGAATCCACGGATTGCAATGACATAGTTAATACTGTCCTCCTCCCTCACCTTTTCCAAAGGGCTAACACTGCCTTCTATCTGAAAGCAAATCAGAAAACAATAGTACAAATACCATCCATAGTTCGCACTTCCAAGAAGACTGTTTAAAAGCAAATAATCTCCTAAATTGCTTTCCAAAAAAAGCTCAATTTTTTCTGCTAGTTAATAATGAAAAAAGAATTTTCTCAAATTTATTGATGGTGGGAAAGAGCACTGCAGTTAGAATGTTGTTTTCTTGGAGAGAACTGAAATAACATTTTTTTCCAGATTTCCACAGAGATGTTCAGTGGAAAAATGCCCAGTATCCTAAAACATTTATCTCTGGAAATTAATTTCACTCTTTCCTTCCCATATAGTCTTTTATGGATGTGCAGAAAAGCACCCAATAAAACAATATACAGCCTTTGAAAGGACATTGAAATATTAATTTTTGATGTCTGAAATGTCTGGCTGTGAATTTAATATACAGTATTCCAAATCAATAAAGGCCTTCTACCAGCCTAAAAAGTCTCAGGTTTTTAAATAATTTCCTACCACTGCACCTGTACAGAATCAACAAGTTCTATTTGGGTTAGGTTTTTTACAGAAATAGCTGCATAAAAAAGAGGAGTGAACTCCTTCATCTAAACATTAAGCTTTAAGGGAAAAGACTAAGATGCCAACTATTAAAGCGTGACTGCACATCTCAGGTTCTCATTTATTTTCAATTCTTCTGGTAATTACAGAAGTAATTCTAAGAATCATCCATCATCCTGATGAAGATATCTTCACAAAATGTGCCTACTTGTTTTTCCACTGTACCATGAGTGCGAGGGTAAGAATCATTTCAGATGTGCAAGATGAACAGTTTTTTAAAACCTTATATTACCCAGACAAAAACCCTCAGAAAATTGGGAGAGAAAAAGGGCAGGAGGTGGTAGGACAAAGAGGGAGGAGGCACTGACCCAGCTCGTTTATCTCACTGGAGAAGAGAGCAGGGATACGTTCTGGAACAGGCAATCATTTCAATCACAGCACCTCACACAACCGATTTGAGTTTGCCTTGCCTTTTGCAATAGGAAGTGATACAAGTGTTTCTGAACTCAGCAATGAGGCAGGCAGCCATCCCACCACCTTGTTGCTGTCCCTGCACGAGACAAGAGGCTCCTGTCCAGGGGGAGAGCTGACAGAGGTGGGTCTGCAGACACAGCTGCCCTTCCACCTAAAAGCTCAGTGTCAGTGTTCTGCCCCTGAAAAGCACTCACCTCCACCACTGGGACTCAGCCATGAGCTGAGGGGAAAGTCCTGAAGGCACACAGGCAACCTCAGCTGGCACCACTTTAGGTTTCTAACCGTGTTAGCCCATTTTTCTTCAATGTTTTTCTCTAGTCCTACTGCTCTGTGGTAACTACTCCCCCTCCTGCCCTTCAGGACTACCACAAAAGGAAAACAACTGCTGTACAAAACAAAGGCAAACGACAAACTAAGCAGCTCTTAACATCACAAAATAATACAGCAATAAATCAGAGGGATGAGGAGGGAAAAGGACGATCATTTATCTTCTGCTTAATACCTCTCCTGTATTACAACACATACAGTATTTCAGAAGCAGTATGATTTTAAAGACAATTACCCCTTGTAAACTGTATTGCCTTTTTACCCACCTGTGATGAATTATTTGAGGCAACTCTAGAGAATGGCAGTCCAAGTTGCATCCCACTAGCCAGGCTGCACCCCAAGGGATGACTCTGTTCTGCTCCCTAACACTTCTGTCATCAAATAGCACAGCCTCTCAGCAGACAACTATTTTGCTGTATAATGTAGCCCTGGGCTGGCCATACAGATTCGTTCTAGACAACACCAGGGATTGCCTTTGCAATGCCTAAAATTAAAAGTATATTAAAAATTTTTATTTGCCCTTATTAAAACACGATGCACAAAAAGCATCTGATAGCCTACTAATCTGTGTACCTACAGCTGCTTAGATTTATATTATGCTGGCATAAAATCAGCAAATGCTTGAAATAAATACAGGACATTTTTTTTTTTAACAAAATGCTTGAAAGGTCACTTTGTAGTACACTGCTGTTGAAGAAAACATTATTAATCAGGACGTTACCTCATGTTTTTATTTGAGTATATTGTTTCATAATTTAGGATTCACATTTTGAATGTAAAAAATTACACTGAGGGTTTGTTTCCCACTGACCTTACCACCAGATTTGCTCATTCCAGTTTGAATTAATAAGGCTATTAAATGACTTAGCATTTGTCCTTACGTAAACACAGTTACAATCTGCTGCTTCACTCTTGGTCACATTACACACTTCCTCACAGACTTCTCTCTGTATAAAAGGCACCTTCTGTATAAAGACATACCTTCTAGACAGAAGATAAACTCCAAAATGCAGACATTTACCTTGCCAATAGTACTGCGTTTCTATCTAACGCCAAAGATGGAGAATTTACTGGCTCTGCTGACAGCCACCATGGATTTTAAAACCCCACAAGCCAAGAAACATTCATCTAAGCCATCATGTGGGTTTTGTGCTGTGCTGGATCTAGACTTGTTTTCTAAATCTTGGACTCTGCCTCGCCAGTAAAACAACCCCAGGGAAACCACTGCAAAACACAGATACAGCTGGAGCCCTGCAGAAGCTGTAAGGATTCAACATAAAATGTGGAAGCAGATGTGTGTGTGTGTGTGTGTGTGTCTGCATTACAGATATGGGTATGCATGCATCATCAGTTTAAAAGAAAAATACCTCGCATTTAGAACAATTCATTGACAAAATAGTAATAACAGAACGAGAACACTCAATTGTTCCAGGTTAAGAAGCAGAAAAAGAAGGCTATTACAAGGAGACAGACCTTGTAGCTTTCTCCTATGCCCCCAATTTCCCACCCAGGCTCAGATACTGTATGCCTCTAGGTGTGCTTGGGCAGCCTACAAAATTCTCACTGTGCCTTGCTAATGCACTAGCAAACACATCTGAATCAACAACAAAAACCCCACCTACTGAAACTTGTAGTATGCTGTAACAAGTTATTACCTGTTTTAATTTGCTGTCCATTTAACAAGTTTCCATACAAAGGTACCAACAGGGCCTGAGCATAAAGAGCCATGCAGGTTACAGGTTACATGGTGCTTTATAAGGTGGAGCATTTTCCAGTGGGTTAAGAGCTAACCTCATCTTGTTTATTCTATTGTGATAGTGAATATTCCTGCCTGTTCTGTTTGTATGACATCATGCTCTATAGATTTTGGAGGTTTCTGAGTGCTGGTAGTGACAGACCCCACTGTCTGTCAACAAAGGAGGTTGTAGAGGCCCAGAGAAGTTGGCTTTAGTCATGGGGTTGTCACTGCCATGCCAACTGGAGACAGGACAGCAAGCACAGCTTCACGTACATCAAAGACAGAAGCTTATATCTTATAAATATTGATCAGAAAGTGTATGACCCACACACTGCATAGTGCCCATCCCGCTCAGGCAGTGCTGACGGAGAAGCTGCAGGGCCTCACCAAGGCTTCCACCTGATCCACCCACCTGGGTTTCTTTACAGAGAGAGGGCTGGTGTGTGGCCAGACCATGCCCCAGGACCCGTGCAGGGGAGCCAAGCTCTGACCTTGGTCTGCTAGTACAGCTGCAGCCTCCAGCAGCTCCACACACACAGATCTCCATTGCCAAGGAGCTTGTATGTGACCAGCCTCATGCAGCTGAAAAGTGACAACACATCCACAGCAATGCAATTATTATCTGTGTTAGCACTGTCAACTTGCAGCTACGGAAAGACGCTATAAACATGATTATGCTCCTGAACATGATCAAAGTTAAAATGAATGTATTTGAAAGTGTTTTGCCAGTCAAAGAGCACACACGTGGTTGACTGCCTTAGCTCTACCATCTGCTAAGCTTCAGCAGCCCTGTGATGTTCCCAATACCGTGGCTTATCGCTGCTGATATGGGCAGTCAACCAA
Source organism: Picathartes gymnocephalus (assembly GCA_013390045.1). Classification (NCBI taxonomy): domain Eukaryota; kingdom Metazoa; phylum Chordata; class Aves; order Passeriformes; family Picathartidae; genus Picathartes; species Picathartes gymnocephalus. Next base: position 121,655 of record WEKY01055268.1, on the reverse strand, counting down.
AAGGTTCTCTCACTCAGGGCTGAAGTGCTGTGTTGTCGTGCTGGAGAAGACCACAAACCCATAACCAAAGACTGAAATGTATATTCACAAACTACACGTGCCTGGGCTCGTGCCCTGGCAGTGACCCAGCTGGCAGGGAACAGCCTTAAAACACGCTATAAAACTGCCTCCCCCTGCAGAGTGACCATGTCCAAACAGTCTGTCAAAAACAACTCCCGGCCTCTGCTCGCTCTGTACACCGATGGCACAGATCGAGTCCCAGCACCAGAGGAAGCTCTCTGATGTGGTTCAATCTCTGTGTAGCCATGGCCCAAGAGAGCAGAGAAGGAGGCAGAAAGGCAGGCATGGCATTTGAGGTATCTCTCAGGAAGTTACTCATGCTCTGCAACCAAGTGAGAAGACATGAAGCAGTACTGTCAAGCGTAAAGCAAGGGGGCATAGAGAGAAGCATCTTCTTGGCTTAATTCTGCTTTCATGGTTGTACTAGAGCTGTGCTGCCTATTGCCTCACCTTCAGCAGGCACGTGAAAAGGAGTAAGAGGTTCTGGCCTGTGACTGAACAGGTCACTTCTTCAAACCTACATAAAAAAAGGTAATACTACACTTTATGGTTTGTTTTTGCTGCCCAAGCTTTGTGAAATACTCATGTAAGAGTGAACTTGTGTGTATACTCTACAGTTTTAACTCACAACAAATAACCTACATTTCTCATAATATCGGTACTTTACAACAATTAACATTTTACCCACATTAGGACAATCTTTCCAAGGTACTCTCAGTCCTACTGATAGGGTCATGCTACTCTTAAACTGGCTCTAAGCTTCACCCAGCCTTCAGCTAGATTAAGGTCAAATGTCAGAAGACTCAAAGTATCCCAAGTCAGGCTGATTTATACAATTGTTACAATTCGATGCTGTTTTCTTACACAGCAGACACTGGGATTGCTTCTCTGAAACTACACAGGAAGCTGTACACTGCAGCTAACAAAGCTGAAGCTACCAGTACTACTTACAGACAGTAGCAAGTACTTCTTTTACCTACTCGCCAGCGCACCCCAGTCAGTGGGATCGCGTGCCCAAGCACTTACGCACAAGATGACTTGTTCTTTTCTACGACAGCCACATCAGTAAATCTCTGAAAATACAAAGGATATTTCTCCTTTGGGCACTCTGTTGTGTTTGACTTGCAACAAATTTGGCTGTTGGCAGTCCTTAGCTCTGCGAGAGCACAGTAACACTGCTGTCCTCATTGCACATTTTCAACCAGATTTGTCAGCTCAGTATATTTTCCTATTTTCACTCCTGCACAATTCTTCTGATTCCAGAACAAAAACAAAACAAAGAAAACCATGAAGGACTTCTTCTGACACATTGGGTTCCCTGATGCCTGCAGTATCCCAGTTACTAAAAGGAGATTCCACTGTTTCCAAGCCCCTCTCTCCTGGTTCTTCTGCGACAAGAGAACAGTTTGATGTTTTCCTCAACTTTGGAAAGGCAAATGAAAAAAAGGAGACCTATAATCTACCAGAATTCTTTTCCTACCTTGAGAAGACTAAGAAGGAGCTATTGCAGCCTAATTTCATCTTTTTCCATTAGCCCAGAGAAAATGATCTTTCCAAAGGAAAGGAGCTATTCTACTCGCTCTTTGGCAGAAGGCAATCCCATTACTCCTTGAAAAGCACTAGCAGAAGGGATACTCTCATCTCCACAATAAAACACTAACAGGCTCTGTGTAAGTTGTGCAGAGCAGGAAGTTCAGGCAGCATAAGGATTTTCGATAGAGGTTGGTTGTACCAGCAAAAAAGGTACTTGTCATTTTCTGTTCAGTTAATGCTGAGCATTTTACCTCAGCTAATGACTATCCAACCAAACTACCGTTCATCTCCTTCAACCAAACTACTGTTCAGCTCCTACTTAATGCAGAACATTAACATTAGCTTCTAGTTAAAGAATTCTCACAGGATATGGAAATTTCATGCCATAGAAAATATTTGGGTTTAAAGTACTATTGCATTTTATCTTTCATTGTGTGAAAAATAACCCGTAATCTACTGTGCCTTACTCAGCATTTCTGCAATGTTCATCCTTACTGAGACTTTAATAATGTCAATAATATAATAAAATTGAAAACTTGAATAACATAATAATATTGAAATCACTTAAAAGTTTAGTATATTAACCCAATCTTCATCACCATGAAAACCCTGAATATTTTTGTCCTGAAACTTCACAGCCGGACAGCAGAAACATTATGTCTGGCTCACAAAATATGTACCTAAATACCTGAGAAGCCAGGAGCTTTATACATCAAAATTGAAATTTTGTTTCCTGAAATTATTTCTGAATGTTATCAAACCACACATTTAAGCTTATTTTCACAACCTGATATAGCACTACTAGCACAGAACATGACCTAAATTGGCTTATTGCAAGAAAAGCAAAATACCTTACTTCTCTTCAACTCCCAGCTGTGCAATGTGAATGATGGACGACCTCAAAGCCTTATTTGTAAAGGCATGAAGGCATTAAGTGCTGGGAAATGGAAAGCCCTTCAGAATGTGATCCAAGTGCAGGAATTCACCCGTCCACTCTTCTCCTCTTCACTGGGGAGAGCAAGGATGTTCCCTGTAGGGAGATCTAGGTGCTCACTCTCTGGATAAGGCATGGGTGACAGTTCTGTGATCACCTAAAACTATGTGCAAATAGATACTAATCCTCCGCCTCCTCCAATACTGAATCTTGAAGCTATGAAATCTTTTTGCTGGAAACATATTATTTCTTAAAACCATGAGAATGGGACAAATTCCTGCTGTGGAAATATCAACTCCACCCAGATTCTTAGCTCTGCTCATAGCAGACACTGAAGGTGTGACCTCCTTAACTTTGAGGCACACTTCTGAATAGAGGTCACTTCAGCTAATGCTTTTAGCAAGACAAATGCACCACACCATTACAATAATAAACACTGTGAGAATTTGGCCCAAAATGCTATGATCTGTGAACTAAGTTACATTAAGATAGATAAAACAGCCAGGAAAAGGAGAAAAAAAAAATTAACTCTAGCGAGGGAGTGGTCTTCAAGGCAGCTATTAAGTAAATATTTTTATCAATTTTTTTTGAAGTCTTCTATGTGGTTTCTAAAGAAAAAAGTCCTAAACACAGCAAGAAGAGATCATGCACAGCTCTCAAATATTTTTTCAGATTCTCCATTCGCAAAACTTATTGTTGTTTTTTTAAGGCTATGACTGCTCCCACATTCCTGTCTCAGAATCTACTAAAGCTGTGCTGTTGGCAAGTATTGCTACATTACTTTTAAATGACATTTAGTCCTTTTGCTCTTGGTACTCATAAACAGGGCTTCAAAATGAAAGGGAACTGCCCTCAGAAATTGCAAAAACAATGGAGCCCAAAATCCAAAAAAAGTTCAAACATTTTCATTCTGTCTTAAGATAAATTCCAAAGTCCAATTTTATCACCAGTTTGCTGTTCTCACTAAGTACTTAATAATAAATGAACAAAGTTTCCAAATTGACTGCAGAAAATATGTTCTTGATATCTACAGATTATTTATTTTAATTCTGATGCAAAATATGAGCATTGTTTTCTTCTGATAATGATAGGCAAAGCAGTATTTTTTCCCCCTCTTGTTCCAGATACTAAAGAGAAAGACAGAGGGATAAATGTTGACCATTTGCCTCCTTGGTGCACCATTCGCTGCCCCAGCAAGCAATAGAGCCACGTTGTGACTACAACAGCAATTCACTGTTGTTCAGCTTCACAGTGAATATTCTTCTTACTTTCTGATGAACATCAACCATACCTATACAAAACCATAAAGTGAAAATTCCAAATGAAAGAGCAAAGCTGGTCTGTACAGTAAGCACTCTGACTGGATTTTAGCAGACCTCTTGGGAATGAAAGCCTTGTCTGATCGATCAGGCAGTGCCACCGGCTGGGGAGGGTAGAAGCCCTGGTGCTGAGAGCTGTCGTGGTGCAGGGACGGAGCCCTTCAGATCAAGGACCCTTCTAAATCCCAGGGCTCCTCGTGGCAGCGAGTGCAGGTGGCTGGTTCAGGGAGATGGAGGAGAGCCACAGCGCAGCAGCACACACACACATGCCCTGGAGGGGCAGGGTTACACAGAGACACTCACCTCAGTCTCAGAGGTAGCATGTGGCAAATACCACACCTGTGCCATCACTGCTTTCGGAGGGCTCCCTTACTTCCCATGAACAGCACAGGGTAAACACTAGTTCTGCAAATGCAAACTTGCTCTCCTGATACCTGGAATGGCATGATGTGACAGAATTGGCAACCATTCCAGGCCAAAGGGCAAGATTTCTTTTCCAAATTCCTGCAATCTTTTTAATCTTTCCATAGCAATGAAGCAGAGATAGCAACACTGTTTTGACTGCAAATGCTTCATGTAAAAATAAGCTCCTAACGACTTCAGACTGAAGGCGAATTTGCCAGTCAGCAAAACATTTAAGTACATGCTTAGTTTGAGAAGTTTTGCTATCTATTGTATGCAATTATTCTCTTGGATCACAAATGCAGGCTGGGTTTTGTAAGGCTGAACTATTTTGTAAATCATCTCACTTATCCTGCCATCCTTTGACCTAAAGAGGTGCTCACTGTATCGACTATAGTGAGGTACAAGACAATTGCCTTATATGTTTAAGTGGCAGATGAGAAAGCTCATGCTGGAAAAATCCTACCCTTAGTGGCTGACCAGTAACTCAGTGAGACAAATTCATCACAGCTACATTCATTATATGAACTCAAAGACTGCCAGCAAGACCCAGGCCAAAAGCTATGTTACTTCAGAGTAATTTTACTTCATAACACCAAGGTAAACAAAATGCATCCTACAGTTTACTTTCCTAGGTACTACCATCCAACACAACCTGGTTTTATCAATTTCAAAAATTTACATGGTAAAATGTTTTCATCCTTCTGACACACTTGTTCACTTTAAAATAGCTGGCAGCAGGAAGACAGTGATTCATTGAGTTACATCAGTGTCAAACAACTTCCAGTGATATAAAACCAGAGCACAGCAAAGCGAACCTGACTCACTGAATCTTCAGACAGAGACAATCCATTTTAAAACAAGTATGGAAGATGAAAACACACAAACTATAAGGAATATCTTCAAGTATCAGTCCTGATTTATCAGTCCAGAAATTATTTTGAACATGGAAGTTTACGCAGTAAATTAAATTCTGGGTTTGTTGTATTTTATGACAAAGGAATTTGCCTAAAAATGGGAGATGTTCATACATCTGTATTCAGGCAATTCCATAAAAGTCCATTATATTCTTTAAATGAAAGGAAAAAAAAAACAAAACCAAAACCAAACCAAAAAAAACCCAAAAACAACCACCCCCCCCCAAAAAAAAAAGGCAAAAAAACCCCCAAACAAACAAACAAAAAAAACCCAACACCAAAACCAGAAACAAAAATCTTGTCCAGTCTCAGGGAACCTTTTTTTTGCCTGTACCTAATCAGAAAGTTCAGAATTGTTGAGTATTTGGAAAAGGTTATCTGCGTAAGAGAAAACTTGATCATTATAATAGGAAAAGAAAACTACAGATTTTGGAAACTATGATATCTGGGGTTTTTACCTGCTTTAGTGTCTTAGCTAGTACAAAAATATTTCCCATTTCTCTAAGACCAGATGGCTTTAAGTTTTAGCCTTGTGGACTGCAGCAGCAAAGTTGAAACAGAACTGGAAACACAGAGTTTTCATTCTCATGAAATGGTAACAGTTTAAAAATTTAGTCTCAGTTCATGAGACTCATAACAAAATATTCAAAATGTGCTACAGCAGGAGGCTCTGGTCTCTTGGGGAAAAAGACAAAAAAAAAGTTTACCAGAATGTCTCCTCTGCCTTTTCACCTGGGAAATTCAGGATTTATCAAACAACATTGGCCCTGTGTCTCCATGTAGGCAACTCTAAACCGGAAATTTCTGGCTGCCAGACTCACCTGAAAAGACATTCTAGTAGACCGAGTCAGTTTAAGATCTGCATCTTTGAACTGCCAGAAATTAATCAAACTTTGTAGGTTTTGTCACACAAAGTCCAAGGCTTTTTTTTCATGGAATTATTTTACTTAAATTGTTCTGTCTTATAGTGCTGTTCAGCACTCAAAGGATACAGAAAATCTTCTCTAGAAAATGATGCCATCCTAGGTGTTACAACTGACTCAGAGCAGCACAATCAACACAATGCTTGGCTTTGCCATCTGTTCTCAGGCAAGGCGAAATGCTAAGCTAACATACCTATGGATTATCATGGAATCCTGCTCTTCACTGGATGAAGGAATAACTTCTCTGGAAGGTAGTAACGCCTTAGAAATGCTAGCAGAGCCTGGTGAGACCGGAGGTGACATTTCAATTTCTTCTGATTTTGTCTGTATATACAAAATCTCCATCACAGACAGACTTGCATTCACTGACTGTGATTCTGCATACAGAGGCAGATTACTCCTGCAATAGTGCTTACATTTGTTACACAAAAACCCAAATGCCAAACATTTTAAACTGCTGTGTCAAGACACCTGGAAAATTAAACATCTAAGTATCCTCATGGGTTAGGAGAAAGAATAAGGAACTTCTTTCCTGCATGTGCCATAGCTTGAATTCAAACACAAGGGAAGACAGTGTACGAGGCTATATGCCACACGGACAGATATGACACTGTACTGTGGAGTGCAGACACTTTCCCCATAAAATCCTCACAAGAATAAGCATCTGGCATGCTACTTCTGTTATAGAATCATAAACTGGTTTGGGTTGGAAGGAACCTTAAAGATCATCTATTTCCAACCCATGGGCAGGAACACCTTCCACTAGACCAGACGCTACATCCAGCCTGGCTATGAACAGTTTCATGGATGGGACATCCACAGCTTCTCCAAGCAAGTGTTCCAGAGCCTCACCACTATTAAAGTAAAGGATTTCTTCCCAATATCTAATTTAAACCCACTCTCTTTCAGTTTAAAGTCATTACCCCTTGTCCTGTCATTATTATGCTTCTATTATATCATCCTGACAATTGAGGAAGGGAGTATATTAATAAAATAATAAGATGCCCATTTTGGAGAATATGATAGTGGTTTTTTGTGGTTTGAAAAGATGCAGACCACCAAATCACAGGGACTACAAAACGTGGTCCAAGACCTTTTATTATATAGTCTAGACAGCATAACAGGCACTATCCTCAAGAGTCGCTACCTACCACCATAGTATACATGCTAAATTTACAGCAAGAACACAATAAATTCTGTGTCTTTCTCCAGCTCTGCATTCATCCAATGGCTGCGAATCAACAGCTGCCGGCTACACTGCCAACCAACACCCCCAGATGCAGAGCCTACCACCTCTCCAGCACAGACTCGCCATGGCCCTCCAGCAGCAGCAGCAGCTGTAAATCCCAGGCTGTATGGCCTCCCCAGCAGCACAGCAGCAGCCCAGCCTGCCAACCCAGCTCAATCTGCACAGCTGCAGGTGGGTGAACAACCAAACGTTCCCGAGCAGCCTCAGCACGCTGCACGTGCCATGTGGCCCCAGCTGCAAGGGAATCCCTACCTGCCCAGGTATCCCACAAACCCACCATCCTGTCTGCTCCTGGACATCCGGAGCCACAGTAGTCCACCAACAAGAAAAAGCAGGAAGCAGTAATAAAAAAGCTTCTCCCTCATGCCCCGCCTCCCCTCAGCCACAGAGTGTGTTAGTTAAATCCCTGTATCAATCTCTGTGCAGGCACACTCTTCTCAGGTTGGGATTAGTTTCTATCAGTTTAGCTTCTGCCAGATTGGAGCAAAAGATAAAATTTTAAACAAATTTGTAATTAAGCCAGATATCTGATCTGCCAGTCATCTCTCTGTGGAGCTGTGATATCAATACAGCCTTGAGTCTATCCTGTCAAAGTTCATTAAGTTACATGGAATTTCAGAGGAAGAAATGTGTATTAACAAACCGTGCCATGCTGTACAAAGGGAAGACTACACTTTGCACAACCTTGCATCCTACAGGAAAATATAAACATCACAGCCTTTGCAACAGATAGAGTTAATAACATGTCCTGTTATGTTTAAAAGAAACCAAACATGCAGTATAGTACATGCTCAATAAGTGATTCAGAAGGCATGAAGATTATAGGTTCTTTCAACAGTGCAATAAGCTCACAGAATTTTTAGCTCACTGCTTTTCTCCCGATTTCATACTTTAAGCTCACTAGTGCTATTACTCATGAAAAAGCCAAAGAATTTCATTCTTTCCTTATCTTTAAAATCATTTCTTATCACCACTAGAAAAGAGACAAACCACAAACCCCATCACCACTGCCTGAGAGCTCTCTGTAAGGCTGGTTTTAATTTCATTTTTTCCTTCTCCTTCAGGATTAAAGATCAGGAAACCAGAAAAAAAAACCCAAAAAAATAAAAACAGAAACAAAAACAAAAAAGGAAAAAAGAAAAAAGCTGAAGCATTTCAGGCATTTTCACTTGCTTTGAGAAATCAATCCATCTCCTGTAGTCAGAAGTGCATACCTCCATTAACCCTCCTCCTCAGGGAGCACTCTAACTAAAAAAAAAACCAAAAGGGTGTAAAAAGAAGAGAATAAAAATACTTCCAGAAAAAAACCAAAACAAACAAACAAAAAACCAACCAACAATTCTTTCATTGAACTTTGGATTTAAAAGATGAGCTTTGGTACACTTTGTAGCAAAAACAGCACAGTGAACTGAATAAAGACATTATTCTGAAAAATGGTCACACTTGGGTTTGAAAACCTACAATATACCAAATTATAAAGACTATCTGATAACTTTAATCTGAAAAAAATTACTTAAAATACAGATATATTACATACATAATCCACACATATGTGTGTATTGTGATTGAACTTGACTTCAGACAGTGAGAACATGACACTGCCAGAAAGTACCCTGCACTTCTAATAAAAACAGAGACTTAAATCTCCATAGACTGTTTCTAATTTTGTTTTTGCAAATTACACAAGAATACAAAGCCATACTCATTCTCTTACTAAAGAGGAAAGAAAAAACACCCCTTTTTTTGCTGAGAGAACTGAACTTAATAAAAAATGTATTATTTAAATCACTAGCTTCACTAGCTCCATGTCACAAGAGAGCCTTAATTATTTCTACTTCTGTAAATACGCACACTCACACAGGGAGGTATTAACTAAAATATCCTTAAATGAAAATGACAGGCGTACAGCATGAAAGTTAGTACTATTCAAGTCACAGTGCCCGTTCACAGGCTAGGTCAGCATCCTCAACAGACACAGCTAAGGGAAAGGCAGGAGAGAGGTATTTGCTACCAATGCAGTGAGGACTATCACTGAGCTGGCATGCTGAGAGCAGATTTATGCCACACTTGTCAGAATTCACTTTCCCAAAAAGCCATGAAAACAATGAAAGAGGCTTCAACCTTTTCAGTAAAAAAGATCTTGTGGAAAACAGCACCACACTGCCTGCTTTGACAGCAGAAGTGCAGCCAGAGCTCTCCTGGAGAAAGGCAGCAGAGCTGGCAATGGTAAAGCAGAGATTCAGCCACCAGTGGTGAGCACTGGCTGCTAAGAAATGCCCCAAAGGAGTCCCAGCAGGGAGCACAGGCTGAGCCCGCGGGATGCACACCCAGGCACAGGCTCCCAGCTTTGCTGCTGCTCACTGCACACTGAGCCTTGCAGAGACCGTACTCCCATCCCTTAAACATCCCCACACTTTTGTTTTGCTTTATTGAACAGGAACAAAACCACCCAGAAGTGACAGGGTTCGCCTCTAGAGGCTGCCTCCATGTCAAATTTGTGTTGCTGGCAGCAGCATCAACAGAAGCCACCTACACTGCCTGGCTTAAGGTCCAGGCACCAAACTCTGACCCTCCTCAGCATCACTAACAAAACTGCTCTTCAAGGCATCATCTCTTCTGCTCTCATCTCCTTTATGCATGAAGCTAGACCTGCTAAAGTAATTGTCAGGGCAGCATCTCCTGAAGCCAAAAGAAAATCAGATTTCTACCACCAAATCTACTTTTCCAAAATATTCTGTATTTTTAGAACGAATGGCCAATTTAAAAAAAAATATTTTTTTTATGTTTTAAAAACCAAAGAAATGTAGGAATAACAGCAAGCACCTAGAGAGAGAAGGAGGGGAAAAAGCTTAACTTGACTCCAAACCAACTGTTTGCTTTTCTAATCAAAGTAAAACCTAACCTTTACATTGTGCTGCCCATACACAGACTTTTATTCTACATATTGCCAATGTTCCCCTGCACAGATTCTCTAAGAAAGTGTAAACACATTTCAAAGTGTAAAAGTGTATCACACATTTCAAAATAACTGTATGGCAAGTGTTGTTATTTAAAAAGGAAGTATTTTATACACTACACTGGACATCTTGCAGAACCCCATTATTTTAGATAATGCCTTAGTGTTCATTCCAGCCTTAGGAAGCTACACCCAGCTCATCTCAAAGTCCTACAGAGAAGAAATACAGACAATTGGAAAGGAGCTATTGCAGCACTGGGGATCATACACTTCAATTCATCTCTAACTCCACCATGTGGGATTGCCCCACCATGTAACACAACACAAACAGAAGAGTTTAAACCTCTACTTGTTTCCCTTGAATTGGTCCCATATCTGCCTCTGGATCTCAAAGAGCAGTTACAGCAATGAATGTTTACACACAAAACACAGAAAGCACAGTTCACAAGAAGAGAAATGCAGCAGCAATGAGGCAAGAAAAATCTCTTTTCCAGAAGGGATTACTCAGAAAAAAAATTAAAGAAGGCGAAAATAGAGGAAGACACTTAAAAAAAGAAGAGAACAGTATTGATAGGGGAATGCTAACAATAAGCAGTGTTGGACAGAAAATACTTTAACATTGATTAAAAAGTCACTAACCTTACAGATCAAGTAGAAGCACTGAATTCAAGTGGAAGATGTTCAGCTTGGTTTGTTCTTAGAGTTAATTTGCAAGTTAAGACCGAACGGATTGCCTTCATTTGTTTCTGAGAACCAAAGTGAGACTTTTAGAGAAATAAGAATCAGGAACTGGTATCAGAAAAAGGAAGATATAAAATCACTTCATTTGAATGAGACTGGAAAAACCAGAAGCAATAGCCTTCTGATCTCAAGGGCAACCAAAATCTTGCATATCAACATTTTGAGGGATCTCTGAATCTTCTTACCTATTGGCTTACTATGAGCAGGCTTTCAAAGGCCACAAATGACAACTCAGAGCCACAAGCCACTGGGAAGCACACTGGCACATTGACCATTTGCAAACACAAGAAATTCATATCTCTGAGTCCATGCTTCTCAAAACCTGTCTAAGATGGAAATTTTGCAAGAGGGAGTCAGCTCTCAGTTAGATGTCCATGTGTTGCCACCTTGCCATGACTTTTAACTATCATTTATGAGTTCAGAAAAGTCAATTTACATGATTACCCTGACAAAAGACATGAAGTGACAAGAGAATGGTAAGTGCAAACAATCTTTTTCTTTCACACATCTTTCACTTCTACAAAAATGCTCACTACTCCAATGTCACTTGTTCCAGAATCCCTTCCCCAAGTATTTACCACTTCTAAGTTTCAAAAGCAGCATTACCCAGTTTGCTAACTCCCACCTGACATTATTTACTCACATATTAAGCAAGGAAGAACAAAAGCTAAGCTCAACTCACCATGAAGCAACTACACATTGACTTCACATTCCTCTCTCAGAAAAAAAGTTACACACCCGAATTTAAGTCCTATTCCCTCACCTTTACCTTTGCTATACATCCTTCCACATGGGAAGAAAGCATACAGGCATAACATATTTGTATGGAGCAGACAACTTGAGGAAAATCACCTGCATTTTGCTGAGCTCCTTTTTCTTCCTACAGCTACTGACCTACTGCTGAGAAAAAGGTAACCTCTATAAATGCATATCCGATTTGGCACAGGGCACTGCTGGAACTCAAGGTAGAGATAAACAATGACTGAAGAAAACCTTCATTTTCTTTAGCCTCAGCCAACTGGCTTTTGCAAGAAAATTAATGGGACAAAAATCCTATAAGACACTGAAAGGGACAGAATGGGGAAGAAAACCAAGAGGGGAAAAATTACAAGAAAAGAGTGGAAACCTCCAGTAGAGTGCAAGGGACATTACGTTACCAACCTGCAGCCTGAAAGAAGATGAAGGAGTTTTCTAAGATACAGAATCAAGTGGGGCTGACAGTGTGAGACATAATGAATATCCCACTAGAGACAAGTAAAAAAAGCAGATGAAACTTTGGGGAAAGCAAAGGCACATTGGTGTAAAGCAAAGAACAAAATAGAGTAAGAAAACTTACAAAAATAAGGTTTTCATTTTATGTGAGACCACATGAAATTAATTAAAACTCATCTAGAAAGCAAAAGAGTTATGATTTCCCCAAGGAATTAATATCTCTTTCTCTTGATACAAGTTCACATGCAAAGACTATTTATTATTGTTCCCTAAAAATTTCAGCAAAGTACAAGTATTCTCAAGTCTAAAGCATCCATGGGAAATTCATGTTCTTGACAGCTAACATCAACCAAATTGCAAAGTTTCAAATATCATGATAACATGACGAAAAAGAACAGCATGAAATGACTCAGGTATTTTTTTCCACCCCTTACATTCTACCATCAAAGTCATGTAAAATGACCGAAAAACATTCTTTTAAAAACAACAGAGTTAAGAATTTTTTGGGGCCCCACAGGGATTCCCAGCAACTCAGCTGTTCTTGGAATGCAGCTGCCCTGGGAGGCTTCATCTCTTCACCAAAAAGGAGCAAAAAGATCCCATCAGACACTAATTGTCCACAGATAATGTTACCAGCAATAAGATCAATTAGAAAATTATCTCCTGAGAGAAGTATTTTGCCATTAACTTGAATAGTCTGCATGTTATCATATGTTAAAGAGCAAAAAATTTCCACAGAACTTAAAAAACTTAGTGCTTAAAGTCCATTTAGATCCCTGTAATCTGATTAGGTCCTTCCTTGATTAACGAAGAGAAAGGGATGATTTTGAAGGCCTCTAAGGTAGAAATCACTCCCCTGCCGCTGAGAAAGAGAGCAGCCCACATTTAGAGCAAACACTAAAGAGCGCAGCTGGAACACACTGCTTTGAAAGCAGCAATTAATAGAGACCATGACTGCAAGGTCAGCCACCCTCTTGGTTCCTCCCACCATAGAGGTTCCCCTCCCAAACCTTCCCAACCATGTGGGCAGCCCAGAAGATAGCAATTGTCCACCCAAGAGCAAGATCTCTGTGAAGAGAACCACTGGCAAAATCAGGAACATGGAGATTTCTAGGCAGAGGCTCTTCTTTCACATGACTTAGTCCTTTAATTCTGTGTCTGTGCAAGGAGTGTTATCTTAGAACCAAGTGAGCTTCTCCTTAACTTAATGGTTACGCACACACCGGTAACTTGAAAAAGCACGCCTGCTATTATTGTCAGATCATATTTCCTCTCCCATCTAGTTATGCAAAGCATGAACTCAGATCAAGTTAAGCATGGCACCAGGGAAAACAGTTTTAACAGTAAAGACTAAATGGGGAGGGGGGCAGAAGAGATCAGAAACATGAAGAGCATGGTTAAGGAAAGGACAGGAAATTCACACCTCGAGGCGGAATTCCTTCAGCCCTGGTGAATGTCAAGAGGTCTGGATCAAACTCCCCTTGATCATACTTTGTAGAGACAGGTATGGTACTTATTTCTTTCCTGAGCAGCCCAGGATGCATCCAGATGCTTAAATAGTCTTTCTTCCTTTATCCTCTTCCACAGATGCTTGGCCAAGATAAAACTGGTGGCACTCAAGCCACCAGTTCATAAAATGAGAGAGGAGCCTTCCAGAGAAGCATCGGGACAGGAAGGAAAGTCTTTACAACCCACAAACAGAGGAAGGCAGGTAAATTAATACCTTCATTCCTCCTCAGCACAGGGCAAGATGTGGCTAATAAGATTCCCACTGAGTTATCAAATTTTTCCTCTTCAAAACTGTAACAAATATGTTCTGTGCCTCACTGAGCTCTCCTAATAAACACACACCTCTTTCATCAGAATATGGATAAATTACCTCAGTAAAGTTTCTGCCTTGCTGTAATATGCTATTCTGTAATGATTAGAGAAACGTACATATCGCTGTCATCTTCAAAGCACTGCACAAATAATAACTAGCTACACTGGGAACTGCTAACACAGGATTAATATGCTCAGAGGTATGTAGGTGCCTAATGTTTATGGTCAGTATTTAATTTATGTGCCTGATTTCACCTTCCAAGAAAGGTGACTCCCTTAGGGCAGGTCATCCGTCTGCCTGCAAGGGAAGGGTGAGAACCAGGAAGCAGAGGCTGACTCAGTGCCAGATCCTGCCTGACAGTGGAAAAAGCAGCTTCAGAAAAGCCCTGGAATGGTCCCAAAACCTCCCCACCTCCCGAGCCAAGTGAAGAGAGGGAGAAAAAACTTTACACTTAGGCGGGATAGGGCCGGAGGTGGCTGACATTTCAAACAATAGCATACTAAACTGGAAAAGTAAACTCTGGGACACAAAGCAGGTCTGAAGCAACTCTGTGATGTAGCATCTTGCAAGCACCCAGAGGAAGAGTGGGCATGGGCAGGAGAGCACCCAAGTATTTCTCCCTCAAGGCATCCATCAACCCATGTGTTCAGGTTGTCAGAGCCAAAGAAACCTGGCACGACCTCAGCCAATGTGCCAGATTTGTTATCATTTTAAGAACCCGATAATTTGTCTGGTAAGATCCCAAAAGGTAAGAGATGCAGGCAACACAGCACTATCTCTCTATGGGTAAACAACTCCCGTCATTACATTCCTGTGAACACATCTACAGCCTGAGGGGGATGATCCATGAGTGACCAGTCTTAAACCACAATAAGACCACGTTAATAAATCTCTAGATTGACTACATGCACAGCAAATCAAGATTTTTCTTTGTAATCCCATTAACTGAGAACTCTCCAGCCTGCCACAGCCATCTCCTCTTTCCAACCACAGCTTGCCTACCCGTTTCTGAAGTCCAATCTGAGCAGACAGGCCACTCCACTGCCAAGCAGCTGTTTTGCAACAGCAAGGTAATCGCACAGGATTAATATCCAGATGTAAAATCTTAATTGGTGAAAGCCCCTGAACATTTAACTACCAAAAAAACACCTCCAGCTTCTGTTCTCAATTGTTATCTGCTATGTAACGTACCTGTTAGCAGAGTTTAGCAATCAACAAGTGGTACAGTTTAATTTGACCAAGAGATAAGATAAACAAGTTAGGTGGGATTATCACCATGAAGGCCATGTTACTCTTCAGAAAAAAAAAACCTAATGGCAACTAGAGAGACCCAGGCATCTTGGTACAGATTGGTGTTTCCCAATTCGTTTTCCTTTCCAGGCTGAGATGCTCTGTGTTGCACATGCCGGGGAAGAGAGGGCCAGTCTTGGATCATCGTATCTCCCAGCTTGCTTTCCTCCAGCCCAGGAGCCCAGCTGCTTGCCAAGGGAACCTACACTCTCAACAGCACAACCATCCTGCATAAGGAAGGAGGCAGCCTTGGCCCACACTCCTGAGAGGAGAAGTCCCATTGCCGGTAGCAGAGGCTTTTCCATGGCTTTGCTTCTGCAGAAAAAGCAGTTTGGAAGCACTCAAAAGCTCAGGGCAGCTACACTCTTACACTCTGGCTTGCTTTACACCTCTGAAGAAGTTAACACCTAAATCAATGACTTCACAACAGTGTGATAAGGTAACAGTTATTTTTGAGAAAAAATTAATACTCTGAAAATGTGTCAGAACACGGCTTTGCAAACACAGATACCCCATGGCAAACACATCCAGGAAGGGGTGAACAAATGGCTGCTATTCTTCCATAACTTGTGTTAGGAGTTTGCACTGTTAAATTTAGGTGGCAGAAGTTGCATTTGTTCATCAGTGAACATTATAAGTACAGTTGTTGATGCTCCTCTCCTTATTTTGGCCTATCAGTTTTGCTAATGGAATTCCCCATGAATGAGTGTCAACACCAGCTTCTCCTAACAGAGATTACTTCCATACCCATAAATACATGAAGAGCTGTGTAACCGCCCAGGCTGCACACAACACGGCGAGAGCTATGGAAATTCTTTCAGTCAGAGACTTGATGTGTACACAGTTCAGACACTTCACCACCACCACATAGGCAAGGTGGCAGTGACAAACATGGGAAACAGCAGAAATACAAACCAGGATGAAAGACTTGTCAGACCTGTGAATGTAAATAAGCATAGCTCTAAAGAAGTGACAGCCCAACACACATACTGCTGTTATAGAAGATGTTAAACACACCTCCTTGTAAAGCTACATGTAACTATCAATATTCCTGGCAATGTAGATTATATAAATACTTAGAAACAAAGGCCAGGCCTCACTGAAAACTCTCCAAATGTCTTTGCGTTAAAAAATACTGCAGCCCTTTGTGCTGCTAGGTTGGGCTCACGTTTAACACCCCAGGATATCATATATCAAAGAGAGTTTTCTCTTTCAAAGAGCTGAGTGCCTTTCTTAGAAAGCTACCAGAACTTCTTTCCTTCTTTTTTTGGCAGTCTCATGTAACCAAACTTATCATATGCAGACATTAGGCAACAGAGATAACGCTCCATAACTCTCCATATAGTGAACCGGGTCCTGGATAAAAAGAGCTACTGCAACTGGTCCAAACAGGGCTGGAACTGCCAAGAGTTTCACTCTCAGGCTATGACCACAGCTGATCCACCAAATTCAAATCCAACTCCTTTTAGTAGAGCACCAATTATTTGATAACAAAAGTCAACATATCTCAGCCACCCCTTATCTGCAGCTAAGTCTTTAACTGCACTCTTACGTAAGGCTACAGCTTTCACCTTGACTCGCAGGTTTCACGTGCTACAGAACAGCTTTTTCCAGAGGCCCCAGCAATACAGCACCGTGCTCTAGTATCCCACGGTGAATTCCCACGTTCCAGGCACCCCCTGGACATCTCTGCCAGGAACCCCACATAGGAGGATGGTTACAGTGCAACACCGATGTTGCCAAGGGGGTGTTTCTTCATAGGATGTGATCAAGGGATGCTCAGGGGTAGGTCCTCGAAGGCACATCCTGCTCACCACAGCCTCACAGGTTGACCTCTCTGTGAGCCACAAAATGAGGAGCCCACTGCACAAAGCCCCCCTCCTTAGGTAAGGGAACCAGTTAGGAAGGGGTTGTACTCACCAGTGACTGCCCCTCCCAGAGAGGAAAAGCCCCTCCTGAGGTCTGCAGAACCTCCCCTCTGCGTGGCCCTGAGCCTTCCCAGCCTGGCAGCATTTGCACTGCCACCATCAGCACCACCTCCCCAGCCACTGACTCAGCTCCCTCCCTCCCTCTCCTGCTGCAGAGGATTTAGCAACTCTCTTTGATGTTAGGCTGACTTGGGCAGGCTAGGCTGCACAGAGACAGCCAGGAGACATCTCCTCTAGATCAGGTTCTTATGTTCACTGCTACGAAGCTGTGAAGTCTGTAAGACCCAATCTCCCTGCTTCTGCTTTAGTTTGCGTTTTTGGTTTGTGCTGAATATAACAACCTTTCACCATTCAATTTAGATCAGTGCCTTTAGTGGTGCGTTAGTACTGAACTACAGAATGGAGGCCCAGTCATGCCTACAGTTTTATACATGACCTTGTTAACTGAGTAAAATCAGAAGAAATTAAATCAGATTTTTTTTCTACCCAATAAAATGCAGTGGTGCCTCAGGTGAGCTTGTGCATCTACCTTACAGAAAGGCAAGGGCATTGGAAAAAAATATTCCATCATAACAATGTGAACCGAAGCCAGGTCAGCTTTCCTTTCAAAGACACAGAATTTTGCTTGCTAAATTTAATGTTTGTGGACAATTTTGCATATGGAGCCTCTTAGTATTAACAGCTGACCACCTGTTTTCATTAAAGAACCATTTGCTGGAAAACATGGAATTATTCTGTTCAATTTCCCAAATTACAGTTTTCTGTCTTTAAAAAATGCTGAAGATAAAGACAGGAGTGCTACTTTCTGACAAAATATTATCATCAGTTGCATAAACTGGGCTTCAGTTCAACTCCTTTGGTCTGTAATGTCATCAGTATGAGGGCAGAAAAATCTTTGGTTTAATGCTACTTTGAAAATACTTAAGAGTAGCTATTTCTAACCATTTAGCAAGAATTCACTTTCAAGACAACTTCTTGAAATAACTTCTTGTCATTTTTAATCTGCGGAAAAAAGTAAGTAAAAAGAGACAACTACTTTTCTTTCAAGTTTTATAGAAAAAAGTGCTTGTGTAATATCCCTGCCCAAAAGGCTCTGAAGTAACGCTAGCTTAGGTTACTAAATTAAACTGGGTAAGATTCTTCTGAATATCTTCATATATTTCTGCCTCATCCTTCCAAATCTTTTTACTGATGCCAGTGATGACTGATTAGTCTGACAAACTGCAAGTAACCTGCCTTTGCTTTCAGATTATACCATTTCTTCAGGTGAGAAACTCCAGTTTATCTAAAGAAAAGTCTGAAGTAGTTGGCTAAATGAGACACCAAATATTCAAATCACCCAGTAAAGCTCAAAGTTTAGTTGTTCAGACAATTTACAAAAGTGTGCTGCATGCCTACAGCTGTCAGCAGCATTGGTACACTCCAGATGAGTGCCCAAGAATCAGAGACCCAATAACCGTATGAAAAAGAAACACCATGCCCAGTTTTGGAAAAAAAGAAAAAAAAAAATCTAATAAATACCCGCATGTTCTCTCATGCCAGAGCATAATCAACATTGTTAGGTGGAAGACTTATCTGAAACACAGTTAAATACAGCTGAGAGGAGAAACCCTTAACTTTAAAAGGTATGGAAGGTTTGCATACTGTGTGATTACACCCTGACCATCACATTTTCTCAACAATTTCTTACCTTTTACAACACAATATAAGAATAAAAATGTTAGCATTTTCAGTTACGTATAGCTTTTCACATCACAGGTGTCCTTCTGTGTTTCCTAGGAAATCACTCCACATTCACTAATAATTCAGTGGAGTGAAAGACTTCCACCTTGAGTGACCTAAAGAGCAGAAATAATGCACTGATCAAGTGCACGTTCTGCTGGTGTCCCTCTAATAACACAGGGCTATTTGGTAGTCATGGAATCCTGGACAAGGGCAGTCAGGTGCTGTGGAGAGGATAAGAGCCAGCCTAGAAGTCCAGATGGAAATGAAAAAAAAAAAAAACAACAAAAAAATCCCAAACACTTCGAGGAGCTGACTCAATTTATTTGATAGAAAAGCAAGAAAGGAGATGGGCAGCAGTTGGAATAGCACAGGCTCCTTAAGATGAGAGAGATGAAAGCAGGTTTGTCTCACTGAGGGAAAGATGGTGAGACATACAGGAGAATCTTGCAGCAGGATGACCCCAAGAGAGCCTGAAGGAGTGAGAATAAAAGAGATTTGGAGATGGGGTGGTGTCACCAGGGCAAGTGAATGAGTTAGAGAAACAAAGAGGATAATCCATCCCAAGGTCTGGGTAAGGAAGGAAGAGGAGAGTGTTGTAGGAGGAAAAAAACGGCACACAGGATGCTATGGGAGGAACACATTCACATTGCAGAATTCAAACTTTGCAAATTTCTTTTCTAATAAGTACTGGCCACTAACACATGAATATCTAAAAGGAGATTTTTTTTGTCAGTCTTCCCTTTAGTTCAAATATTTCAGTTATTTCTCTCATCTCACATGAATCCGCAAAATGCCAGAATGAATAAAGAAGGTAGTAATTATCCTCTACTGAGTTTTAAAATGCATAAAATTGGTAGCAAAGGTTTGTTACTTTTTCAACCGTGAAAAAAAATGTGCATGCTTCATGCACTGCTTCTCAGCAACTCAAGAGCAGTGAACTTATTCTAGTTAAATACCTCAGTGTCATTCACTTGAAAACTGGCTCTTAGTTCAGTCATGACTTTTTGAAAATGGGCAGTGTAATATTGTCATGAATTGCACTGAAGGTAATTTTTTTCTTTTAAACTGCAAAATGAAACACATGATTCAAACCTACAAATCTGGGAGCTCTGGTTATGGCTTGTTAATGCTCAAAGTATTAGCAAGGACATCTGTAAAATAAATCTTAGTTCTGAAGACCTAGGTAAACATGTTTGGTTCATGAAAACAGGGCTTTAAAAGTGAGTAAGAACTGCAAAAAACATGTATTTAAAATTCTATAACTGTGCATATTTATGTTTTATTTAAAAATATGATTAATGGCTTAATACCTACTCTTCAACTAAAATCAGCAGCCTTAACTCAGAATTACTTCTGATCTTGCATAAAGAACCCAAGGGGGAAGCAAAGTGTCCCTTTGCAGCCTAAGACTTCCACTGACTTTTCAAAGAACAAGAGTATCAGCCAAACTCTCTTCCCGTGAAATTCAGTTGTAAAATGCCCCTAAATTTCAGCAGTAAAACCGAAACCACCACTGAATTAAAATATGTAGTTTTTAACTGGTGAAGAGACAGTCAATTTAGGCACCTTTTTGAATCCTAAAGTGAGTGTCTCTATACGCGGGGATGTGATGTGTGGTTTCCACTCATGTATCATTCCCCTGGGTGACCAGCAGGCAGCTGCGTCCTAAAAAATGTGGAGGGTTAAAGTCTCTCCCTGCACAGCAATTACTGGAGCATGTCTATGCCAGGGCTGCTTCTGGAACCCTTCTGCAGGGACAGCCAGCAGAATTCCCCTCCTGCTACAGGTTTGCATCATCTTTCCCTTACTCTATAATACATCATCATTCCTACATTAAAAAGAACTCCATAGTAACCAAAAAGAGTTTTAAAAACTTTGCAAAAAAAGATCACAGCCAGGAGGAAGGGAGAGGATGAGAAGAGGGGAAGCTATGAGATAAAAAAAACTGTCCCACTGACATCTACATCAAACAAAATTTCTTCAGACACAACAAGGAATGCATTTGTCCCTTAAAAAGCATTCTTTTCAGAAATGCTTGAATCCCTGCTTTCTGTTACGTAAATAATTTCTTTTCTGCTGTCTCTGTAAAGATCATGCAGTCTTGCAAATGAGCCTGAGCTGGGCAAACATAGAGCCATTTCTCAGCTGAAATCATAAATTACTTATTGTTTTAATACGCTGGAAAATTGGCAGGAAGCGGGGGAAGGTACGTCAGTTATACAAGACTTTATACCATCGCTTATCCTTGCCTTCCATTAAAAAAGCGTTAGTTGCTCTAGCAACTGTCAAACCACACTTTGGTTCCTCTTCCTCCAAGATACAGAACTTCTCCAAAACACTCACACACAACACAGCTCTCCCCCATCCAAAGGACAGGTTTCTGGCACTTTTGCACTGTTTAAAAAGAAAGAGGCTCTCTAAGGAGCTGACAAATACCTGACAGGCCTTTTAGTCCAAGGCATGGTCCTGTAGAGAAGAAATCCTTTAATAATCCTTCAGATTCCTGGGTCCCCCCCACCCATATATCTACCCTCTTTTTTTCTCCTCTTCCTTTTTTCCCTTCTTCCTCTGCATTATACAGAATGTTGCTCCATTCAGCTTAATTCACCACTGCATCTTCCAGCATTAAACCAAATACCTACACACCTGTCAGAGGTCCCTTCCCCTCTCATTCCTTGCATCCTGGGAAAGGCACATGCAATGGGGACAATGCCACACAACACATTGCAACGTCTCTGTACATCAGGAAATACAATGGCAGAGACAGGTTTCCTACCCAATACCTGAACAGAAAACCCCTCTCCACAACCACAGCTTCTCAATCATTCCTAGGGGATCCCTGCTCTGTCACCAGGCAGAACAAGTCTTTTCTCACTGGTTGAAATTCTAATCCACAGGACAGAGATTTGAACAGGCTAAAAAAAAAAAAAACAAAACACCACAACAACAACAACAACAAAAACCAACTCCAAAAAAACTAGCAGAGAGCAGAGAAGAAACCATTACCATGAAGAGAAAGCTCTGTCAGAAATAGGACAAAATCACACACTACTGAAGAAAATCTCATGAGGAAATGAAAACATATTCCTCCCCTTTGTGCAGCATGCCAATCTTAATGATAAGCAAAGATCCCTGGGAAGTTCTTAAATGTTCAAGGACACTACCCAGGGCAGAATGCTTGCACAATAAAGGTCCATCTTCTTACCTCCTTCAATCCTTAGCAGCTCCATCCTATTCCTAAACGAGAATGTGATGCTAAACGAAAATGTTCATGCCTAAATGTTTTTTGTTTTAGGAACACTTAACGCAGGCAAATCTGTTATACACAATGGGATGATTATTTTTAATTGCTGCTCTGAAAACAAAGCATCATAATATTGCACAGATTATGTTCAGGATCGCATACAAATTCTGCTCCTCCAAAAGAATTTCAGTCTTGGATATACTTACCTTTTCCCATTTTATAATGATTCTTCTGAAGTGTGTTGTAGAACGGGGGATTAATGGTTCCACAAAAAATTATTTTTGATTCCTCTAGCAAGACCTAAACTACCCAGCCACTTCACCTTGTAGTTCATTTCTTCAGCAGCATAAGCATCCGTTTCATTCCCTTCTACCCACACACGTGTTTCTCTGACAGGGCCAAATTGAACCAAAAATGCACATTGGACTTGTGCTGCCTACAGCAGCAAAAAGCACTGAGGCAGCTACGGGAGAAGGGGTTTGCGTGTGTGTCCATACCAAGTTAATTGCAAAGTGATATGCACAAGCATACCCTGAACCCAGCCTTCTGTGAGTTTACAGTGGAAACAGCTGCATGCTGGCCCAGCTACACATTATAAACAAGGTCACTCGACTCCTGGGAGCAGTGACACACCGCCACCGGTTTGAACCACAAAGCAGCCTGTTCCCAGAGTGAACAGCAATCACTCCCTGCAGCTAAGGGAGGAGCACTGAGGGATGCTTGTACTCCCAGCTCTGCCCACCAAGAGCAGGCACTCAATAGGCATTGGTGGCTGCTCTTCCTATCAAATATTCTCAAACTAGCCAACATATTTCTTCTGCACTTAAGAGATTGTTGGACTGTTCCCATACCCCTGCTCTTGTAGTCTCTCTCTTTTATATTTTGTGTTTGAGCAGACACTCTAAGCAGGTTTATTTTTCTGCGCTCAGTCATCCTTTCATGCTTCTACTGGTGCTGCCCCTCTTTTACCATATCCTTAATTTTTATGGCACCTCATAATTTATCCAGGCTCATGTATTTACATGACAATGGCTCAGGCTGCTATGCTAATGAAACAACCCTGAAGGAAGTGCAGGATACCGTTTGCTTTTTATTACCAGTTAGCATCTGTACATCTTGCACAGAATGAAGAAACATGTCAGCCAGCAGCTCAAGGCCACCTTGTGACATTTTGACTGTCAGGTTTCAGGCTACAAGAGAGGACACCAGGGCAATAAACAAGGGCTGCTGTCATTTGCACTAAAGTTCCCAAACTACAACTGTGAGATTTATATCCAAAAGAGGTGCGATGGAGTAGATCCTAGTTAATGACAGTGTGCTTAAACACAAAGCAAAGCAAGCACTCCATCCCATTAATTCACCAGCTAAGATCAGTCTGGAATCAGCCAGGGATCTTCATCCTAAACATAAAAAACATCCATGCAGTTCCAAAGCCATAAATCAGAACACTTTTCCA
The DNA here is from genome assembly GCA_013390045.1 of Picathartes gymnocephalus. Taxonomy (NCBI): domain Eukaryota; kingdom Metazoa; phylum Chordata; class Aves; order Passeriformes; family Picathartidae; genus Picathartes; species Picathartes gymnocephalus. The sequence goes on along the minus strand of WEKY01055268.1, from coordinate 97,944 downwards.
GGTGTGAACACATTGGATTGAAAAGTTACTGACTGTAGAAATTCATCACCACTTCTCAGTTGGCATATCATAGTTCAGCTTTTTTTTTCTATTATCCATATACAAAACTGTCTAGATTACACAAATCTCTTCAAATACAGCATTTTAAATCTGATAGCCAGCTGACAGAGCCAGCCACTGAGAAAGAGGCATGGCAAAAAAATACTTCCTCTATTATTTACAGCCTTATGTTACATGTTACAACTCATAATGCATCACCCATTTTTGCTGCTCCAGTAGTTGCAAAGTTGATCTCACTTTCAGTACCCCACCTATTTAATCTGAATTCTTTTGGTTTAGAATAATAATGTACAACAAGTAGCTCTGCTTCCTCAGATATTGTTTTACTAAAAGCTGTTGTAAAGAGACACATCTTCAAGCCAAGTTTTACTCATATATAAACAAGGTGACACTTTAAAAGCTGAAATTATAAAATGTGGGACAGTATCTGTCTAACTTCACCACAGAGAGATTTTAAAATACTTTCTATTTTTTAAAACTTCAGATTTTTAACTTTAAAACTGCTCGTAAATAATGAAGGGAATCTGTCCTTTAGAACAAGCAAATATTTAATAACATTTTATTTTGAGTTATGCTTACCCCACTCTTGGAGCTGATCAGACAGCTCCCTTTGGATAAAAAAACAACCACACAAAACCCAACCAAACAAAACCCCAACAAAAACCCCCAGGGCCTAAGGAGAGAGAAAGAAACTTATACTCATTTCCCAAGACAGGAAGTTTGAGTACATATGGCCTGATAGAAGGAGGGGGAAAAAAGCCCTCAAATGTCTAAGCCTAGTAGCTTGGCTACTTCTGAATACGCACCAGGATACAGCAAGTTCCTCCCTCCAAAAAAAGCATGGTGAGTCACACACCATAGCACAAACCCTTAGGGTTTTTGTTTGGGTTTTTTGGTTTCTTTGCGGGGAGGGAGGGTTGTATTCTTATTTTTAAGTTTCTAAACAAAAAGTTTTACAGTAATGCAGAGAAGTAAACAGCTCCAGGACAGGGCAAGGAAACATAAGAAAGCTTAGACTAGGAGAGATTTTCCCACAAAACCACCTGCAATGGTACCAAAAAAGCAAAGAAGTCAATCCCTTGAGAAAGCAGGATTTCTTTTTTCCTTTCATTCTTTGGATTTTCATTGTCTTCATTCATATGAGGAGCTACTGTTCCTTAAAGGTGATGCACTGCAATTGCACAAATAGCTTCTACTCTCTCTCCCTCAGAGGCAGTTTGTAAACTACCCCCGCCCCTGCAAAAACCAAACCACAAACTCCTCCCCACTTCCCTTAGAAACATTTTCACAGGAAAGAAAATAATTTTGCAGATATCAAGTACCATTAGCATACTGAGGTATCACAAATTAAAAAAAAAAAAAACCCAACAATAAAAACTTGTATTTCAACAAAGTGTAATATAATCACATTCAAGTAATAAAGTCAACATTATGATGTAGAAAACCACCACAAGACTGCAAGATCCTGAATATTTACTGAAGAAACACAGAATAGCAATGGTGAAAGAATTCAATTCTTTCTTTTTAGAGGGAGGAATCCAGCTCCGAGCTATGGTTAGGACATAATTACAACATTGGTTCCTAAAATATCACTCTTAATCAACAGAGAATTTTCCCAATCAAGTTTATTTTGCTACTGTGAGAAGACAGAAGGCTGACTATAGCTTATGCACATTTGTGTATGGATTTGACCACGTTTGTAACTGCATGTAAAAGCACAGAAGTTCAGGTTACAACAGGTCAGGTCTGGCCTGCCCAAAAATTTTGTTTGGATTACTTGCCCTTCTGTTTTCTTCTGCTCCATCTTCTGGAAGTTCCATAGTTCTCTCCCAAGCACACACCTGGAATAAATCCTCTTACATGACAAAGTGCCAGCTCCCTCCCCACCAAGTCCACAGTGCAAATCTGTTTAGTTAAGTGCACCACTGGCTCACAAAGCAAGGGCTGTCGTGCTTTACTAAAATGAAAACACAGCTTAAAAAAGGAAAATCCCTCACTATTTTCTACAGACCTAAACTATCCAAAAGTTATTCACAAATTAACACTGTTACCTGGTTATCTGAGTGCAGAACTATGCAGAAAACAACCAGGTGAGCCATGTAGGCATGCAGAAATGAACGACTACAAGCAATCCTGAGATATTCAAGTATTATTAGCATTTGTTAAATGTGAAAGGAGAAGAGAAGATGAAACAACACCGTGATTATATTGACATATAATTCACATCAAGCTGTGATGTCACTTGCAATGTCAAGATGTGGGCTCCTATTCACACACGCACTCAAAACAATGTAAGACATTCTGAGTTCTGTCCTGCAAAGTACTCTTGCAGATTTCAGAGGGGAAATTTCGTTATAAATGCCCTTACTAATCATGATTCCAGCAGTATTAAATTCACTGTGAAACTATGTATATTACATAAGTTCTGTGGGTTTTTTACAAGAAATCTAAGAGGGAATATATTGCAAAGAAAATTCAACAGAAACTTACCAGACAGATACATCTATATTGATCTATCTTGCCCCCACATCCACACAGATAAGCACCAGAGCATCAGAAAAAGAGCTGCTTGTGAGAAACGAGCAGAAGCTTATCTCCAGAAATAATATTATTTTTAAAACCTTAGCACATCTGCTATTTCAGTTGTCTGCAACTGTCACCCCAAAGACTGACTCACGTGTCACATGATTTTTACAAAAATTTGGTTTTGTTAAACTATGCACGCATCTACTTGTATTAACATGTTACATATATATAAAATACATCTGTGAATGTTTAAAGGGGTGATATTTCTCTGGACATTCCCTTTCCCCACCGGACTCCTAGCTGCTGTTGGCACGTACTGCTCTTTCATGTTTCAATTGCAGTTAAAGTTGTAGTTACCATTTGAATTACTGTCATGGATCAGGTTAATACAAGTGGGTTGTCCAAATGCTTAGCAATAATAGAAGTAATATAAACAGGCTCTGCTGCAAGCAATAAAATTTTAGAGCATTTTCCACATCTGGATAAAGACATACCATGAGTTTCCATGCAAAACACATGGATCTTGGAAGCCGTGAAGCAGGCTTGTTCAGAGTCACACTAGCCCAGCATCTTATTTGAGCTCCATTTCCTGTCTGAACACCACAAGTTCTGTCAGACAGAGATACCAGCAGAGACAGTGGAGCAGAGTCTGGTGTCTCTGTAAACACCCCAGCAGCGCAGGAACAAGAAATGCACCAGCAGCTGGACACAGCTGAGCAGATGGGAGTGCAAAGGAAGTGTGAGGCTGCACTGGCCAGCACAGTTGGCCAAGCTAAGAAGGAGGCAAAGCTTGGTGGGGGGCAGGGAGAAGAAAGGAGTTCTACTTATCATGTCCCCAGCCAACATTATCGACTAGTTCCTGCCATACAGTTCAAAACTGGATGATTACTGTCATTTTAGTTTGATTTTTCCATGCTAGGACAAAATCAACTCAAAGTGGTTTTTAGGTACCCAGGAAGCAGCAATCCCCAGCAACTTCCAACATCAGTCAGCTTTGATGAAGCAACCCCATTTAATGAAAAGCAATTATGCTCTCAGATTACCACAAGGTGAGATTTGTGAGAAAGGTTCTCTCTTTAGCTATAGCAGATGGCCTGAGAAGCTATTGCATTTCATAACCAGTCTTTCATAGCACTGAAAGTATGAACACGTACATACGCTCACATAAGAAATCTAGAATCCTCCTAGATTCTTCTGTGTGGAGAGAAGGGGGG
>WEKY01055268.1:420-90909 GCA_013390045.1 Picathartes gymnocephalus | reverse complement strand
CTGCCTAACCACATCAAGAAATACCTTACAATGCACACACTTCAAGCAGCATTTTCTAAAGCTTTATAAATACTCCGTTTCTTGTATTTACACTCTCCAAAGAGCTACTGTTAATGGTTCTCACAAAGCACTGCACACACAAACCAGACGAATTAAATGTTGCAGCCGAAGGTCATTCCTCCCAGACCTTAGGAGCAACCACACTTACACTGCTGAACTGATGATGCATTTTGCAACATTGCTTGGAAGGAAAGAAAAACAGCGTTCTCAGAAAAATCTTACTCTTTCTACAACATCCATTTTAAGAGAGTAAGGAAATAAGAGTGACTAGATGTATTTGTTTAATGCAAAGATACCAGTGTTTTACTCTGTGATGTGATTCAAGCAAGAAGCAAAAGAAAAGGAAACAATAGAAAATTACTTACCTGGGAGAAGAATTCTTGTTCCTCAGTAGACTATCTAACTTTATTTTAAAATTACAGCTGCCTGCGTTTTGCTCTAACAAGCACAAAAAGTTCATACTTGCTTGGCCTAGTGAGTGGAAGTAATTATTTTCTGAACTGAAGTCATTATGAACATATTTTCATATTTTTAATCGCAAATCTTCTCAAGTATAGATTGAATCCTAACTTTGATCTAAGGTGTCACACCACCATATTTATTTGAATTCCTACATCATATAAGGAGACTCAATACAAGCCAATTTTCACAGAGCAGGCTATCAAAATAACCTGAGATGACAAAACAGGATAATGCTGAAGGAACTAAAGCAAATCTTTCCAAATCCATAAAATCTTACACCAGACTTCCAACCCATCCCACAAGCATCAAACTTGCTTAATAAGATGGTATTCATCATTCAAATCTTAGGCTGAAGAAAAAGAATTGCAAGCATGGTATCAGACTAAGAGAGAAAAAAGAAAAGGGAAAAAAAAAGTTTTGAGCCAGCCATCTGCACCATGATCCTGATCAGTCCTTTATTCAGCCAAGCACATCACATGAGCACCGCCAACACTACTGCTGTACTTTTGCTCCTAGTTACCAGAGAAAGTGCATTTTGGCACCTATTTCGTGGTCTGTAACAAATAACCATTTCTGTTTCAGAGATGAAAATTCTGTGATGAGTATTCCTCCGTCTTCCCAACAGGTGTTAGATTGCAGCATTTCAGACATGGTGATGTCTTTCAGGCAGACCTGAGGTTCATTCACATCAAGGTGAAGCAGCCCCCTCCCATGACATGGGAGCACTTCAAAGCCTAAGAGAGACCTCTCATAATGTGGAGTTTGCACTCAGAATCAGACATCTCTGGTAATTCGGCATCCAAACAAAAAACCAGACGAGTCACTGAAATGTTTCTGTTCCTGCAGCAGGAATGGCAGGAATGAAGATAAATCGTGATCATATGCATGGTTCCTTGCATTTCTAGGTCTTCATGTTGGTATTTCACTAAGGGTTTTGTAATTTTTCAGTCAGATTGGAGAGTCCCCAAAGCAGTGCTCACTTCTAAAATGCATGAATTGGCTTCCCTGAAAATAGCAGTCAGCTGGAAAAGAACATGAGTTATAAAAGTAAAAATTACACCAGGGAAGAGCAGAAAGAAATCCTCTGCGTTTACATTTTGAATTTATGAAGCACTTTGCTATAGTCAAAAATTCACATAGCAGAAAATCTTGGGGGGCAGACTGAAGAAAAGACAATTTTGACAGCCTGGTTTTCCTTTAATTCTATGATTCTACCATCTTCCCTACATCTTGGATATTCCTTCCCATCATCCACACCTTTAATCCATACTCTACTGTCCACATCAGCTTATAGAATTACAAGCAGTCTGGGCACCCTGATAGTGCGTAGATAGACAGCAGTTCAGTTTTCCATACAGTCAGACTGGCGTGGTGGAAGATGTGCTGCCCAAAAACCTAGACATTTCCAGAAAAAACCTTGCTAACAGCCAGTCATCATTCCCTGAGAAAGATGAGCTAATTAGAAAATGAGTACATTTTTGCAACTTATTTAAAACATCATCTCAGGAGCTCCTTAAGTTTTCATGAGGAACAAAATCTCTTCCTGCTTTTTTCAACAAGACCTTTGAATCTCCTCTTGCATTCAGGTAGCTTTTTCTACAGCCATGAACATAGGATTTCCTTACATTCTTACTGATCCTCTAATTATGAGTGCAGTATTTGCCCTGGAAATATGATAGGAACTCATAGATTATATTATCTAAACTATTTCCTTTCCCACTCATTTGGAAACTATCCCAAACAAAGCCTAACACACAGTTTACAGTTCATGCCCACTTGGGACTGCATTCACAGCAGCAGATTTGCATGTAAGTAAATGCATCATAATTCTATGCTGTCACAGCTTTTGGCTGATTGACACTTGAATATTTTGCAGTAAACTCTGTGAAGTGCAGAAAAGTTTCTGTCTTTTTAAACCCAACCCATGATTGCATAAAAATTTCACATTTTATTCTGCCTCTTAAAGCAAGGTTTGAGCCCTCAGAGTTGCGCAGAGAAGTTTGGAAACGTGAATGTTTAGAAAACAAAAATCAAAAAGGTCACCAAGTACATATTTTTTTAAATGTATCTCTATATTTTTCAAACCATCTCATGATTTCTTAATGCTCCAGACTGGACAGTTTGACTGCAAAGGAATTTTACAGAAGTTGAAAAGAGGTATGGTAAGCTACGAGAAAGATGTAAATACATGCATAGCCTTCTCTCTGTCAAAGCATGATTTGCAGATCTCCTTAATAAAAAGGCAGCTGGAAAACAAAACACTTTGAGGAATTAACTGTGGAATTAATTTGCTGTTGGTTTAGTCATTTGTGAATTTTAAAGATATGCTCTCAAAGTAGAGAGAGGAACCAAATTAAGAACCTCTGTTATGTATAGTGTTCCAGTAGGAGAGCAGTTCTAGTGTACTGTATCTGGAAATGAATATTTATATATTGAATAAGTTTTGCTATGAAAATTAAACTACGCAAAACTCTAAGCACGGACTGTGTATCTTTTAAAAATACAAGTAGAAATACACATCACTGCAGTACTGATAGTAAATTTTAAAAGCCCCAACATCCACAAGAAATTACACACTTCATTATCAGACTGTGGTTCTATGTAAGTTTATGCTCAAACATAGCCTTACTCACACCTCACTATGAAGGCATATCTATTCAGAATATGAAGTTACAACAGTGCGATAGTGACAGTTAACTCCACAGAATTCAGATTATTTTCTCCATGGTGAAAAAAAGTACAGGAAACTGAGATAATGACAGTGCTTTACAGACCATGACAAAAAGCAACAAAGAAGAAAAGCAGAAAGAATTAAATCCCCTCTCTCTGCTCCTGCAATCCTTTATACTTGCTAAGCACTGCTGACTGCATTTCAGGTCACTCTACCATGTTTCAGTGTTCCATTAAATGGCAACCTGTGAACTGCAATCTGGCATAACTGCATGGGAACAAAAGACATCCTTAACTCTTGCTGTCAAATCCCCAAGCAACCTAACACATACACATACATGAAATAAGTAACTATTTGATATGCTCTGAATGAGATACCATTTCAATGCTGAGCATGGTAGTCTATAGTCAACTTCACTTCAAATTTAGCTTAGTTGAATGTATATTCAACAGTTAAATGTGATCTGAGACGATGAGTGACTTCTCTTTGAGCAATACATCTTACAGAAATGTGGTTCTCAACTTCTTTGAAGACTACGGTCAGGTTAACTCTTTCCATAAAGCACCGAGAAGTAAAATCACTGTAGATAACTTGGACTAAATACAGAAATAATATGAAGAATGTCACCACATAAAAAATACATTTTAATAATCATACACTTTAATGGGATGGTGTGTCACCTTGTTCCAGTCTCCCCTCTATTGCACAAGATTCTACTTCTTCCTCTCAAAAATAAAAAAAAAACCAAAACAGTCTGGAAAAAAACCCCTCAAATTATTTGCAAAGTAAGTTCACAGAGGAATTGTTTTGGACTGACACTAGCATCACATTTCCTTGTGACATTCTGTAGTCTACTATACTTAATCACAATCAATATTTATATTGCCTAAGTTTGACACACACTGGGTAACATGTCATGGCTCTGACATTATACTCAGTGTAGGCAGTTTCCACTTCTTAGGATAACAATTCAGTCAGATGTAATGCTAAGTAAGATTTTAAGACAGCAGATGGCATCACTTAGTTATTTTTAACTGTTGCACACTGACCATTTACTGTGTATCATAATCCATTTTTGAAAACTAGTAAATGGAGCTTTATGGACAGCACAGAAACAGGACACTTAAAAAAAAGAAAAAAAATTACTATTTTACCTATCTGTTTGCCTTGACCTGTATTGACTGTCCTGCAGGCATTTTAAAAGAGCACAGCATTTCCCACAGCTGTAGTTGACCTTCTCTGGATTCACCAAGTACTTTTGAGCCCTCAGCTGAAGGCATTTTTATCCTCCCTAGACCAGCAAGAGCAATGGCTGGCTTTCAGCAACCTGTCAGCTGTGACTACAGCTTAGTGGGGATTTATAGACTTTTCCTTGTTTGTTCCCACTGGGATTGCTATCAGAGCTACACCACGCCATCAGGCATAGAATCACAAAATATTTCAAACTGCTATTAAAGAAGTTGCCCATTCAACAAATCAGAGTTGACAAAAAATGGTGAATGCCAGAAAGGCTCCTCATGCCCACTGAGCATCACACAGGAAATAACAGCCAGGATGAAAACAGACCTGGCTCCAAGCTTTGAGGGACTACAAAACCAGATGTGCTATTCCATCTTCCTTTTAAATTTCTGAGCATTCTTTGTATAATATCTATGATATTGTAGAATGATGTAAAAAAAGGCAGAAAGATGTATTTCCTTTGCCAATTCAGATGATATGCAGATTTCAAAAGGTAAACTTTAAAAACAAAGGTGTTTGTACACAGGTTCAAACTGCCTGGAGAAAGGGGAATTCAGAGATGGCAATGTACCAAGTCATTTTTCTGAACCCTATTCAGAATGGTAAAAACATGTTCTACACAAGGTATTGAGAAAGTGCCTGTCACAGTAGTTAGTAGGTGTCACAGTCAGAGTATGTGATCAAAGAGGTGTATTTTTCCATGTACTGTGGGGAAGTTGAGCTTACAATGCCACCAGGGAGCAGTCAGCTGGACCACCTTCATCAGGCAAGACTTGTAAATTCAAGGATGGCAGCCCATGGTGCAGAATCAACCCTATGCTGGTTGATTCATGGTAAGGCCACTGGAATCTGTCTTCTCCTCAACCATACACTATTCCAGAGTAGAACAGAGGGTCCCTTGAAACCTTGCATTAAAGAAATGCATTGGAAATGGGGAATAAACCATGCAGAGAAGGGAAAAAATAAGATCAGAGTACAGGAGAAACACCCACATATACACAGCTCTGCTTTTCTTTACCCACTCTTAACTTTTTCTCCGGTCTTACCTTTTTAAAAATCTTTTCAGAGAGCCATGCTGTATGTACTGTCTGAATTTAGAGATTGCAGTCTTACAGAATATTGAGCAATTCTCTGCAGGGTTCCCAAGAGTATCCTTACTTGCTGGGTAAGTGCAAACGCCCACCAGAATTCATGCTGAGTATTTAGTGTGCATTTTATAGCAGCCAGGAGCTCGACCTCTGCATCTTTTGTTGGTAGTAATAGATTTTTAATGAGTAACAAGTCATGAAAACCAACAGGGCAAAGGAACTTGTATGGAAGTGATAGATTTCTTCAGAAAAGAAAAAATTACTGAAAAAAAAACCATTAGAAGTAATGAAGACATTATAAAATCTTTTCATTTTCTGTCTTCATAAAGCTCTGTTTTCTCCCCCAGTGTTCAGATCAGTATTGCACTACCAAAGCATTCATCCTTTTTGCTCTAAGCCTAGGGCAGAAATAAGCCTTTTCAGTCACTCAGAGAATGTCATTCTGGAAAGCAAACAGAGCTCCAAAAGCTGTGAGGAACAGAGGGGGAAAGAAGGGAAAGTATCAATCTCTGATACAATTGATTACTGAATTTTTTTTTTAAATGGATGTTGCTTTCCAAAGTGTTGTTAGTGTGTGCATTAGATAACATTTCTTTTCCCCATAGGTTAATTTATTTTCCAACCTGCTAACAATATAAATTGAATGTTACTGCAGAATGTAGAATCCATAACAGAATGAATTAAACTTAGATATCCAACAATAATGTGAATCCAAACCAACAGCACTATTACTAATGTCACGATAATTGGCATTCATACTCATTGTAGCCATATGCTTTCTGGTGAGTCTGTTTTGAAATACCCAAGTCCAAAAGGTAGTAGACAGAAGATAGAAGAATAAATTCCTAGAGGTCACCAAATAGTCAGTAATGTTACTTGTAGTGAACATCACAACCATAACAAGAAGAATTATCTGATAGAGTTGTCTGCAGTACCAGTGGTTTGCCTCAAGTGATCTTGCCCTGTCCTATTGTGGGGCTGCAGCTCCACGAAACACGATTTGGACACAGATGCCAAAATCCACAGGACACAAGCTCAAGAGGCCTGTCCTCAGTGTCAGAAGCAATTTCAGGTAGGCCTGAGATTTTAGCTGAAGCATACTCATTGAGGTATCAGACCATCCTTTCACACTACTTAGAGGTCTAAAATTACACATGGAGGTCTCGCAGGGCCATCTAAACCAGAAGCAAGCCAGTTGCCCAAGCCCTGTTGCAATCAGCAGCTATTAACTTGTTATAAACACTGTAAAATGCCACTGAGGACTTCCAGTCCATTTATGTACCTAGGCATTTCCAAATATCTCGTCTCTAGATACAGGTGGAGCCCTTCAAAATTCCTCAGTATGGAAGCCATTCTGTCCTATTTGATGAATTTCGTGGTAACTGAATCGCACTATCAACCTATGTATTGCATTCTTTATGCAGAGGCATACATACAGAAACAGGGGAAAAGCATTTTCTAATATCACAGGGAAAGTTCTGTAGACGTGCCTATATTATTTCACAGTCAGCTACAGCGAGCTTTTGAGCTAATCTGTATAAATGAAACATTATATTCTCCCCAGGAGAATTCATTTATTTACTTCTGACAGGAATAAGCAGATCTCCTACCAAGAGCCCCTAAAGGATTCAGGTCATGATTTCCCTTCCTGCCCCTTCAGAATTACTTCCTTCCCAAATCCTCCTTCCCCTTTTTTCTAGACTAGTCTTCCCACCTAAATTATGAATTTAAATAAGCAGTAAGAATGTTTGTCAAGTGCGTAACAATCTACTTACACCTTTATCCCAATCCCAGCTGTCCTAGTCGGTTTGCAGACACCTGTGCAGCAAATGCCAAAGGGACTGGCTATCTCCTCAGTTCCTTTAACAGAGTGTAATTCTGAAAACATGAAAAATTATCTCCTGCTTTCTGTCTTCTACAGTGCTTTTGAATTGATGGTGGGAAGAGCAGAAAGTCTCCCTATCTTGCAATGTGAGAAAAAGCAAAAATTCCCATCAGAAGTGACTCACCAACATTAATCATATACACACCAGATTGAAAGGCACTCAGAATATCAAGTCTGAATCCCAGCCTCAGTTAAGCAAATGAAAAGCAAATTGCTTGGGACTATCATATTCTTTTAACTGCTGTATCTGTACAGTTCTGCACAATGAAGCTGATGAATATAAATTTATTGTTTCTAGCACTGAACTTTTACAGAGAAGTGCTGCTGAATCTTTTGGAAGTACAAGCAGCTGAGTAGCATGGAACTTCCTATGCCTTGAAATGAATAAGCACCAGTGTAAAGATTTTCACATGCAAGACATTCACATTCTCATCACTTACCACCTGGTCTGTGCATTAAAATGAATATTCTTATAGCTTAACCAAGCAGATGAAGATCAGAATCTTAAATAACCAAATTACACAGCAGCTTGAGATATTTCATCTTCTGTTTGCTTCTCAGAGAGAATACTGTGAGTTTTTATTCACCACCACAAAATCCAAATAAAAAAATCCAGAGCGTATTGTTTAGATTCAAGACTACAGCTAAATATTGGGGATGAGTAGGTTTGAAGAAAAAGAGAAAAAAAGTAAGAAAAAGTCCTACTGTCTCCAAAAGGAAGTTTGAGAATGAGAGGATTTATTATTTTAAAAAAAACCACAACAAAGCCATGTTTGGAAATACATACATGCTACTTGAACCTGCAAAGCAGGGAATTTTCCCATTCAAACTGTGTTTGCCATACTGCTCTACGTTCTTCACAAACTGGATTCAGGCTTTTTGCCTTTCTGGTGTTTTTAACTCTATGTAACACTAGACTATCCAGCTCTCACAGCACTATACCCAGAATTACATACAAACAATATTCTATTAGCCATAAAAAACAACAGTATGATTACAAAAAATAAACTACACTCCTCCAATTTTTCAGGGAAGTATTCCAATGTCCAAAATTAGACTATAGTCTGTCACAGTCCTGTAAATTCAGGATAAATCAAGTGCTGCTCTAACATTACCTTGGCATAAAAGAAATCAAGGCCTCATTGCAATACGGTGCTTGAGCTACTGCCAAGTTAACAATCTCTATTGGCATTTAATTACATTGCATGTCCTGAAGCTAAGGCACAGCTTTAGCATGAGCAGGGCTGCTCTGAGCAAGAGATTTGTTCTGCTCAGATCAACAATTACCTGACAAGTAGGTTTAATATGTAGCAATGTGTGACACACAAAACCAGGCAAGGATCTAAATTTAGCACCTTGCTGATTGCTAGAGAACATTCAACTCAAACATTATAACTATCACTGTAAATAATAACAATACTTTATGTAAAGCCTACATGTGTCTTGCAAACATAAGAACAAAATGGCCAGATTTTCTTCTGGGTAGATGTATTTGAAAGAGTCCTGGTTAAAAATTGGGTAGTGATATACTTCAGATATTTTTAGTCCCCTAGGGAAAATGCTTGCATGACTTCAGAGCTTCAGTCTGTTCTAGTTCCTCACACAATAGAAGACCTCACTGCTTTGGACAGATCACGTCTTGCTTCTGGTATTCCCTCTCCCAAATCTTGACAGGGAGCAAGACCCCTCAGAATGAGCAAAGTGATAACGTCACTCTCTGTGACATGGGAGTATGGCTTTTTGTATAAATATGCTGCTTCAGACTTAGGTCACAACCACTCACTTTGAGAAGCTCTTTGAGGCAGATTGATACTGTGCTCTCATCCTTTGGAAAAAATCAGTGACTTGACTTTGTCATCCAAAATCCGAAGCATCCCGAAACACTACTCACTCTAAGACACTTGGGTCTGCTTGTGCATCATTCAAGAAAACAAAAATCCAGAAAGTAGAATCCTAAACTGTCCATGATGCCACATTTAAAGGGTCCCTAGTAATGTAAGTAAACTAAGTTAGCCAGTGAGAAAAGAGTTAAATGGGACCTGGCAGGGTGGAATAGATACAGAACCCCTCTATAGACCCACTACCATCTCTCTGACTCTCTCCGCTATGAATGCACAGGAAAACAACTTTGCCCTAAAGGAAGTTCTCATCAATCTTTCAGTAAATGCTAGCTGGAGCAGGACCACACTCATTTGTTCTGCTTTCACACCTTGTTTATGGAAGTTTTTCTAATGTCTTAACTGGCAAAAATGCTGGACAGAGGGCAAGCCTTTTCACAAGGGCTGAAACAGAGCCAGGCTAAGATTCAAAACTTCTCATGAGGTTCCTGTATCTATCGCACAGATTCAGTCACTACTTTGAAGCAAGAAAGACAGATGTTCTAATGGTTGGTGACAAGGCTTTTTCACAGTATTTTGACACATTTGAAAAAAAATGCACTCCATAGAAAGGGTTAGAGAAATCCTAAGATGCAAATGTCCTGACGAATAACTCCACATCCTCTGGGTAAAGATTTTATGTAATAAGTAAAAAGACAGACTGGTGATAAAGTGATCCAAATTGCTACTGATGGTCCCAATGCCATGTTGTTGTAGTCTGATGTGCAAAAGAGTACAAGATCTTGAAAAGTCATATTAATAATGCACAAAAGTTCAGTCTAAGGACTATCACTTTGGCAGTTACATAAGATCCTATGAAGAAAAAATCAGAAGGCAAGCCTTTGTTTCTTGATAGATTCTGAGAACATAAAATATGACTGCTTGATTTTACTCTAAAAATGAACATCTCTACCCTCTTTTGTGCAGTAGTAGAAATAAGTGGGAACAACACCTCAAACCATTTCAGAGTTGTGACTAGTAACAACAAATCAACCATGATCAGCTTGCAATCTATGTTTGTAACAACATATACAGCTTATTGAATCCAGAGCAGCTGAGGGGACCAATCCATATTCCTGTGAAGTACCCAGCTCTCAACAATCACTCTCATTTACATGTGAGTAAACCAAAACAAAAGGTTGGTGCCACATGCCTAACAAGGACTGTACACAGGTGTTTAAATTTAGACCAGGGAAGCTGCCCAGTTTTCCACAGCCCTTCTGGCACAATCAGTAAAACGTCAGTCTGGTCTCCACACCTCAGCCCCACCACACCACACTGAAGTCCACACAGCAAGGACTGAAAAGGCAGAAAGTACAGGAGGTGGTCTCCCAGAGGTACACGTGAAAGGCCACATGCTCACAGGACAAAGGGATGACCACAGTTTCCATTCAAAAACATGGAAATAGGCTCTCTGTAAAAAAAAAAAGAGCTTCGTGGCCAGAACACTACGCAGATATGGGAATATATTTCTGAAAATAACAAAGAACAAAAAGAAACTAAGAAAGGGGTTAAGAGAAAAGAAAAAAAAAAAAAACCAACAACAACAACAAAACAAAAACCCCCCAAAAAACCCCAAACCTTCAAATCAAACCCAAAAATCAGACCACCAGTGGGAAAAAAAAAAAACCCAACATTATCAACCAGAGCAAACATAAACAAAGAGATTCCTGATTTTAGGCTATTCTCTAAACTAGTGGCTTGTAGCTCTTACAAGAAACTGGAATTGGAACTTCCCCCAGGCCATGCCGGAGAACAGCGAGCCCACCTTTTCTGAGTCCTGTGCAGCCCTGTCTGGCATGCTGGCAGGTCTGTGATACGATGCCTTCTCCGTCCTTTCCACTGCACAGGGATCTTAGGGAGGCACTCAAGGCTGCAGTTTCAGCTCCAGAGAAAGCCAAGCATTTCAAAAGTCTGTTACAACATTGCAGTTTGACACTTCCCTCCCCAGTTTAATTCAGCCTCAAGCAAATTGTTTAAGGTCAGCACAAAACCATTTGTAGAGGCAGGAATAGAAGTCCACCAGCAGTCTCAGATGTGGACCACACCCTGCTGCTCACTGCCCAAGTATGAGTGCACCCTTCAAGGCCCAGGGCTTAATCCCTTCTCTTCCCCAGCTGCTTTACAGCAACTCTTGTCAGACAGGCTGGAACGCACTGTGAAGACTGCTAAATTTCAAGTACATTTCTGTGCTCTTATGACTCTGACCCCTCTTTCTTGTCTGTTCAGAAACATACTGAAGGAACATACACCATAAATAAAACAAATGTCTTTGGAAAAGGCCTCAGCAAGATGCTCAGAAAGTCTTCTGCAGTTTGTGATTCAATCTGTTTCCCCTCCAGTTTAACCTAACATGTTGGCTTGTTATTAATCTGTGTGATGCTTCAGATATTTTCAATAAGTCTTACTCAGATAAATGTTCCTCCCATTTAGACTAAATGTGAGTTTTCATCCATATTATGTGAATTGTTTCATTAATCAGGGAACAAGCTCTAAACTAAGTTCTCCATTGATATGGAGAAAATAGGGGCTGATCTGAATAGGAAAATCAGAAATTGCAAGGCTATCTAAAGAGAAAATCTCATGAAATTTGAGTCCCGGAGGCAAGGAGAATGTTATCTTTTACACTTCTAATTAATTTCTAGCCCTGTTAAGTACATCAAAATACATACTTGCCTTTGTTTCTACCTAATGATATGAGAATCCCAGAAAATTATGTTGGTAAATAGGAATAATAAGCAGTCTTGATGGTGGTATAACAAGAAAGGAACAAAAGAAGGATCATGAAAAATTGTAGAAGTAAGCATTAAATACCCAAAGGGAACAATTCATGGGAAGTTAATGAGTAGCCAATGTGGAACTGAGCAGGAAATCAACAGTGACAGAAACTATAGAAGAAAAGCAGCAAATGTAAACAAGGAGAACACGGAATGAAATAGGGTGTTGACAACAGGCAAAGAAAAACTCAGGGCTTTAGAAATTGAGGAGAATTGAAATGAATTTCAATTGAATTGAAATCCAGTCAGAAGCAGGAAGGTGAGAAAGAAAAAAAGGCCAAAAGAGTCACAAATAATTTCAAAAATTAAGGCACTATTAAAAAAAATGTCGCGATATAAAAATTTTGGCAGCCTGTCAAATGTAATTACCTTTTCAATTACTATGTCTTTTAATTGACTGCATGAGAAGACAGGTTCAAGAGTTTTAATGTTACCTTTTTTTCCCATCACAGTGGAGAACCAAAGCACATCAATGACAAGAACAAGGCATTTGCTACAAGATAATCTCTGTCCCTTATGACTACAAGAAACCCCGAGTAAAGGCCTATCCTAAATGAAGAACAAGGCAAAAACTTCAGTTACATCAGTGGAATAGGATTTTATACATCTTTGTGACAACAAATCTCTCTGACAAAGCAACCTATCTAAAATGGAACTTTTTTTTTTTTTTGGAATTGGAGTCTCAATTGGAATAATTACTTCTCCAACCATATCAGCATGAAAGAGAGCACAGCTGAAGAGCTTCAGCAGGCACACATGACACAGCAGTGGCACCTGCACGTGGCCATACCAGCTTACACACGGACTCATCTGAAGCATCTCCATTCCTTCTTAAGTGTTCTCCAGACTGACTTCCTTTTAATCAAATAAGAGACATGAAAGGTACTGTTGGACCCAAAGCCAGTGCTATCACATCCAGGTCACCTTCCATCCCTCCTCTGTGGGCTCCAGCACTGGGACACAGGGAGGGCAGGGAACAAAGGCATTTCCCCTGCAGTCTGGAAAGGAATAGCAGTGCTTGGTGCAGAACAAAGCTGTCACAGTGCTGGAACTAATTCCTGATCCGAAGTACAAAGAAAGATACCTGGAGCTTTGCTCCTGCTCCTCTAGGGACAGTACACAGAACACATTGTTATTTACAAACTACAGAGAAAAGGCCAATTGCACTCCTTTCACTTATGATGGCTTTCAGCTACACGTGTTAAAATTATATAAATTAAGGTACATTGGCCATGGGAACATGAACTCGATTTTGTACTACTGCTTTTCCTAAAATTACTTTAACAGTCAGTTTATTCATTTAAGATAGAGCTTTAAGTCTTTTTGCTCAAATTCAATGGGAACACTTACACAATATATGTCACAATGAAATTAACATGCATTAAAATCTGGCCTGTGATGAGATTCAATATATAGAGAATAATGCTTACTCTGGAGCCATCTGGGAAGATATCCTTTATCTCTTATTTTAATTTTAGTATTTAAGACTAATTCTTTCAATAATTCTTAATGGTTAATTAAGAAAGATGACAGCAGGAGTAATCTCTTAGAGAATCCAATACAAATGCCAGTTTAGAACATCCGTTCTTATAGATTATATCTAATATTGTGTTGTAAATTGAAAAAAACTGAATTAAACTGATACTGTATATCTAGGAAACCCTGATAAAGTAAAAACTGTTCACAGTTCTGTGAGAACAGAGGGTTTTCTGTATAACTGGAGAACTGCATAAAATGCAGAGAAAACAAAGATTAATCACTACACTCTGAAATAAGCTAAGTCTGAAAGAGAACATGTATGGACTTCTGTGCTCATGATCACTAAAAGGCAAGCAAAAAATTTTACAGATTTTACACAACAAAACTGGGTTTGAATTTGTAGAAGAAAAAAATGTTCAGAGTACCTAAAATTTTGCTGGAAATGAAAGAAAAGTTCAAAGGCAAGCAAACTTCCATTTTTGCAGTGGAGATGGCAGCAGTGAGAAAATTAATCTTGTGCATTAATCTTAGCATTCCTCACAAGTGACTCAGGCCTGCAGAAGAAAACATTCCCACTATCGGGTTAGAAAACGTCATGTTTCCCACAGAGAAGGGAGGAGAAAAGCCTGAGCAAGGCTGGCTTTACTACTTTCACCCTTATTAATTTGCTTGCAGACCCTTCTGCTGTTCAGAGTTTTAAACTGCTAAGGAAAATAGTTGCCATTTACCAAAAAAAAAAATTGAACTAGTCCTCATGTGTAGAATAAGCTTGAGTCAGAGCATTTCTAAACAATTATTTAACTATTTATAATTTATTATAATAGTCCTTGGTAAAAGCATCTTAGAAGCACAATCAGCAGCAAAACAGAAGATAGGCTAATAAACTCCATGGCAATGTGTGCTTACACACTTAAGAGTTATAAATACATACTTTACGTGGTGACAAGCATAAGAGAGAGACCAATAAGCAATGAAGAGTAGGAAACACCCCAGGTGAGCCGGAGGAGTGAGAGAGGTCAGAAAGCCACCAGCAGCACCTGAGCCTCCACCATTTCTTATGTCTGGGCCAAAAGTCTCTTTTTAAAAGCAAAATCCCAGCTCTGCTGGGAGCAGTGACCCCATGCAGTTCTCATGGGCCTCTGTAAAAGCCAACGTTGTTACCAACGGGGGAAAAATTACATTTGCAAAACGGACAGCCAGTTCTGAAGCTTCACTCATAAACCCTCCGTGCTTGCAAAGTGGAAACTTCCCCGTGGGCAGTACAAGACTAAGGGGGGTTATAGACGGGCGCTTGCACAACCCGCGGGGCGCCGAGCCAGCGGCTCCGGCAGCCGAGCCCTAGGGAGCACCGCAGCTGTGCAGATGTGTCCCGCTCCTGTCCCCTCCGAGTGGCAGTGACTGCTCTCAGCAGCAGCAGCAGCTGTGCAGATGTGTCCCGCTCCTGTCCCCTCCGAGTGGCAGTGACTGCTCTCAGCAGCAGTAGCTGTGCAGATGTGTCCCGCTCCTGTCCCCTCCGAGTGGCAGTGGCTGCTCTCAGCAGCAGCTGTGGAGATGTGTCCCTCTCCTGTCCCCTCCGAGTGGCAGTGACAGCTCTCAGCAGCAGCAGCTGTGCAGATGTGTCCCGCTCCTGTCCCCTCCGAGTGGCAGTGGCTGCTCTCAGCAGCAGCAGCTGTGCAGATGTGTCCCGCTCCTGTCCCCTCGGAGTGGCAGTGGCTGCTCTCAGCAGCAGCTGTGCAGATGTGTCCCTCTCCTGTCCCCTCAGAGTGGCAGTGGCTGCTCTCAGCAGCCAGGAGAGCCTGGTGCCACAGCAGCCCGGGGCCTGTCACCCTCCCCAGGACATGGGAAGCCATCTGGAAACCCCAGCAGGTACAAGAGGGAGCAGGAGGCTGTTCACACCAGAGCTGGGGGCTCTCACTCACATCCTGCAGGACTCGAGAATTTGAAGGAAGGATGGGCAGGACACAGCTAAGCACTGAAAACTAATTTACTGTCTTCATAAAACATATGAGACAGCAAGGTAGGAGACTCAAAAATACCTCCTGTAGGACCAGCTAAAAAAACCCAGGTTCAACCACTTGCAAAACAAGAAGCAATCATTATGAAACAATTAAACCATACAGAACACTATACAGATTGCTATTTATTAATCTTAAAAATATTTCACATACAGTTACTTATCTGAACTTCTGATTTGTTTTCTGTTAGTGTGACATGAAAGTTGAATTTTGAATGATCTTTCTCTATTGTTATTTATACACGTGGGAACCATTTACAATTCAAAAACAAATTTTTACTATGTCCTTGAAAGCTAATTATCAGTTTGGAATTAATAGTGTTCTGTACCAGCTTAGGTCTTTCAGTAATTGTTTTTCCACAATACAATATTTGAAAAAGAACTGAGATTATTGAAAATAATTGTATTGTCAAGGAAGGGAGGCAAATTATCAAGGAGGAATAGTTCAAGTTTTTTTAGCCAAGTCCTCCTATTATGAATTCTATTTCCAACTTTCTGCTACTTTGCTATATTCTACTGGACAGAAACAATGTAGAAAGACATAAAACATGCTTTAAATGTTTTCCTTCTCTTTACATATCTTTCATGTTAGGTCAGTTGCTCCACTTCACAGTTCAGCTGAAAATTCATAATAAAAACATAGAGGTAAAATACATTTGAAGAATGCCACCATAAAATATGAAATTCTTTGCTCTTTCAAAGAAACTCAAGGAGTTTTTCCACTTGTCACACAATGGTAAGTGATGTAAGACAAAAGGATGGAATGAAAGTTATTAACAGATTTTTCCATCTTTCTTCTGTATCCCACTGTGGTTTACAATATGCTTAGTCATGTTTGCGTTTTTAGAGGGGTTTTCTTATTGGTTGTTGTTGAGTTTGGTACAGACAAAACAAAGTTCCTCCAAGCCACCACCTATTAGAAACTTCCATATGAAAAAATAAAAAAAATAGCTTATTATCAGCTAGGTGTTTATTTTAATCTGTCAACAGGTTACAAAGAAAAGAAGATGAAAGTAAGATAGCACAAAAAATTATAATACAGCAGCTGCATTTGACCAATGAGTTTCCAAGGTGATTTTAAAAATGAACACTTTCACAAAATGTTTATATTGCAGACTTTTTACTACATATGTGAAAACAAGATTAAGGCAGTTATTTCAAGACAGAATACAACACAGAAAGGTCGTACTTATGTTCTTATAAAAAAAGTTATAAAATTCAACAACTTCCTTCCCCTCCTGTCACCAGGTGCTTAATTTCACCAAAAAGGAGCACCAAGTAGACATCCACACATACTCATTTTTTCTTCCGTCCATAGCCCACTAATTATTGTAATCTGCATATATGCAAACATTCATATTTACTGACTTGTTATAAGCATCTTTCATACATATACAGACATTGATGCCAACTTGGGGAAGGATTATAAAAAAACTTCATAAATAAATCTACTAAATTTCATCAGTGTCTGACAGCTTCACTAAAAGACTTCACTGGAAAGATACAACCCAGCACTAGAATCTTAAACCTAGGTAGCCTTAACCCAACAGGTCAGAAACTGAAGATTTTTTTATTAGAAAGACGTCTCTCGCAGATAGCATCAACGAAAACAGTAATAAAGCCAGTTGTTGATCCCTAATAAATGAAATAAGAACAATTATCAGACAGACATTCTCAGAATCAATAGAAAGATAGGGAAACTTAAATCACTGAGAAGTGAAATAACATCCCACAAAACAGTCAGTATAAGAAAAGGACACCCAATTCTACTGACATATTAGATTGGTCCCAGGGTGGGAGGTTTCACCTCAAAGAAGTCAAACGTACCAAGTTAGGACAACTTGTAATTTAAGATTTGTCATAATGCCACTGTTCTCTATAAAAAAAAAAAAAAAATCTGAGATTTCTTTGACCCCGATTTTACACAATGAACTAGAAATCTTAGAAATGTAAATGTTAAAGAAACAATCTTTATATAGGTCCAGACCTTAAAATGTAAACTTTTAGAAAAAGCTCTTCAGGTATATTTCAAGCTGTCAGTTTGGTTAGTAAGATACTGAAAGCTTAAGAGTGGAAACAGTCTGCTGAAGTCAGTGGGACTACAGACTCTGAATTCAGTCACGCAGGATTCTCTCTTTAATGCTGATGCTCTAGAACTGCCCAGGAGACTGCTTTCATGGTAGATAAAGATTAAAAATATAACCCACTTCCTTTAGCACTGAAGTCAGCCAGCCATTACTCACTTCTTTCATTCAATAAAGATTGACTTCTAGATCTACAAAATTTCCTGGTCACCTAAAAAAACATGACCTATTTGCTCTATTTGCTTATTATTATTAGGGATCTTTCTCAGGAGTCATTTGACCTACCCCTCACTGATATTATCCCTTTCCCTATAATATCTGTCCTCTAATCCATCTCATCTGCCCGGACGAGCTCTGCATTCTCCATGCCCCATTTCCTCCTCTTAAGAGTTCTTGACTCTCTTTAGTGTGTCTTCCTCTTCACTTGTTTTTACATCCATATCCTAAAATGCATTAAGAGAAAAGGACAATTACTTTGAAAGCAGTACAAATCCCACTACTGTGCTGCTTCCCCTGCTTCTACTCTTCTTACTCAGACGATACTCATTAGCAGCTGCCTGATTTCTTCTTAGCACGGAACACAGGCAGGTCAGGCAGCCGCTGCAGCATCACCACTGGGTGAACTCTGTGTACCATCACACTGGAGGAGACTGTGCTCACACGGGAACTCCACAGTGAATGTCGACTACGTCACCCTTCAGCGACAAAGGAACAAGCCACTCTTCGTGTATCTCTGAGCAAGAGTGATACATTTGTAATGGACACAAACTGCTTAATACAGATAAGCAACAAACTAACATTATCCTGATGTAACTTCCTTACGTTTCCAAAACGTAAATCATCCGGGAGAGCTGTTTCAAGTCTTGCTGTCACATAAGGTACCCTCAGAGTATACGTGTTGTACCACTAATAGCTGCTTTAGGTAGTCAGAGAAATGTAAAGGAATGTTACTGCAATTAACAACTGACCCTTTTACATTACATGTAAGGGAAAATGCATCAGAAAACACCACTTGATTAAAAAAAAAAACTTCTGAGACAGAGTCCATCAAACCCTCTAAAAAGCTTTGTTTCTGTTATTTGTTTTAACCTTGCACAAACTTTGTGGTTTTTTAAATGAAGAAGACTAAAAATTAAATATTCTTATATCATAAATAATGCAATAGAACCTCATTTTAGGTATCCTTCGGAGCACCTAAGAATGTTTAATCACTTTTTTCCTAGGATTCTCCCCTAACTTGCCCTTTCAAAAGTTGTGCAGCACGTCAGCAAAAATAATGCACTGATGGGAAGATCCTCACAGAATCAAAGATAGACCATTCAACCACAAAATGAAAATTTATCTTCTAATACATCTTTTCATATATGCTAACTAGCTCCTGTCTCTTCCCTTTAAGAAAGTATTAGACTTGGCAAATATCTGTCAGTAAAACAAACTTTAAAAATGTATCCAGATGTTCAACCCTGCAAAGGTCTGAGCACCTGAAAGGTGAGAGGTTCCCCAGATGCCCAATGCTTAACAAGAACTTTCCATATCTCTCGAGACCAAACCTAAAAACTATTTCCTGGTGCCAACCCATTTAATATAAATCTATCTCCTTCATGATGTGTTTTCTGGGAAGTGCGAGCACTGTCCTATCTTTGAATAAATCTTTACCTTTTCAAGCCACAGAGTTCTTGGTACCATTGTAGCCATATACATCTACAGCTTACTTTGCATGAATTAATGTGACTTTCCCATAAAAGTTGGCTTTAACATCATAAATAACTGACAAGTGTTACATAAACTCTTGGGAAAGCAAAGCCCAGGATGCAGTGAAGACTCCCTGCAGGCACCCACCTGGCAGCAAGATGGCAGAGGCCACCACAGCTGCTCGTCCCCACCACCCCAAAGCTAAATGGAACATTCCAAGGCAGTGGCTCTTGTAAATCTTTTTCATGTCACATTCACAAGGAACATAACCAGGCAAACCAAGTGCACCGCTGGGATGGAAGTTACTCTGAGAAGATGCAGGTTTTGTAAGAGCCAATGCTTTCTGCAACCCTGCTCATGAAAAATCCTGGGCTAGCGCATAGCCAAATTTTCACAGGTTTTGTCCCATTTTTCAAGTTACAGAGCAACACGCACATCCTAAAAATCAGGCAGAAAACAAAATATTTACAAGCACTTCTGACACTTGCCCTTACACACCACTGTCTGCCATTTTCCTTGACTTTCTCCTTGTCCTTTCCACCTTAAACCCATGCACCAGTACGTCAGCCCTTTCACCTCCACTCCTGCATGTGCCATCCCACAGTGGTATCCATGTGGAAACTCTTTGTGCTCTGCCTCCCTACACACTTCCATTTCTACAACTCAGGCAAGGAGAGGAGGTAAGATCAGGGGCCTGAAGGGAACCATTGAGAACTGTTTTAGAAGATGATTGAGCAATACACCTTTCCAGTACAGCTGCTCTGTGCATGCGTACACCAGGTCCAGGCAGATAACACAGCCAAGGAAGACAGAGTCTCCTCTGGCTGGGGAGGCCGTCGGCAGGAGGAATTACAGGGCGAGGACAGGACTCTTCCTCAGCACTGGGCCTCTGCCAAGACGAGGCAATGGGATGAAAGGACTTGACCTCTGAAACTTGCCTGAGGATTAAATGAGCTTCTTCACATGGTGTACAAATGTAACTGTTTTGATTGTGGTTTGCCATCCTACTAGACTGTAATAAGAGGTTTTCTCTCAGCATAAACAAATTACATCAACAGCCCAAGGCGCCGCGGGACAGCATGCACATGTTTCCTCCATGAGCACCTCCTCTGTGTGACATTGCATCAACCCCTCATCTTAGCAGGGAGGAACAATCCTCCTCACCCACAGGCTGGGCACACCACCACAGGCAGATCCTTGCTGGACACCATCATGGTACTCAATCAAGACAATATAAAAAGAGACACACAAAAATTTAGTATGGCAAAGATCCTTCGATAACTTTTGTAAATGACCAAATCTCCTTATTCTCTATCCTGATGGTCACCAGGGACATCTTCGCCAAGTCTGATGCGAAGATGACAAAGGGCTGGGTTCCAACACTTTTACCAAAGAAATTAGATGCATGAGGACAGTTGTTTCACAGCTCCTAAGAATATTTTAAGTAACAGAGCTAAAAGCAGATACATAAATACTAATTGACAGAAAACATCATACTGCCTGAAGGACAAGTAACGTTTATCTTACATGACAACAGATGTTGGACTTCACTCAAGGTGAAAAGGCACAAGCAGAGAGATTTCCCCTTTTCCAGCACCCCATCTCAAACCCCAGCGTTAGTTACACTAACAAAAATCCATAGTGCCATCGAACACTCAATAAGGGGCCTCTGTTATGCTAAGATGCCACCTGAGAAAGGTCTCAGAAAGAAGTTACTCCTCTCATTTGTACCATGATAGGTGACATGAAAGTACAATGGCACTCACCTGGCTGTTTACAACACATAAAGCACATGCTGGCTGCAGCCCCCCAAAGGCCCCATGCCTTATTTCTCAGTATTACCAGCACAGGCAACTCCTAAAGCAGAATCTGATAAAAATCTGAAAGAAGTAGCTTCCACCATCTGAATGATTTAATTCATGTATGTTAGAACAGTCCTTCTTTCATGTAGTGATACACTGAGCCTGGCCCTGTTATAAATCCAGCATCAGAATAATCACATACACTGCCACGGCTAAGAGGATTCTGTGCACATGGCAATCAGCCTTGGTCACCCTGAGTGAAACACTCAGGGAACTGCAGGGGAAAAAAAAGAGAAGATAAAGTCTATTGTAAAGATACAGTATTGTGTCATTTCTATTATTCATTTCATTCCACTGATGAAGAGTTTCCCTAACGAAGGTGCAAACACAGCCACGAACTTCAGACAGCAGCTTTCCAAAAGGAACAAATCTACCAGCTTTCTCACTTTAAATTCCAAGAGAACACTGGTAACTGTAATAAATCAACCTTTGTATGCTTCCAAAAATCCAGTGGGATATTTGTGCTTAACAATAAAAGAACACATTAATGCCTCCCAAACATTAACAATGTGACACTGCTAGTTACTGGTAGTCAAACAGAAACTCACTCACTCACAGCTAGAATGTATGATTAAGTCCTTGCTGCTAACAATTAAAGAATAGATCAGGTTAATGTGTAGAAGGGATGATAAATGCACTGAAGACAGCTTCTTGAAAGACTTTCTGCAGGTTTAATGAACATTAAGCAACAGAAGTGAGCTGAAGTGAGTACTTGAGCTACTAAGGCTGCTGCCTCAGTACGAAGAGCATTTCTGTACTCTACACTGAGGGGTCTTACACACAGCCAGAGTTGGCAAGAACTGCAATGAGCTCCATGGAGCTAAGGTGGCAGGGGGCTGTAAAAGAAAAGTGGAAAGCGAGGTATCCAAAAACCTAGTATTTTAACACTAAGGAGAAATTTGAAGCTTGCTTATCAGAAACATTTGCCCTTCACATGCAGGACAGCAATGGGGAAAACAATGAAAACAGAAACCTTTAAAAGGGAGCAGGAATGAAACTATTCTACTCCAACACACCCTTACCTCACTTCACATATCCATGTACTTACGATCAGGATTTGCACACAGGTTCTTTTTTCAGTTAGTTTCTCATTAGGGATTCCTCTGTGGAGTACTGAGAAGTATTAGCAGTTCAGTCCAAAACTTTGTGCACTTCACAGAAGATGAATACTGCTTGAGTAGAAATAGCCACTGTTATAAAAGGAGTCTCCTAAATCATTAATCATTTCTACATCAGCACATATAGTCCAGGCATGTTCCTTGTTCTGGTGCACCTCTGAGAGCATACATTTACAGACCAGAGGAAGGCTACAAAGAGATGACCAATCACGTCACACTACAAAACAGAAATATTTGGCTAACTGACTGGTAACGAGGAGCATCCAAAACACCGAAAATGTTGTTCTTTTCTGCTACAAAGCTCAGCACTCTGTTCCTTCTTCTCCCTTTTCTTTCACTGAGTGAAGATGGTTGGTCCAGCTGGTTTTATCTCAGTGACTTGCAACACCTGTGCTCCTCTTCACCACAGGTATGCATGGCTCATCACAACAGTCTGTTCCCAAAAGACACTATCAGTCTTTCATTGGACCTCACTATCAATGTAAATACTTTTTAACTCTCATTTCAAAGTCCATCTGTTATTTGAACAAAACTATTATTTTTCCAGAAGTTATTTAATTTTATAATTGTTTGTATATGGACTCAGGCATTTATCTTTTCTATTTCTTACCTAGTTGCTTCTATGTAAGACTGCCTACTAAAGAATAGCCAAAGGCAAGTTTAATTCTTCATTATTCTGGTGAACATTTGGAGCAAACCAAGTAACTGCTTTTGAGTTTTCATCCTCCTTATTCAGGGCAACATGAATTTTTCAGGATGACACCACTATGAGCCTAAAAATAATAAATCCTTTTAAATGCTGTGCATCTTTGAGATATAAAATATCCACTAGCAGCAAGTCCAGGGGAGGGGAAAATGTTTTATATACCATTTTCATACTCATTTAAGTATTTTGGCTTCAAATACAGAGGTAGTATTAGGTACTTTCATCACTGATACAAGGCTATACAATTAAAAAAAAAAAAGTTGTTCTTTTTACATCATACTTCCTCTTCCTGCTGGGCTTCAAGGCCTCAGCACTTTTGAGTGTTCACCTAATAAAGCAATTAATTCTTTCATGTATTGGCATTAAACAGACATTAAGCTTTCCTTACTTAAAGGAAGAAAAGTGTTAACTGGAAAATCAGATTATCATTCTGACAGTCTTCTGCATCCAAAAAGACAGAATTGCATCTTTGCATCTGGAAAAAATATTTAATGCCTTTATAAAAGCACCGTGGTGTAAAGTTATGATATTAGAGGTCTTTGATTTCTTTGCTTTTGTTTCAAAATATTATTCCTGTTTGATGAAGATTTCACAAGATGTCTTAAGTCCACATGCTGGATTCCTTGTCCCTGTACCATGCATAAAGCTTTCCAGCTTCCTTAATTTCATACACATGAAAACACAAGGAGGGGTGAGCTGCAATCCAGCATAACTAAAATAGGAAGCTGTGAGTAGTGACGGGTACTGCATCTGCTGAATATTACAAAATTTTGCTGGTTTACAAGCTTTTTCCTTAATGTCAGTGAAAGACCCACACTAAAAAGGAAGAAGGCTTGCATCTACAAACCACTTGGAGAAAGTGGGTATGTAAAAACCAGAGAACTACACTGGCTTCAGAGGACAAGACTATTTCTCCCTGTGTTAAAACCTTTCAGATACTAGCTCACATTTTTGTGCCAGATAAGACACAAAGCTACCTGCAACAGAGAAAGCTCAATGCAGAACCAAGCTCATGCATTCTCGTCCACACTGTGGAACAAACAGAGCACTTGGAATTGATTCCGGGCCTGGGGCCATGCTCCCTAGCAGATCACTGCTGTCGTGTCCAGCTGCCACCATAAGGCTCCCAAGCCAGCTGCAGATGCCAAATGCTGCATGCAGATTGCCTCTGCTGCCTGCAGGACAAGGCAGGCATGCAGCACAAAGGTACACAAACCTAATGGCAAGGTCACCTCTCAGGCCCACATCACATCTGACCTGCCAGACCTCTAGGGACACCTGGGTGCAAAGCAAGAACTGCTCAGCATATGAGCCAAACATAGCAGGGCCACCGGGCTGGAAAACAACTTTGTGGAAGAGGCCCTGGTTCTGAACTTGAGCCAGCAATGTGCCCTCACAGCAAAGAAGGCCATCAGCTCCCTAAGCTGCATAAGCTGCATTAGACCAAGTGTCACCAGCAGGTCAAGGGAAAGGATCCTTCCCCTCTGCTCAGCATGGCTGAGACACACCTGGAATGCAGGATCCAGTTCTGGGCTCCCCAGTACAAGAGAGACAAGGACTTAATCAAGTTCTCCAGCAAAGGGCCACAAAGATGACTAAGGAATGGGAGCATGTCTCATACAAGGGGAGAACGAGAGAGCTGAAGAAGAGATGCCTTAGACGGGCCTTATCTATCTATGGAAATATTTGAAGGAAGAAGGAAGTACAGATTATTTTCTTTGGTGCCCAGTCACAGGACAAGAGACAGTGGGCACAAGCTGAAATTCCACTCTAAACACAGCAAGAAACTTCTACAGTGAGGGTGGTCAAACATTGACATGGACGCCCACACCGGCTGTGTAGTCTCTGCCTCTGAAGATGCCCAAAATAAAACTGAACAGAGGCCCGAGCAACCTGCTGTAGCCAACCCTGATCTGAACAAAGCATTGGACTAGATGATCTCCACAGGAACCCTTCCAGTCTTAACTATTGTCTAATTCTGTAAAAATATAAAAAGAAAAGTCATATTAGCACTTATAAAACGAGTAAGAATACATACAAAGAAATACAGGGTTTTTAAGCTGACAGTGTCAGTCACTGAAGTGTTATCAGGAGACTCAAGTGAGTCATTACTGTCACTCTTCCCCCTTCACAGAGGAAGGAAAAACTGTTTTAACTCCATAAAATTTCTTCTGTCAGGTAAACAGAAACTTTTATCAACAGTAGCTAACCAACCAGCTGAAAAAATATGTGGCAAAATAATACTTAAAAAAAACCCCCAAATTAGTACATTATGCTATTTTCCCCAAGCTTTCACTGCCAGTGTTGAATTTTTAAAGTCATTAACATGCTAATTAGTACATTGAAATAAAAAGTACCTATTGTGATAAATAATTACACCCCAGAGAATATTCAAAGGTTTATGAAAACAAGTTTCTCCATAATTCAAAATGATAGCACACATTTTTTCATTATGAAGCACATGAAAGCATGCTGGCCACACACTTGTATTCCATCTATGTGTGGCCAGTGAAAATCATTGCCAAAAGCATGAGTTCTCCCTGAGAGAACAAACAAAAAAAAATTAAGAAAAAAATTATAAAAACATTTGTCTGAGTAACTCATTACCAAATTACTAAGCTAATAACCTTTTTCATTTCAAAGAAATCAATCTCACTTAGATTTTATTTTACTATTTCATGCCAATGATGAGACTGACTCAAATAATTTACATTCAAATGTGAATGTGAAGTTGCCCAAGACTGTGTGTCTAGGGAAGAAATCCAAGGAAACAGTCTGGTCTCTTACTGCAAACCAAAGAAAGCAATTCTCAGAATAAAATCTGACATTTTCTAAAGTCACAAAACAATAAAGTCAGACCATTTCTTCCTTTGAGGAGGTTTTGTTCATCTTATTGCCTTAAAATTCCTCCACAGGGGAGTGGTATCTTCCATTTGGACTCAAGGTTGTTGATGGACAGCTCCATTAAAAATCCACAAATCCTGGCATCCCTCTGACACTCGGTGAGGGACAGCACAGCCCTGATCGAGTCTCTTGCCTTCTTGCCAGGATGTTTTTCACAAAAGCTCTGTCCCAGCTCAGTGTCTCCTGAGCACATTTTCCCACAGAGAGGGACTCAAATGTGCAGAACTAGCTAACGGCATACTCCATGACAAATGGGACATGTGACTTTCACTGATGTCACAACAGCATCAGCCGTAGAAATTGACTCAATGTTAAGAACACAACATTAAAAGATAGCACAAGTCTTTATGCCCTCAACCAGCCTAATGTTCCTTACTAACAGAGGTAAATGAACTTATCAGGCTAGCAAGCATTTATCCACAACTGGATTTAGCTGCATCCTGTACTGCCAAGGCATGCTAATATTTATTGTCAATAAAAATACTGAGGAGTATAAAGTAGGAAAGGTTGTTCTGCCCTCCGTGTCATGATGAGTACAAATGAAGACAATGCCCAGTTAAAGAGACACTATTCAAAGTCTGGTAATAAAGCCATTTCCAGAGGTAAAACAGACAGACACTCGGGAATGCTTAAGCTGTGCTGGAGTGTCTGACATACCAGCAATATCTGGGGGGGGAAGAAACAGTGAGAGAAGAAACAACTCCCATTCATATTAAAGGGATTAGGATCAGAGTCTTGCAGACAGAGGTACTCCACAAGACACACAGAAATCAAATGTTTTTAGAAGTTCTACATATAATAGAAGCAATGCCAAGAATTTTTTCAGTATAGACTTCACTGCACTACATTTATTTCTAGCCAGATCACACTCACAGCCTGTTGCCCATACTAGAGAGCAGCTTGACTAAGCCAGGGCCATTCCAGAGAGGTTTCACAGATCAGAAGATGCATTAAGGGATTTGATTTACAGGAATTATTTTAACATTTTGTTAGTGTAAGTGATACTGCATTAAACCCATTCTAATACCCAAATTAATACAATTCAGAAAAGGAAAAAGAAAAGATTGTTCTATCAGCTTGGAAAGCCAAGCACCTCCTGACCATCAACCCAATATACATTTCATAATAAAACCAGACACTGGAGAGGGCATTAAATGTTAAATGCAGTACTGTAAGTGTAGAGAAGCACAGTGCCTCGTGGTAGGGAAGTTAGGTGGAGTGTGCAATTTAATCACAACAGCTCCATGTGAGAAAAGACAGAAATGTAACGCACATAGGAAAGAATGAAGTTGTCCCAAAGCAGCAATCCCATTTTTGACTTTGTTCAAAGGCTCACAGGATTTACCTTCTACATAACCGTAACCTAAGGAAGCACACTGAAAAAATGTCAGGCAAATGAGTATTCCACCATTCAGTTCCCGTTAGCAAACCATATATGCTGAAATCCAAAAAGCCTCCTTCACTGCAGTCTTTAGTAATTCATGGAAGCCAATTACTGAGTGCTTGTAAAACACTCTTCAGATGCTTCTTTGATACCCTAGGTCAGCTATGTTCGTAAAACAGGCACAAACCACACACTCCCCAACCACTTGAAACAATTTGAAGGTAAAGAAGCCAAGATACCCATCAAACCTCTAGCTAACTTTTACAGAGCTTTGCGCTTCTGCTGCTGCTTCTGGTTTCCATTTTATTCCAGTACTCCTCCTATTATTTAATGACTTACATAGCACCTATATCCATAGCTATCAGCCATCCTTCCCATATAGCCTTAGAAGGACTTGTTTAGATTTGCAGGGGGAGGGGGAGGCGAGGAAAGGGGGTTCCTTCTCACCGCACTATGTCAAGGTTGTTGGAAGCCAGCAAATCCTGGCCTCCTGACCCATTTTTAAATAGCAAATTATCAAAACAGTCCTCAAGCTGTTTCTCACTAAAATCAGCTTTATGATTCTACTCATAGTGAGAGATAGAAATCTGAATTTTGGTGACAAACAGAATGTGAAGCATTCTATAATTTTCACTTTAAAAGGATGCAAGAATCGCTGGCTCTTTACAAACTTGACATACTCAGCACACACACAAAAATTTAAACAAGTCCTTTTAAGGCTGCATAGCTTCTGTCTTAAAAAAAAAAAAAAAAAAACAACCCTCACATATTTGCTGGACTGGGTTGCTAGTGCTTCCCAGGGCTCTTCTCCATTTCTTCACAAGAATCAAACCATGCCCTGTCCCCAGACACATGGGGACAAACCCACCATCTCATTCCTCGCTGGCAGGGAAGGGATGGCTGAGTGACATTTCTGCCGCTTGGCAGAAACCTTAGAATAAATTATAAAAAATAAGAATAATTTAAAATTACAATACAAATGGGGAAAAAAAAAGGAAGAAAAAAAGTGGGGAAAAATGAAATTGGATTAAATCACTGAAACTCCAATTTTCTTTTTCTGCCCCCATGAAACTAAAGCTCAATCTTCATTTTCTTAATGCACTTGATTACCTATCTTCCCTGGCTTCAGTTCTGCATTTCCTGCCTTTGTGATATTAATGTACTTTAAAGCCCAGAAGACCAATTGGTACATAGGATCTGTCCCCATCATAAATACATTCCATAATAAAAAATTCTAGAGATGAAAATATCTTCTAACTTTTTCAGGTTTTATGTCCTCCAGCATGTTTTGTCTCCATGGATACTCAAAGCTCTACTTTTCATTTATTCTATGTGGAATATGAGCCTTTGAACAGATACATACAACACTAATAGTCCTTACACACAAAAACCACCACAAATTCCTCAATGCAAATCTTTTTAATAAAAATATTTGTTCTGTGAAAACCAATATTTCTTGTGCACCCCACGAGTCCTGGGCAGAAGATGTATTTCCTGTTTCAGTCAACATTTCATACAAAAGGATGTGACAAGAGAAAGGTGAGCATCACCTGACCAAGAAGCTGTTCAAGGAACACCCTGTTTCTGTGGAATAAGCTCCTAATTGCCCACCTGAGTTTATTTATGCCTACTTTATGATTCATAGCTGTGCTTTAATGGAAAAAATTCTTTCTTTTCTGCTTATTCCCTTGATATATCATTGACAATCACACCCTTCTCATCTTCACTTTCACTATGCTAAGCAACATTATTCTTCTTCAGTCCTCAAGATAAGAGTACCTCTAGTTCCTTAATTGTTTTCACACAATATCTCCAGATATTAATTCATCTTTCTTTAACATGGGGCACTGGAAACGTATTCATACTCCCAGTGAAACTGCATCAGTGCTCTTTGCAATGCTATAAACACTTTTCTTTCTCTACCCAAAATCTAACACCAAATACAACGTCTGTAGTTAGAAAAGGAAAAAAAAGAATACCATACTTTTCAGAAATGCAAGAATTATCAAGGAGAACCATCAAATTATTCTGACACAATCTGGCTATGGTAAAATCATCCTTCATTTTCTGCTCCCATTCATCATTATTCCTTGCTTTTAATGACTTCCTTGTTCTAAACTCTTTCTCACAACAAATGTCAGAATAATCAAGCTATAGGTGTCCAAGTCAGATTTTTGTTTATTTTTAAAAGGAAAAAATGTATTTGTTATTCACCGGTCATATGTGAGCAGCTCTGGAAGGACTGAGCTATCAGAAATGCTTGAGATCAGATTTTAAGGTTTATGTGTCAGCCCCTACAGCATTTTGAGCTGATGTCTAATGACACAGCCAACACAAACCTTGCAGAGAGCGCAACATATTCTACAAGAACAATTAATATAGCTAAGGAGAGGACCTTGTGCCACTATTATTGTCATCTAGGGATGGATGTCATATGGTTCCCAGGATCCAGGAAGATCGGACACTTAGGCTTTATTCTTAAAACAGACTCTATTTTTCTGGCCCTCATTTACACAAATAGCCTTGGCTTTAATGCAGCACCTCTAACAATATCACTCTATTGACAGTGGAGGTAGAAAATATCCCGTTTTGAGATAATTTCTATATTATTTTTAAGGTATACTACTTATTCAGTGCATCATGGCTTCAGTTCAGTCCCCAATTCTGTGTCTGAAGGATATCTTTTATGTGCATCAGCTTCCTCTGAAAAGAACTCAGCTTGACTTTTTACAATTTGCACAGAAGCCTTTAGCCTTCTTTGTTTGCAGGATCTCTGCTTACCATTTATTCTGAGGCAGTTAGTCATACATTTGCATTTCCAATAGAATGCTTTATGTGGGGTTTTGACAGCTTGGGGATTTTGTTTTCTGGAGAAAAAATAAAAAAAAATTGACTGTCCCCTGATCTCTTCAGTTTAGTTAATTAATTCCCTTAACTTTATTCCCGGCATTTTGTTCAAATTCCATTTGAAATTGGTTAAGTTGTCAGCATTTGTTCCAGTACTGTTTTCATAGTCAGCTCTTCCACAAGGTCATTCCTACATACCAAAGCCAAGCCTGAAATGGAGTGATCTTTTCATTCAGTAACTATTAGGAGAAGAAATATGTTGACTACTACATCCAGAAATATCCTTCCTATCATTATTAATAGCATCTCCTCCAAGGAATAAAAGTTTCCCATAGATATGGATCTCCCAGTAGTATTTCCTTCTCTAGCAATGTTGACTTCTACACAAAAGCTGAATGTGATATCTACAGCAGACCCCTAATCCCATCTAGTTGAGCCTCGCACCTCAAACCTGCCAAGGCAAGGTAAAGCAGCGCAGGGAGCACAGACCTGTGCACTTGTCCATCTCATCAACCAGGAGGCCTCCCAGGCAACTGGGACAACCTTCTCACAACCCCCAGGCCATTCTGGCACTGTGGGAACAGGCTGGCAAGCACAACTAATATCGTTGCAAATCATAAAAAATTCACTCAGAATCATTTTTAAAGTTATGTGAATGACAGAAAAATTTAAATATTCATAAACTTTGCCATGGTTTTTAAAACTTCTTAAGTTTGTGGATCCCTTCTATCAAAAAATGTGAGAGAATTAGCCAGTCTGACCTAACAAAAGATTTTTATCATTATTAGACATATGTTTACAGACAGACAAGTCTGAAGACAATTTATTCTTAATTTGGCATTTCAGAAGCATCTCTCACCTTTGTAGGGTAACAAAGGCAGCTTTAAGTACTTGAGTACAGTTGTATTTATTAACACTTTGCATGAGTCACCACTTCCAAATGCCTTATGCTGTCCTTAAAATCATAATGGCATATATTTCCTTTTAACATTTTGCTAAGTGCTACTAAAATTTTACAGCCCTGGGGGAAAATTATGTAGGAGAGAGCTGGCACACTTACACTTTAAACAATGATGCATACATAGATCTGTTCATCCTTTGCCCCATTCAGACTCACAACAAGCAAAAAAACACCTTTACATAATGTAATGTCATCCATAAAATTTGACATGTACAGATTACTTTTCCCCCAGAAAATGCAATATATTCCTGGTAAGCCTGCACAAAGGGACACTGCTTATAACAAGATAATGA
Source organism: Picathartes gymnocephalus (assembly GCA_013390045.1). Classification (NCBI taxonomy): domain Eukaryota; kingdom Metazoa; phylum Chordata; class Aves; order Passeriformes; family Picathartidae; genus Picathartes; species Picathartes gymnocephalus. The sequence continues at coordinate 59,506 of WEKY01055268.1, read as the reverse complement.
TCTTAAATCCTAACAGTAGCCATGTAAGAGAGGAAAAAACCCAATATGCATTTTAAAAAAATATATTTAATTTTAAAAATAAATAGGTTCACCATAGGATCTCTTTAAAGAGTATGTACTATTCTGACTTTTTAGTCTTATATTTTCTATTTTCAAAAGTTTGGCAAAACAGAAAAAATAGCACCACTGCATTGAATTAGTTAGAGAGAGGATTGAAAAATTCACATTATTTCTTTTAAGTTGGTGAGGTCATCTTTGCCAAATACCTAAGTAAGCTCCAGGCAGACGTGTGTTTTTGCTGTTGACAATGCACCTGTAAGCACTGATAGTGAAACGTAGAAGTTGCAGGTTTCCTCTAGATTAAGCTATCCATACAAAAATGAGTTACTGTCACAGGAGTAGTGGTGCAAACAAAAGGAATCTGTTCATATGAGCAGAGGGTTTGCCCACTGTAATGAGCATCTGCTTCACCTCCTGTGGTTTGATGTGGCAGCGACACATCTAGGAGCTTCTTCCACAGCTGCCACTCCAAGGGTCAGGAGTGGCACAGGTCTGCCACAGGTACTGGCAGAAGGGCAGGGGCTGCAGCAGCTGCAAGGGCCTGGGCTGTGGGCTGGCTGCCACACTCAACAGCAGCAGGGTCACCTCATCTGTGCCTTTCTCTCATCAGTACTTAGCAATTTCCCCTTCTTTTCATCCCCCATTATCTTCAGTTTGCTATCTCCCAACTCCACCTCTCCCTCTTCCGTCCCCAAAACCAAGCACCATTACTAAACACACTTTTAAGAGAAACTCCAGCAGAATGAGAAAGATGAGGCATGTCCTCAGCTTCCCTCTTCTTCTCTGCCTGCAGAGGCAGCAAATCTCAGTCTCAGAAGATGATTCTTCCTTGTTAAGGAACTGCAGAATAAAGTTGATAAAGGCAACTATTTAAAAGACAGGAAATAAAAAGGAAAAAGTAAAGTCATGAGCTGAAAAGGTTGCCAAGGGCAGTATTCATCTAAATGAAGAACACTGCAATGCTGATGTCAGCTGCTAAGCTTGGGCTCCATTTATAGTTGGGGTGAGGAAAGGATCATGACAGGGGACATTTTCCCTTTGACTTCAGGCCATGAAATGAGTTCCTGTCACTCTGCTCTCACATTTTTTTTCCCCACTGTGTGTGAATTCATCCTCCATCATGAAGAGGGTAACAAATGCATAGGACAGTTTCTAGGCAGAGTCACAGAATAAGGGTGTCCCTTCACAGCAGAGCCAGCATCCCTTCCACAGGCAAAAAAAAAAAAACAAAGGAAGGAAAACTTGGATAAATAACAGGCCAGCAAAAGTGCAGTTTCAACTAAAAGCTCATATATTCATGTTGCCCCAAGAATAAATTTAAGTCAATATAAAAAGTTGGTCACATGGCTCTGGAAGACCCCTTCAGCTGAAGGAGTGAACTGAAAAGACCATCGAACTTCTTAAACACAGACCCTACTGTGTTTATCTAAAAGACTGCACATAGCTGTGTGCCACAGCAAGGGGCAGGGATCTACAGCCCAGGATCCTCATGTCTTACATTCTGAGATATTGGCCAAGGCAAATTTTGCTAACTTTTCAAGTATTTTCCTTCCCAAGAAATCACTTTCTAGTTTCAAGCAATTATGAAGAGTGATAGGCTCAAAGACTCATTTTCTTATAAAAAGTAACAGGACAAATATGCTTCTTTGAAACCTTCAGGAAGAGGATCAATCTCCTAATTTGCCAGACACGAAAGTAATAACTGCACTAGCATGGTTCCAGAGTGCTTTTTATCTCTGTACTATTGCCATTCTCTCTGAAGAAGAAGCAGAAGTTTCTCAGGAGAACAATAATTAATAGAGTCAGTCTAGAGATCATTTCTTCCAGTCCCTTTGCAGTGCTAAATTGCATGAGTTTCCAGGAAACAGAGTAAAGTGGACAATCTAAAAACAATCGAAACCTACTATAAATGGGAGGAAGATGTGTACCAAAGCAATGGGGGCCATGCATATGTTTAAGAGAGTTCCACAAAAGCTGCTACTTCTTTGTCTTTTTTTCCCCCTTTTCCTTGATGCTCAAACCTACAGAGGTCTACTAAGACTAGAAGTACACGTTTCAGAGGTCATGTAGGAAGTAATCTAAATATATTTAAGACTACATAAATGTAAACCTATGGAAAGTGTAAGTGAGCTGGGAGACTACCAAACACTCCTGACACAAATATAACTAATCTGTGACTAAGAGGCAGGATCCTCGCACACTCCCCCCAGAATAAGGCTAAATGGCAGACACAGTTTTGATCCCGAAGTAGAGAAAACACACATGAGCATCAAAAGAAGGCACCAGAAAGCAGGCTGTCGAAACTAATAAATGACCTGAGAAACTTCTGGATGAATTATTTTTATGTCTCAGATCCAGCCTCGGTGCTGTAGAAGAGGCACCCTACTGCAAGCATAGCTACAAGAAAAAGTGCATCAGTGTAATTACTGCAAGTTCACCTCTGCTTTATCAGTAAAAATATCTGGGCCCTTATCTTTTTCTAGAGTTGGTATATTGTTCATTTCCATAGCTAATGCAATTACTTTTGCTGCTGTCAAAACCGCAACTTTTTTTCTTCCTTCTTTCTATTGGATGAAAGTTAAGAGGAAGGTCTCTAGAAAGAGAACATTTTTAAGGAAAAGGATTTCTGAGACATAATTGTGCAAAAATCACAGGTGAGGTTTCAATAATACCAACAGTGAAAATACCACAATAGTCCATAGTCACAATTAGGCATTAGAACAGCCAATCCAAGCTTGCATCAGAACATGGCATGCTGCTCTCTATTTTACAAGATACAAGAAATGACTGTACTCATAAAGGAAACATTTTTAAATGGATGACTGAACTTAGTTTTGGCAAGGTAACTTAAGCATCTTCTAGTAAGTGTGAACAAGTTGTTACAACCTCAGGAGGCCAAGTAGCAAGCCCTGCTTGCTCCTCCTGTGTGGTGGCCACTGGCACCAATGGCATTTGTTAAAGACCAACTGTGATGTGGTTGATTGGGTAATCTTGTGGATAATCTGAAGTTAATACTTCCAGCAGAGAATACAAGGACAGTATACAAAAACAAACACAACTAATACATCGTAATACATATACAGAAGAGAAAGACAGACAACCTTCTGATTTCAAGAATCTTTTTTTCCCCAAAGAAACAACTTGTGAGCATTGCTCCTTGCTAACATGATGGTTTGGCCTTTGCTTACATGGGTATGTCAGCAGGGCTGTTTATATGAATGTGGAACTCAGCCTCAAGTGCTGCTCTTCAGTGATGCCGATGCTTCAGTGAGCAAACAAAAGCTGCAGCTGAAGTCTGGGAGAGCTATCAACCCCCAGAACTAACCAAAACCAAGACATCGGTAAGCAGTTGACAAGACTCAGGATTCACTGAACACCAGAGGACAAGGGTATTTTTTCAGCCCTTTTTTGAGTGCTAACAGAGTTTCTGTACAAGGAATTTTTTAAAGTGTTACTCAGACAGAGCGTGCACCAAACACTGGTGTACGCTGGCTGAAGGGGCAGTGGTCTCGCAGCAACTGCCTGCTGCCGGCAGGAATGGAGCTCAGGAAGGCATCCAGCTACACCATCAGTAGGACTGTATCTACAGTGCCCACCCAAACACCACGCTACTTCTCTTGTTTGAAACCAATGTGAACACTCTCTGTAGCTCTGAGCAGGTCAGGATAGTCCTGACCTTCAGTCTTCACTATATTTGCTTATTTATAACCATCAGTGAGGCTGAATGCACCACTCATGAGGCCGGGATCATCTGAACTGTATTGTGGCTCAACATGGACAAAAAGGACTCCCAAATGCAAAGAATTTGCATCATAAGACATAATTATAATGGGTGACAGGGAATACAGAGACATTGATTTACCCACTTCTGCTTCAAGCAGGGAAGCCTTGAGGAGATTCAAAGAAAGTTCATATAAAACCAACCTCATTTGCCTGATGAATATAATCAAAATGTCTGTTTCTTTGTCTGCTTGTTTGAAGCCAGATTGAGAAATTGCACTTAGAGTTAAATCTGTCTAAATACCTAAATACGCACTGTGATGAGTCAGAGTATTTATTGTTGCCTTGCTCCAATCACCCTGTTAAAGCTGCATTCAAGCTTGCTTTAAAAGGGATCCACAAAGATAGCTAGAGGCCAGTTTAGGCAAAATAACAAGACATCAATTCCTCATGGTAACTCGATTAACTTCAGAAACTTAACCCAGAATAAATTGTGACCTCCCCTTTTCCCCCTTGTTTTTGCATTCTTAATAGATAAATAGAAATTCTACCAAGTTAACAGAAAACTGAGTAGTATTACCATCAGTGGGAAAAAAAAGCCTCATGGGAGAAAACAGCAAGATGAATCACCAAGAACATAACAAGGTTATTTGTGAAAACCAAGGACATACGTACACACTCTAATACACATTATTACTTCTAAATGCACCAAAATGCATTAAGCACTTTACAGAAAAAGCTATGTACAAACTCTGCTCTTGTCAGTTTATAAATTTGACTTCATAAACACTGAAACTATCCTCACCCCTTGACAAGCAGCCATGCAACTGCTGGGATTTTCAGAAGCAATGACTGAAATCTGCTTTCAGTTTTGACGTTTGTTTTACTCCAAACCTCGGGAGCAGAGCTGCACCATTTCAGAAAACTTCAGTAATATATACTGTAAAGAAAACATTCGTCCACGTAAAATGAAACCTTGACTTTGCCTGGTCTTGCACCCTTAGGAGAGGAACAGTGTTAGACAAGAGACCAAACCTACAAGTGTCTCAAACACACAAGACTAAAAGACACAATGCAGGACAATCTATACAAGACAAGGGGCGAAACGAGGAGAGAGTCACTTTAACATTGATCTTCTACATCTTTGCAGCAAAAGGTCTTCATTTGAATTTGAAGGGTTCAAACCAAAGCCCCACCTTGCAAAATGACACCAGCAGAATTAAAGGAAATATAATTAACAACCGACAACAGCATGAAGATCTGGGCTCTAACAAGCCTATCTTGGGAGAATGTGTTACCAGATTACACACATAACTTGGGAGAAGTGAAAAACCTTGCTATTTCCTATGACTTTTAGTGAAAGGGACACTCTAATCTGCAATGTCTCACACTTTTAAGTAAATACTTATTAATAGCCAATGTATTGTATTTATTTTAACACCAAAAGATAAAGAAAGCTGATTAAAAACCAGAAATCATATAGAATGAGTTAGGCTGAAAATGGGTTCTGCACAGCATTTTTATTAAAAATTGTTGTGCATGATCTATAGAGTATCTGTATTTCATGATGGTTCATTTTCTCACTTTCTTGCAAGAGACAGAATTCAGGAGAACTTTAAAATAAGCAATAGATAAAAAAGCATCATCAGAAACATGTTAGGAAAGGAATTCAATGATACTTCTTCAGCTGAAATTTCAGGGATGAATCCTACATACAGGGCAAGTGATTTAAACAACTAGTAAAAAATATAGTAAGATATAAGTAAACTCTCCTACATATTACATGCTAGCTAAAGTAACAGGCACTCTATTTGCAGGCATAGATAATAACTGTAAGGACTTCCTGGCAATAATATTTCTTGTCAAACACTTTGGGGTATGCTCATGAGAGAGGAAAACGAAAAACAAAAAACCAGCAGCTTGCTACTCAGATTTTCTCCCTCTGTGCATTTTAGTTACTCTTTATTTAAGGTAGGGACAGAAACACCGTCCCCTTCACCTTTTTCAGTCTTGCTGAGAGAAAAGGAGTTGCAACAGCATAAGATTGTTTTGCTGCACAGCAACAATTACTGGCAACACCAGATAAGAAAAAAAGCCACAGCCCAATGCCTCAGCTGGCCAAATGAGCAGGGCTGGCTCCTAGTAAAAGCATCTTTTCAAATTCAGCTGTACAGACCTCAAAGTTGCTGAAAGACAATAAATTTGACCACCAGCCAAGTAATTTTTTCCCACCACTTCCCAGAAGATGACTGAAGGCCCCTATGACATATTTAAGGGCACAAAAACAGTTCTTGCTTACCTGAGTTTGAGAAAGCCTGCAGCCACACAAATACAAAATGAGATGACTTAAAACGGATGATGGAAATGCAGAAAGGAAAAATGATAGAAATTAGTGTGACACACAGTATTGGAAAAATCAGAGTCATACCACTGCAGCAAGGGCCACAGTCTTGACTTGAGTTCAGCCTAAATTAGGGACTAGTAGGCACTATGGCAATTTTAACTTATGGCCAGAAATGCTGTAATTCTAGTACTGAAGGATTTAAATACTCTCCAGCCATTATGTATACTCTCTGGAAGTAAAATACGTGATTCAGCATCACTGACAACAAACTATCCAAAATCATGCAGAAAGACTCAATAACTGGAGATTCAGTAATGTCTCATATCAAGGAATGCTATCAAGACTACAATGCTATCAGAAAATAAAGTTTTGCAAGGACCACTTCCAAAGCCATGAATCACCTGTACTGGGATAACTATTGTTCATTAGAGAACTCACAACAGGGAGAATGTCTCCCTAAAAAAATATGGTTAGCCAGAAGGGAAATCATCAGTTGATCAGCATTCAAAAGGACAAGAGCAACTCTTCTGTAAATAAATGTAAGCAACTCTCCTTGTTACAATAAAGTAAAAAAAACATTTGACAGAGTAATGTACAAGGTATAGAGGACTTTTTACTCTTTTTCTCCTCTGTAATTCTGACAGAGGTTAATTCTGCCCTATTGCAATATTTTTATCATCTTAAATTCCTAAAATATAGAATTCAACATTGCTTCACATGGGCTGTGCATTGATGCATGTAAAATCTTGACTAAAATGCAGATGCATTCTGGAAGAAGACAGGTAAGGGGAAATAAAGCTCAAAAATTTGCATTTAATTAGTCCATTCTCCTGCGGCCTTAGACTGAATTTCAGATTTACATCAATCTAAATCAGACCTTGTGAATGCATTTCAGGGTAAGAGATGCAAAAATAAGAAAAATCCACAAATATTTATAGAGAAATTCATATTGTCAGTCCTCAATAGCTCTGAAAACAAAGCTCATCACTAGCAAGTTCATTTCTTCCAGCCACAGCATCCAACTGCGGGCTCGCTCAGCCACAAGAAAACAAAGCAGCCCAAAATGATGCACCAGCAAGACCCTTGCCCAAAAGATGAAACTGTGTGCCCTGAATCACAACGGAGCAGGAGTTCACTTTCTGCTGAAAAAGGACTGTGAACTTCCTCTGGAAAGCCCAGCAGCTTTAAATCCAAAACTACCAGGTCATGCTGAGAGCAGGATTAACACATGCACTTGTATGACATTACTGTTGTTACTCCTGGAAAACTTAAGCTTCCGTCCATCACGCACAAGTGGAAGCAAGGGATGCAACTCTGAGCTGCTCACAGTTCTGTGTCACAGGTGGCAATCCCCTCCTGTGCTCCGCCAACAGTCAGCTCAGGTAATACAGCTTTTGAGGTTAGGAGGACAGGGGTCGGCAGTTCCCCTGCTCCTGAGCTGAGCAGAGGCGTTAGAATGTGCTGCCTGTCACCCAGATGATGCTGAGAGCTATGCAGTGCATCTCTCCAGTGCAAACCCATCACTGAGGTATGCACCTGATCTCAAGACCTGAACATGTTGCACCCCTCACTGCAGGGACAGCCCCTGAGGCCCACATGTGCTTCTCATGAGTTGAAACAAAACTCCCTGGTCATTGCTGCTTCCTCCACTTTTGCAAGACACTGCAGACACCACAAGAAGTGAGAGATTCAGCAGCTGCAACTCAGAAAGACATGCACCCTCCAGTTAAAAGCCAAGCCATGTACTTCCTCTCCTGCCACCTGTTCCCACCGTTTGTCCAGACGTGCTCAGAGGCCAGAGCAGGCTGTGAACTCGACTACAAAAGCACTCACGAGGGAGACCACAGAAAGGCATCTGGGAGAGGAAGCAACCAGCTAGTCAGGGGGTTCCTCAATTACTCATAGACATCTTTGCTTGCAAACAAGAAAACCCCTCTGACATGCTACCACAAGTTCCTCAGTGCCACACTCTGCTGTAAAATAAATCACTCACTTTTATTTAAGATAACTTTCATAGAGTATTTCCACATTCAATATGTGCAGCTAAAAAAGCTGACATTTAAAGGGATACATAATAACAGCATGCAAATATTAATGACAGCCTGCAGTAATACAGGACAAGAACAATTTAGCACAGAAGAAAAAAAAATAAACATTTAATGCCACAGTACCAGTTAAAGGATGTTTTATCCAGAGGTTTGCTGGAATACGAGACAATTTGCCAAGGGAAACAGAGGGTGTGGCCTCTGCACAAAGCTGGACTCCACATCTGTTCCAAGGGCTGGGACATATTTCATCAGGAACAGGACCAGGCTGCAAGTACCTATGGTTTTCTTCCAGCACAATTTATTTATGGGTTTGCTTTGGTTTTCACACAGCTCTACATACTGTGTTCATTCAAAACCCCCACCTGGAAAGCAGAAATTCATTTTCAAGTTTTTAAGCAAGCTTAGTCAAACAATGATCTTCAGATTCTTTTCCACAGCTTGTGTTTAAACAAAGTGCTTTGCAAGCCTCGGGATATTTATTAATAGGACCAGACTGGAAAAAATACAGTAATCACACAAATGAGAATTTCAGCCAGCAAGGATACTGAATCCATATGCCAAGTCACGTATAGATGAGTATAACAGGACCTTTTACAAACTAACAGGAAAAAAGGAAAAATAGTCCTCATTAAACACCATTTAATTTAGGTCTCTGTATCAAATCTGACACCCCAAACAATGCAACTGACTTTGTAAATATTTAAAACTTTGCAAATATTGTACCTTTATCAACATCAAAAGAAAACAGCAAGTTTCAGGAGATAAGACTCAGGCCAAAGTTTGGGTGCTATAGGCATACTTAGTTATTCAGGATGCTTGATTTCAAAGAAATTGATCATCTACTGTAAACAAAAACAGTGAAGAGTGGCTCTAATCTACTATAATTACATAGCATAGTTGTAATTATAAAATCATAGGATCATCTATCTTCATGGCAGCACAGCAAAAGTGACCGATAATCAGATTCATATAAACTAATGCACAAAAGTATGAGATATTATTTTGAAGTAAACAATTCAGTTGTATGATCAAGTATCAACAGCCTCCAGTATAATTTCCACAGCTTCAATTACCTGCTTCAAAAATGTAAAGCATCCAAGTACGAAATAACAGCAGTATCCTGCAGGTAGTTAAGATCAGCACTTACTCTTCCTGCATACCTGAGGGCACCACAGCATGAAAAACCCAAACCGTACTTAGGTTGCCCTTAGCAACTGAACACTAAATACAGTCTATTTAAGTACTGCTGTAATATTCAATTTTCCATCAGCAATTCATAACATTTTTTTGATTTAGTGGAGGATATATTCAGAAAATCCTTTTCAATGTGGGCTATCAATAACACTTAGACAGTAAGCATTAGAAAGAAAAAACATTACTTACTTTTCTTTTTGAGTCAGCCATGCCTGATAAGATCCAGGTACCTCCCAAAGGAGCACTAAGATCTGACACTCCTTCAGAGAAACTTAATGTGAACCATGTGGACTTGTCAGCCAAGGCATGTTACAGAAAGGCTGTCAGATTCTTTTTGTAAGCAATATAATGCATGCAGACCTCCTTTATCCCCTAGACAAGAAAAAGCCATTGCACTGCATGGAGTGAAATGTCTTTCTGTATTCTCAAATGTCATAGAAAGGCAGCAACAGTGTGGAATTTGAACTTTGAGTACATCTTTTCCAAGTCATTAAAAGTTCAGCTGTATTCTTCCACAGGTACAGGTATTCCATTAGAACAAGAGCAGCAAACACACCTTGCACAGAAATACTACTTGGTGAACGACAGAGGTACTTAGCAGATAAATGAAAGAAGTTCAAAAATCCCTATTTATATGATACATGTAAATCAGAGGTTTCCTTAGGCGCCATTTTCATTTGAGATTTAAATTCTAAATATATATGAAATTTTGAAGAGCTGTAGCCAGCAAAACTACTTTACTATATATAACTCTCCAGAAACAAATCTTTCGAGTAAGTAAATCTCCTTCTTCACAGTTCTACACAGACATTTGCACATAAAAGGTAACCAATTTGCAACTGAAGATAAATAAAAGTAGAACCAACTATCTAAATATATCTGTGACCTCACCCATCTTCCATTTACTTCACTCTTCAGGCTGAAAGAAGTGTGAAGACACATCTGCAAATTTCAAAAAGCTTCTGGGAAACAGAACTGAAATACAAACCATCAGCTTGTGCAGGGAATATTGGCTAGGTGGAGTTCAACATCTTTACTTCACAGTAGTTCTGTATTCACACCACCATCACACCTGAACAATGTTTAAAGGCTAGCATGTGTTTCTACACACAGGTTCTTTTACCAAGAGAAATATTTCCACAGGGGAAGAAAAAAGTTTTAAAAAGGAGCAGAGAAGAGCCTTGCTCAAAAATCACCAAAAAAGGACATAACAGAGACCAAAATCCTCATCTTGCACTTCATCTACATGGCTAACCTTCATTCTAGGCACAGGTTGCTGATTTTGGCCACAGATGACCTTGCTGCTCAGGCAGACCTGAGCCCAGAAACTCATCCTGAAGCTTTGCAAACGACTAGTGCTGGTTGATTTAATCTTCTCCTGGAGAAGCAGAATTAGCATAAACCTTCCTGGGGAAGCACAGCACCACATCTGAGCCTAACGATTGTGCACCCCTCTGAAGAGAAACCCTGAAGATCCACTCACATGGGAGTTTTATTAAACAGCATCTTTTTAAGTACTACTATAAGAACTGTAATGCTCCGCAGGGACAGATTATGCTAGAGACAGACAGAAAAACTGGATACAGGGACGCTTTACCTCCTGCTGTCTATACAAAGGGTGGCCACTTTCTCCATACTTTAGGCCACTTCTACTCCTGCACAGTATCTGGGAGCAGACTAATAAAACACATCAGTGTGGCTCTGCACCTAACCTAGCAAGTCCTGCCCAACTCAACCTGCATCTGCACCCCATATTTCTCCTGCACATGAGAGGAAAAACATTGATATCCACATGTCAGTGAAGAGCTCCCAGAATACATCAAGCGTTCAAGAGCTGCAAAAAAAAAAAGAGAATCTGATCAGAATGGAAATCTACTTCCATTCTATTTTAAAATTCTGTGACACACACGAGCCCCTTGCTTCCTGTCTTCCCTGGATTTCAGCTCTTTGGTGTTAACTCATGGCCACTTTGCACAGCAGATAAAAAACAGCTGGACTAACTTCAGATTCCATCAATCCCAATCAAAGCTTGGCCTTGGTGTTCATATTGAGTGACAAAGAGTGCTCACTTTCTATATTTATATGTGCTCTTTAGAGATTAGCAATAAAAGTACTTTCAAATGTTGCAGAAGTGTAAGCATGAGTCACCACTGTCACTGGGAATTTCACCCAAATGAAGAATGAAGCACTGGGCTCAACAGTCATCAGAAATGATATTCCTCCTTGCAAAAAATCCAACATGCATAAGGTGAGCAGAAGTCCTTGATGAATAAAATCCAAGAGTCAGATGCCAGAAATCTGACATTTAACTATTCTTCTACTGCTAATTGCCTCTCTTGTAGCTTGCTTATATGGTGAATTTGATAGTTTTCCTCACAATTTCCTAATTTGAAAACAACACCTACAGAGCAATTAAACTTCCTGAACAAGTTAATTCTGCTTGTGAGTATTCAGGATAGGAGAAAATAAGTAGCTACCGTCTGTGGAGTAGAGATGGTTTTTTTGGTGGGCAGGCACTTACTCAGCAGCCCACAGCCTGCCCTTAACCTCACCAAACCTAAGTACAAAAATACATTATCATTGATTTGTATACCCACTGGCCCAGCCTGCTCCCATGCTGTTTCTTGCTGGCAAGCCCGTTGGAAAGAGAGGGAAACCAGTCAAACGGTCTAGGTGAAGGCAGCACACTTGTTAGTCCAGTAAGATAAATTACTTGCAGGATTTCCTACAATTATGGTAACAAATATGGTCTGCTTGTGGCATGTAAGTTTGGTGTTAAAATCTGCGAGTGGCTGAAGGCTCAAGTCATGAGGCAACGTGTCCGGAAATCAGAAACACAAGCAACTGTCTTTAAAAGTGGATTCTTGCAAAACACAAGCAAGCCCACTGGAGGATGTCAGTGCTTGAGTCCTCCCCACAAGGAGATTTTTACAGTCCCAGTTTACAGTTTTAAAATGTCACCATCAATCTCACTACTCCACCATGAATTATTCTAATATCTAATCATTATGAGGTACATTAGCGTTACTACAACTGGAATATTGGAGGAAAATGTCTATGATCCTCTTTTTACTCCCTCTGTGCTCCAGAAAGCAGGAGGTTCACTAGTGTCATAGTTTCCCTTGCAAACTGTTTCTTTTGTTTTCCCCATCCTTCCATGCAGACTGATGGATTTAAGACACTAGAGTGACCAGCAAGTCTGGTTATCACCCCAGCAAGGGGTCAGCTGGGCACAGGCTGAGCAAACACACAATACAATGCCCCAAACACTGCTGGAGGCAGGGAAAAAAACCCCTTCTTTTCTCCAAATACTCTCCAATGTCTGAATTTGAGGTGACCTCATTATCAGCAATAGATTCAGAAGCTTAAACCAACTCAAATTGTGCTGTCCAGGGACTCACACATCCCCTCCACTCTGTATGCCAGAACACTCAGTTTTTGGCCCCAAGAAAGTCTCATATCTTCTCCTCAGATGAATTCCCCAAGGTACCTCTCAAGTCATGGCAGCCACTTCCAAATCCCAGCTCCTCCCCATTTTCTCATATTCCCTGGTGAAAGACAGCCAGAGTTTCCTCATCAGGGCAAAATGTCCTTTCCCTTGAGGGAAATCCTTTCTGGTAAATGTTTCAAGACAAAACAAGATTAAAGATATTGCACTAAGATTAAAATGGCTATATCCAAACCAGATCATGCTCCAAGCTTCCTGCTTTGAACCACTGAGGGGCCGGTTGATTGGGCAACAGCTGGGGCTGTTTTCAGTCTTTTTGTTACGTAAAAAAACTCTACATCTCAAGTAACCAATGGATCTCTCAAAATAAGTACAATATTGCCTTCTGGTGTTTTAGCCAAAATACACGAAGTAGCTTTTTAGTTCCCCCATAAAGCTACAAAGATGGAAAAAAAAAAAAAAAAAATTAGCAACAAACAGGAAGAAATCCCAAGTCAGGAAGGTGACCATTCCTTTTAACAAAGCTATATGAAAACCATTCCTGGAACATTTGGAGATTTTAGTATCAGTTACAAACACCACAATACCAAAACCAGCTTGTAATTCAGAGTAATTCAGCCAGATGATTAGGGGGCAGGTAAAACTGACCCATGTCTAAAAATTAAAGGGTACAGTTTGGCCAGGCAACATACATCAAGAATGAGATATTATTTACCTTTCTTGCAAGTTTTAATAAAAATGTCATATAAATATATGAGAAAGGGAAGAGAGGTCTTTGGACTAGTGAAATTATATTAGGAGGAAAAAAAATTGCTTCTGTGATCCAATGCAAGTACAACTGTCTCTGAATCTGCATTTTGGTTTGTTTCTATGGGTTTTTTTTTTTTTTACAACTACTTCTTTAATAATGTATTTTTATTCATTTTCAACTGGCTAGTTTCTTTTAACTTACTTTTCACTGACAACAATGCTTCAGCTTATTAAAATTACCTCTTTGCCTAGTGGAGTTTTATGCTAAGTCAACACCAATGCTGAGTTCAAAATGGAACTGTGACATAATTATCAGTCATCCCACTCTCACTTAACACACACAGGATCCAATATGCTATAGGTGATGTGATCATACCCACTGACATAACAGTCTTAAGCTATTAAGTCTGTGTTTGCATAAGCTATGCTTGCAAACACACAAGGAAGCCTCAGAATTGCAGTGCCATCCCTGTTGATTTACGGCTACATTATTGTGTTGCACCGGCTGTAGCACATTGCAGAGATCAGGGGCTGGTACAGCAGATCGAATGTCCAAACAACACAAATTTTCTAAGTTTTTCTGTAGCTTGGTCCTGAGGCTCAAATACCTTTGAGCTCTAGGAAGCACCAGGAGCACCACCTGAACAAATGCTGTTTCCCATGCTCTGACTACCCCGAGACATGAAGCAAAGCACAGAACTGGAGAAGACTGGGAGACTTCCTTCAAAAGCACACTGATGATTGGAATGCAGATGCTCGTGCAGATGCTTCCTTTTATGAAAACCATGAAACTTTAATTATCAGTCCTGAAAATCGGAAGAGCTCAGCACAGAAATCACTATAATTTCTTCTGCCAATAAATTAATTGCTATTAAATGCTATAACACTGCATAATTTTTATTTCACAGTTATCAAAACAATCCAAGAACTTGATTTGTATTTACACCTCGCAATTACTTAATAAGAATGGTACTTTGTTACATTTAAGCAGTAATTACTAAGGTCTCAATACAAGAAAGCTCTACAGTCTTAGCTTATCATCAAGTCAACAACACTTCTTCTCATCTAGGTTTTTCATATTCTTCACATTAAGTCTATGCATGGATAATGCACAGCATCCAGATCCCTATTCTCCAGGCAAACCAGTAATATCAACTACAAATGTCACTTGCCTACAAGATGTAACTATGTGTTGGTACTTCATTATTGAAATATATCCTAAAATAGTAAAAAGTACTTTGAAGTTTCATTCTCAGGTGCACCATTTCCCTTTTGCTGCAATATACAGCAATCAAAGAGCAGGGGTTTTGCAAAAGGAGTAACCAGATATGGTTGGCCATCCTATTTCCCTTGCATGCCTGCTGTCCTGAATTCAATGCACAACCTGCTGCTGGCTCTGGGCATAAAAAAAGGACTGATACCCAACTGACAGAAACAATAATGTGTTAATGGTAGACTGACAAGCACAATCACAGGAAGTAATAAAAGTTTCATGGTGCTAGCATGTGACGTGACTGGTAGTGGTCTCCATGCATCGAAATACTCACGGCACCATTACCTTGTTGAAAGAAGTGGTTCCAAATCGTTTGATGTATGATAACTAGATTCCTGGTGAAATCACTACCACTACTCATACACAGTACCAAAAGAATTTGCTTCTATTAACTAATTTATCTGACTTACCATTACCTATAAAAACTCGTATTATTACAGCAGCTGAATGCACTAACGCTTACAGCTGAGTGGGTACAAAAATATGTATAGAGACAGACATTAAACCCTGCTGCCCAAAAAAACCCCAACCAGTCTCTTCCAAATTGTATACACAAGGTTTAAAAAAAAAAAAAAAAGGGTGTATAAAATGAAGTTTAATTTCATGTCCAATACTGAAGGAATCAAAGAGAAGCAAGTTGAAAAAAAAAAAGCACATCGCGGTGTATCCCGTAATTGATACACTTAGAAATCCATCAACCCCTCCCATTAATCCAGCAGCCGTGCACCCAGGACCAATGAAGCAAGCTGGCTCTGACCGACAATTCCAACACAACTTTAACAACAGCAATAAAATTATTCACCACTGACATGGGTGCAAACGAGAGTGGCACCAGCCCTCGCACGCTATTACTCGTGCTGGAGTTTATTTATGACTTCAGGAGAGGAGGCAGCTGGTTGTTTTTACGCGGCCTTTTCTTTTCTTTTTTTTCCCCTGCCGGAGCAAACGAGAAAATGCTCCTAATAAGGCTGGTGGAAGTGCAGCGGCTTCTCAACAGCATCAGCTCTCGTGAAGGAAATTAAACAAAGTATGGTGTTATTATCCAAACCGCGGCGGGAGCGGTGCCGGAACCAGCCACCGAGAGCACTGCCGGTGCTGGGCTCATTCCCAGCCCGCGGACCAGAGCAGGGGCCAGCGGCGGCCGCACACGGGGCTCCCGGGATCCCCCGAGCGCCTCCCTGAGCCGGAGCGCCCCGCTACCCCCGGGGAGAGGCTGCAGCGCCACCGCTCCTGCCGGCTGCAGCCCGGCTGCCCCGTGGCTGGCACCGCAAAGCCCTCTCCTTTATTAATTAAAATATATATATTGTTATGTCATCTCCAGCCAAGTGCGACACTCCCACGTAGGAAAGCGGAGGAAAGCCTCCGGCTGGGCGCCCTGCCTGCAGGCTGCGCTCATCGAGTCCTCTCCGGGGCAGGACTGCAGCCACCTCCCCCTGGCCCGCGGCTCCGCGCCCGTGCGCACGGACGGACGGACGGACGCTCCCACCACCCCATGGCACACGTGGGCGCCCCGGCACTCACCGCGTAGCGCAGCGCCGGCCTCTCGCTGAACACCGAGTCCCCCATGGGCGCGAACGGGCGGGCGGAGGCGCCGCTCCCTCCGCTCGCCGCGGCGCTGGCGCTGGGCACCGACCCTGCCCTGCCGTCCGGCGGCCGCCGCAGCGCTGGGCTNCCCCACCCCGCCGCGGGAGCCGGCAGCCCCTCGGCAGAGCCGGGCGGCAGCGGGAGGAGGCGGCTCCCGGCGCCGCCGGAGGGGCGGTGGTCTCGGTTCTCCCGCCCAGCGCCGGTGCCTCCCCGCGGCGCTCAGCCCGGCGCACCTGCGAGCCCTCCCCGCAGAGGCGGCTCCGTTCCCGGCTCCGGCCGTCCCGGGCGGGCCCACCGGGCGAAGCGCCCCGTGGAGGCGCTGTCCCAAGCTCCGACCGCCCGGCAGGGGCGGCTGCAGCCGTCCTGTCCCGCAGCCCCGGGCTAACATCGCTCCGGCTGTTGGCAGCACCTGGGGGCGAGGAACCTCGTCCTGTAGGCAAGGACCTACAGGTGAAGGAGAGAGGGACAAACAAAACATAACTTTCCTGTTCATGTTTTAACAGCGCATGCTTTGGGTGGATTGGCTCATGATTCTTTAATACGTAGACTTTGAAAAGAGAAGTGCTATGTCATGGCCTATGTGTTATTTTATGAATGCGTCTTTACACAAACTGTAGAAGATCAAACAAATTGTGAAGGAAAATTGCATTCTGCTGTGTAATATAATTAGTAGTGACTTCTGTGTGACTTGCTTGGGGAGCTTATTCCATCAATGGAAATGTTTAAAAATGTATAAACCTCCCTCAGCTAAGCATAGCCTTAGCAGAGGCTAGGCCAGGCTACGTGATTTCCCGAGCCCTCTTTCACCTTGTTACCATTTTTCAGTGCTCTTCACAAATCTTGGTAAGTGCAACAACACCCTCCTCCCGCTCCCTCCCACCCCCCAGTTACGCGCAGGTGTTTCTAAGGAAGTGACCGTATTCTAGTGCTGTATGACATGTATGAAATTAATCAGTTTTACTGTTTCCATCCTACAATCTGGGCAAATGCTACCAGCCTATCACATTATCTCAAAACAGAGCTAGCACAGTACTTTAGGGGGAAAGGAAAAGGTATTTTGGGGGGAAAAAAAGAAGTGTACAATAACACAGAATACATCCTGGAAAGATAAATCAGTTGAGCCAAAGTTTTTATGTGCTCTGATGCTGATGTACTGTACTCAGCAAGCTTCCAGTTATGGATCTTCCATGGATCTTAATCCCTATTGCAGAGGAAGGAATCTTTAAGTGTTCCCATGGACAGTCAACTTGGCGTGAACAAAGAACACAGTATCTGCATTTACCAATAAAGTCCATTTTTGTCTCTCGGGTGAACAATCTGTGCTACTCCCCTTCCTGGAAAACAAGGCAGTTGCTGAGCATATATTGGAAAGCAGCACTCAACAGAAAGAAACCTTATATACCAAACTTCAAATCATCAGAATCTCCAGGCAGGCAGGTGGAAAAAAAGAAGAGTAAAAAAATAAAACCCTGAGTGCCTGATTTTCCCTTTAAAATTTCTGCTTTTTATTTCAAGGAGATGTTTTCAACTGGAAAACTCAATGTATATAATGCGCTCTGATTGCCAGTGTTTGTTTGTTTGTCTGCTCTGCGGGTTTGACCACAGAAAGGAGGTAAGCAAGATGGGAAGAGGTTTTCAGGATTTCTACACTCAAGCTCGATAACATCACCAGCTTCTTCTAACAACAGTCAATGCAAAAGGAAATGCTAAACACAGCAAAAGGATTAAAACAGGGGTGTTGTTTCTGATAAATACCCGAAGGTGAAAAGGATAGTATGGAGGAGAGCAGAATTCCCAACGGTAGAGAAGGTAGAGAAGAAGCAAACCAGCACAGGGAGAGATGCAAAGCTCTGAGAAACAGAGTAATTCAGGAGAAGGGAAAAAGCCAAAAAGCCAGGAAGGTAAAGAATGCCCTAGAGGGAGAAGCCAGAGAGGGGAAGGAATAAAGGAGAAATTTTGCAGGTCAAACTTGTTTGGCCTAGAAACTCATTGCCACTGAAAAGGAGTCTGCCTCCCATTAACCCTCTTTATCCCCCTCTTCCAGCCACACGCTGCCACCGCCTCCCTTCCCTCTGCCTCCCTCTGCCTCCGTGCTTCTCACAAACCAGTACAGCAAATGAAGCATACACCTTTCTTTCCATTTAGCAGACTGAATCAGCCCTCCGAGGGAGGAGATGAGTGCCAGAGCTGGCACAAAAGAAATCTGGAGACTGTCTAGTTGGGAGTAGGATACTGGGGGCAGATGAAGAGTATGCATGGAAGTGCTTTGCAATAATAATAAGTTGTTACAATGGTGCAGCTAAGATTAAAACTAAATAATACACGATAAGGAAACTGCAGTTGAAGTTTTTATGATGACAAAGAGTTATGAGCAAAGACTTAGAGTTTGGGGTGTATCAACCCAGAAAAACACAGGTTTACTAGATTTGGTTTTATTCTGTACACAATATAAAAAACAGGGAAAAAAGATTCTTACATCTTCATGTATAAAATCTTAAATGCTTTGTTAAGTTGCAGCTATCAGAAATTTCAGAGTTCAAGATTTTTGTGTACCTAGTGTCATAATTTAAAAGTAATTACTGACTACAGAAGGTGTTTTCAAAGGCCAGACCTCAACAAAAGCTTTCTGGATTTTGAACGCAAGCTGTTGTGGCTGTAATTTAGAAAGCTCCCTTACACTGTGTTTATGGTGGCCAAGGAGTCTCTGATGTCAAAACTGCACAGGGTTTGGAGCCCACCCCGGTCTGCAGTGAACAGGAAGCCACTGAGCTGTACTACTCAGTTTACTGCAATCATCCATCCCTCCCTTAAACCACTTAGCAACTAGGATTAATAGACAGATCTTTCTGGCCATTCTGATTACCTTTTACCCTTTCACATTCCATCCTTAGTCACTTATGATGCATTTATGATTCCTCCCTGCTGTTCCTTCCAAATTTCCTTCCTCCTTTATTTACCTGATAATGTGTACCCAAGGAATATGTGCAGCTCACTTTGGGAAGTGTAAACCTTCCAGGTCAGCTTCTCTTAAGAGATGATACAATGCATCACAGTTAACTTCCTGTATATTCATTCCAAGGCAACTCAATTCATGCTTTCCATGATTCCCATTGTTGTTTTTCCTTACACAGCATTAAGGAGCTGTAATGTGGGCTTTACACCTGCAAACATAGATTACAGTAAAAGCTTCGCTCCTCTCCTGTTTATCATTTGTCATTGACAACAGAAAAGAAGAATGAACAATGTTTCAGGTCAAATTTAGTCGGTTACAACACAGCAGCTGGGAAATGAGTAGGTAATCGAGTCTTACCTATCTGATCATTAGTGAAGCCAGGTTTTGTTTTCCAGTATTACTCTAGAAACTGAATGCTTTCTCAACAATAATTGCTAATAAACAAAGGAAAATAGCTGTTCAGTTGCAGACAGCACACAATTAGGAAACTGGGGAGAAGTGACTTCTCTACTTCTCTGCCATGAACTTCACCTGGAGCTAGTGACTCAAGCTGTCTGATGTCACATCAGACGAGGTAGGAAAAAGCTTCCAACTGCATTCTGTTTTGGGAGGGCAGCCAGCATGGTCCTTGCTGCAGTAATGGATTTGTTTCACCTAAATGTAAACATCTACAATCTCCACCTCAAGCTTATCACCCTAGGCTTCCCTCTTCCACAGGAAGAAACCCCACACATCTGGTGGACGATGTATGTCACTCCAAGTAGACATCTAAAGTAGGGCACATAGTTTGAAGTGCTACTTCACTGCAGTGTGAGTCTGTGACAATTAGGTCAGACAACTGCCCTTCAGGCATCTGCAGTTAAATGAGGGGAAGCCCACCTGGGAGCCTGGCCATTAAAGCTCACCTAACTTTCAGAAAAGTCCTTAACAGGCTCAGTGCCTTGGTTCTTTGCATTCAGAAAAGCAGGGGCTACCATACTTAGCAGGTGAAAACGCAATCAATATCTTCAGGTGAAAAAACTTCAAGCAAGTATGAAGGTCTTGTTTTGTTTGACCTTTCTAATAGTACATGAATGCAGCTTCCATAGAGAGCTAACTCCACATCTGGAAAAGACTCACCTCTGTGGCTGCTGAACCAGAGCCAAGAATGATACTGACAGTACACTTCTTCCTTGGGGAATTAGCACTTTTCTTATTCTGGCCAAATGTTCATTCAGTTGATAAAAGTAATGGTTTAAGTCTATTTCCCAAAAAGAAGAGAGAGAAAGATGACAGACAAGTATATGAAATGCATAAAACTCTATTAACAAAACTTAGAATATAAGGAATCGGAATTTAGGGATAATACACTGCAAAAATCTTTTGTTCAGAGCTTCTTTTTTGTTTTATTTATTTGCTACCTATCAAAATATGTTGATAATTTCTCACCAGTTTGTAGCAGAACTTAGGGAAATAGTATTTAATGCCCATGAAGAATGAAGTGCCATCTTACTCCTGGAGATGCTTCTTTACAATAATGATGCAAATCTTCTTAGACAGAAGGAAATCCTGTTTGGAAAGAACTTGATCACTGTAACTTCCTAGATGTCTGAAAGCTCTTTATACAAGATCTAATACATGAGAAGAGTGTGACCCTGTTACTGCTCTCAAGGAGTTGCCCAAGTGTTGCTCATGCTGGTGGAGAAGTGAGCACCTTATTCCTTGGGGGGCAGGGACAAAGCATCCTGTGTTCCCTCCACTTACCTTGTGCTTGCACCAGGTGAGCAAGCTGAGAGGAACTGCACCTTGTGCACACCCAAAATGCTCCTGCAAGGTCCAACGTCGAGAAGCCCTCGAGGGCAAACCTGACTCCAGATTATAACTCAAAGCTACAAACCATGCTGTGCAGAGGGGCAGGAAGAGCAGATTATTTCAAGAATATAATCAGTACATATCTAGAGGAGGACCCTCCACTCTTCTCCGTGCCCTCTGCCTGTGGTCAGTCAGCCAGAGCTGCCAGAGCTGCTGTTGCCCGATGGGGCATCAGCTGGGAAGGAGCAGCAGCAGCAAACACAGCCGTAGGGAAAGGTGAGAATCAAGACAACGTGCCCCGGGGCCACAGCCTGCTCTTCTGGTAAGCACCTGATACAAGAAATGAACAACTCATGGAGCAATCACAAGGGAAACCTTTCCTGTAAGGTGAAAGACGTTAGCAAGCATCCAGGAGTTTGTTAGCACTGCGTGCTACCAGAACCTCACTCAGGATAAATCACTGCACTTTTTAATTTACAAGTCCCTATATATATATATATACACTGTATAATTGACTGTAGGTCAGTGATGTCCTGCATGTGATAGTGCATATTACTGCACTGGCAGTTATCAGAAGCATGGCAAAGAAATTTAATCTAAAATACTTTTGGTTTAGGAAAAGGTTAAATTACTTTGTATCCCTTACATGTGCACAATGGTCTCTATTTCCAGCATTGGTAAAAATTCACGAGAATATCTTTAAACTAAAACTACACATCAGTAATTTGTAGATCAAAAAACTTACCTCATAATATAGCTTAAAATATTTTTTCAACAAAAATTAGCATTTACTTCATGGGTCACTAGAATTCCTTTGGGGTCTAAAGCTGCAGAAGAAACTATCAGTTATCTTGCCATATTTTTCTCTCCTTAGAGGCTGCAGTTTAAATAAATGTGACCACTCACTGTTTCATGTGAAGATAAGTGACAAGATTTTAGGCCTAATTTTTTTATGTTTGTTTTTCCTTGCTGACACAGACCAAGATAAAAGTAAGGGAAAGAATGCCGGGGTTGGGGGGTGGGGGAAATAAGGGGAAGAAAAAAGAAGTAAGTGTAACTTTCAGGTTAAGAGTATCAAAACAGCTTAAGAGACTTAAGCATGCAAGCCAAAAATCTCAGTGTAGTCTCATCTCTGTAAATTATACACATCTGGGAAAATAACAATTCACAAGAAGATTTTTCTAGTTCCTGAGAGTGGGTAGATCTCCATGTATTTCCTTCCTTGTTTATTTCTTTGCAACCCACCTTCACTGTAAAGTAAAACTGGGCTGAGCTCTCACTAGCAATTATTCTTCTCCCTTAAATGACTTCCAAGAACTGGAGAGGGAGAAAAACACAATTTTCTTTCATTACATATGACTTTTACAGAAATTGCAGCTACATAAAAAAAATTTAAACCACTAACTTGAAACAAGTCACTTACAGATACATGATCTTGTTGCTCTGACTAGAAAGAAAAATGCTTATCAACAACAGACAGAGCATGGGTTCCTATCTAAATTTACCGTCTGAATATTTGACAAGAATTTAGTAGGAGGAAGGGCTCTTTCACAAACCAAAAGTTTATTTAAAATTTTTTCATGAATAGTATGGGATTGTTAAAATCCATTTAGTCTGTGGAGTAGTAACTACACAATAAACCTCCCAAGAAGTAACGTGACTACTGTACATTTTGATTTAATGTTGTAATTCATAAACCAGTTTTGCAGTGTAAAAGTAATTATTTCAAGACTGGAACAAGACCAAGCCTCTTGTGACCCACAATAATAATATTCATAATGTTAACAAACCTCTTCAAATGCAGTCATTGTTTAATACATTTCAGGCTGTATGTGAAGTGGTTACAAAAACCATGTTTTTGTAGTTGTCAATAATTTGGGGATCATGTAAGCAGATGGACCTTGTGTTCTTCTGGATTTCAACTGTAGATTAAGGGTCAGGGTATTATTATTCATAGTATTCACTGGGGCTGGTTGAAAAGCTAGTGTTCCAGCTGAGAAGGAACTTTGCTTTTTGAAATTTGACTTTCATCCTATTGAGTCTAAAGCCAACATTTTCAAATTTTTTGTGAACTATGAATTCTTATACTTTTTTTTTGGAGCCAGAAGAAGACAAATCATGAAGCAGTCTCCTGGTTAGCAATGAGCCTGACAAAAATTCCTCCTTTCTCTGAGCCCTGGGGGAGCACTCATGCAAACTGCCCTTGGAGTGACAGTCCCTGGGAGGCATCCCAGTACATCTCCGCTCCAGGGCAGGGAGCCTGGGAAGCCAGAAAGGCAGCCTGAGAATTACTATGGAATTAGGATTTGCCACAGTCCTGTGAAGCCCTGAGGTCTTGGCACTGACCAGCTGCAGGGCCGTGCCATCTCTGGCGGTGCCAAGCCCTGGCAGGCAGCCTGTGCTATAGCTGGGGAAGGTGCTGCAGAGCAGTTCTGCCAGGCAGCCCGCACTGGTAATGGGAACCGAGAATTTTCAGGATCACTGGATCTGGGTTTGGGTCGCTCAGTGAACTTAACCAAAGACATACAATCTTGAATCAGTCCCAGGCCTTGGGCTGTGGGACAGCCCAGGAGGATTTTTTCTCAGTTATAAACCCAGAGTCTCCATGCAGCCTGCTTGTAACTCAGGGATAGTTTTCCTGGAATGATTAGAAGTGAATTCAAGGAGTTGCAAATGAAATATTCGAAAGACAGCAAATCAGCTTTTTCCACTGTAGTAGATTTCTACTCATTAGCATGATTAATGACTTTTGAAATGTTTCTTCTTTTTTATTTATAAAATGGAATCATATCCATTAACTTCACACACTGATTTCCTTATGAGGTATTTTGAACTTGTATATATGACTGTCCACTGAATTAACAATGAGCAGTTTTACAGTGTGCTCTAGCAATTTACATTCACGGTCTGGTTCTACTCTGAAGAACAGGAATGGTTACAATTTCACTGTGTGGAGTCTGAGGGCTTCAAGCAGTAATGAGTTTTATTTGGGCATAATTTTCCCTGGCCGTAAGTTAATTGCTGTTTTCATCTTGAGGCTGCAAAAGCATCAAAACATATTGTTTTCCAGTAAGAAACTTCAGTCACTTAATGATTCAGGCATAAAGGTTCCCCTGACCTGTCATGACAAGTGAGAGAGAATATGAGGGAACTGACTTCAGCACTCAAAGGGGAGATGGAGAAATGCAGAATGTTAAACACTCTGGATGACTCTTACCCTAAGTCTAAAAACCTTGTAAAGAAGTTAGGAAAAGAACAAACAACAACAACCATGTCCAAGTATTCCAGGTGGAATTAATCTTCAGATTCAGATAGTTACCCATCAGTGTCTACTCATGAGTTATTCATCTTGGTCCCCATTTAGTCTCTGAAGTCCTGCTCTATACAGACAGTCGAGTTGAAAGAGTTTGGGACACAGCAGTCTAAAATAGATGCTTTGTTTGATCTGCTGGACACATTTCCAGACCGAGATGTGTACACTGACTATATATGCCCACCTGGAGAAGCTGCCATTGCAGACACATCCATGTAAAGAAACCTAGAAACAAGCTGTGCCACCCAAAGGTAGGAATGACTGTGTTAAAGACCTTTGATCCAAATGCCTGGATAGCCTGTTTCAACAGTCATGTGTTCCCAAAATTTAAGTCAGTGCAAGTTGGAGGTTGGGGTATGGATCTGCAAGAAGGCCTATCTTTTATATCCAGGCAAAATGGATTAATACCTTACCCAACAAGACTCACGGACTAACTCGATACTTAGCAGTGCACATTGCTGAAAACACTGCCCAGTAAACATAACGCAAAAGGTGTATTTATTGTACTTTCGTTCTCCCCTGCAGCAGTCATGACAGTTGCACTACATGTGACTGACTGCATGTAACTGTGGCATCTCGCTCTCACAGATTAGCCTCCACACCAAAAGAGCTGAGTTTAACTGAACAGTTATAATATGTTAGTGCTCAAACTGCTTCCTGGTTGTATTCAGAAAAAAGGTTAAATCACCCAGCGCTTGGGCGTCTGGTTCTCCCTGTTACCTGGAAACTGGGGCTCTGAGCGCAAGCACTGTAGAGAAAGTGGGTTTAAAAGCAACAGGAACATAGAAACACCATTCATATAAGACATGCACCATCATCCAAGCAGTTTCTCCAATTGCAGAGCTGTAGTGTTTTAAGCTGCAGGATCCTTTGCTGATGCAAGTATACTGAATTCCTCATAGCTTGGGTGCCATTATTCCGGTGTATTCCATACTGTGGCTATTCCCTTTACAGGGGTTGGAGGAAGGGGAAGGCAAAGCACAACCCGGAGTCTTCCAGATCTAGGTATCCAGAGGTGGTATAGTCACAGTGCTGCTGAGCAAGGACACTTATGCTAATCTGGGAGGGGAAGATCCCCCTGGGCAAAACAGCTTGGGAAAGTCTGGGTTGTATAAAAATGCTGGCCTATTCTCAGGCAATTGTTTTGTAAAAAGGTAAGCTATGAATTGAAAGCACTGAAGCTGTTCCCAAAGATTCCCCCACCAGTCTGCTCTCCTTTTGCAGTAAGGACGCCCAGTTCCTTTGTAGTTAAATTCTTCTCAAGTGACTTGTATTGCTTTAACTGTCCTGGTAAAACTCGAAAAAATGTAAGTAGAGAAAAGGCCTTGGAAAGAGCCACTGCAGTTTTACACTAACTTGCTAATACTGGTGATTTCAATGAAGCCAGCATAGGGAAAAACAGAAATAATGCAGCAGTGAAAGAGAGCTGTTCTAGAGCTGTGCTCTTTATTCTCCTTTTTTGTCCTGTTCCCTTGATTAAGAAGTCGAGGAGAAATCTTGGAAGAGATCCTGTATACGATTTGTGCTCCTAAGCAGAGTCAGAATGCTGTGAGCCAAGCGCCAGGCTGAATATCCAAACTTTTACTGTTTATATTGAGGCCTATATTCACTGGGGGCAGGGGTTTGAGACCACTTCTCCCCACACACCAGCTGGGAGGTGTCAAAGTCCGTCTGTGTGTTATCCACCCGTTCACCTCCAATTAGAAAAAGTGTCCACAAGATGCTGAGAACATCAAAGTGTTAAGTAAAACGAATTCATCCACATAGGACAAAGAATTTAAGCTGTTTACAACTTTCTGCTCTCTGATGTTTATTACAACCCCCACTATAAAATCTGTCTCCATCTGCAGTACCTTGTAGTGAGAGAGTTAATGAAAACCCAAGCCACATTCCAAGGATGGCAATACAGAATGAGAGCGACCTCAGCATTGTTTTGCTAAGATCTCGAATTGCCAATACTGCAAAATGAAGTAATGCGCTCTGTCAACATGTAGTATGCTCTATAAATGGGATTGCCTGCTCATCTCTTAGTAAAACATGCAGAAAAGCACTATTTGGTTGACCTTATAGCAGCTGACTGCTTTCTTTGACTTCTTCTTTAAGATTTATTTGAAGCATGAAACTGCTGAAAATCTCCAGTGAGTAAAAAAGACAAAAATACATTAAAATTAATTAAATTTATTTGTAAATAGTCCTCACTTTATGTGGCTGGCCTTGAGTTAGAATTTATTAGAAGAATTAAATCTGAAGTTAACTAAAGCACTGAATGCTGAAAGTTGATTTCCATGGACTTCAGTAGTAAGTTAAAAACTTACATTTTTTTACAAACAGAAGATTACTTCAATAGTTAACTTAGAAACTTCAGACAGTTTTAATAAATTTATAGACAGCTTCCAGATTGAATTTTGCTGATCCAGGCTTCTTAGGCGGAGTTTATGGAGCCAGACTTGTCATATGAGCTATTTCTATAAGCCTCAGGTAAATATACACAGGGTTCGTGTTGTTAGAGAAAGTGGTTTTTTCTCTTCTAAAAAATTTAAGTTAATCTTAAGCAAAAACAAAAGTTCATTCAGTACATTTTGTATTTGTTATTTTTGACCCATTTTGGGAAGTATTTTCCTTCCACAGATCTGCACTGTCCCTGCTTCTCTCAAACTCACTTTAACTCTTTCATTTCTTTTACCACTCCGTTTCACAGACTGCTGCTCTCTTAGTTAGAAACAGCTAGATGGCACAGCTGGAGAAAAGGAAAGGGTTTTCAGATATTTCCTTCTCCTTCCCACCCAGCAGTTCTCATGCCTTCCCTTTCCTATATGTCTGCTTTAATTCAAGCCTCATAGAAAAGTTTGACCTGTATTGCAAAACCAATTTAAAAGTGTGAGTTGTTACTCATGTAGCTGAAATCCTGATATGGATGCAATTTTAGGGATCTAATGGATATAGCTTTATTTCCTTTTCCATTCAAAATTGCTATGGCCATCTAAAGCAGATTAGAATTATTAGAATATCACTCTGTAGTAACAGGGTTCTCCAACTTTTCATAAGTTGGAATTTGTAAACTCCATAGCCAAAGCAGTATCTCTTATTTAAGATTTCAGTTTAATGTTGTTCTTTCAATGGAGTGTCACATAAAAGTTTACCCATAAAACCCAGAATTAGAGACAAATATACACCAAAGTACTCAGAGATGGGATGTCAGGATCAAAGGATCTGCAGCTTCCCTTTTAGGTAACACATGGGCCTGCAAGCAAGATGGGAAAGCATCCCTCCCCCTGGTTTCATCTATAACATCTCTCCATCCACCATTGGTACTAAGTTGAAATTTGCAAAGCAATGCAGTTTTGGGGGTTTTTTCTACTAAAGTATGATATAGTATACTTACTACCGGTAAGGGACTGTTATTAAACATGCTAAGTGTTGCTATGACAGATAATGTAAGGAAAGGTAGCATTAGCAGATAAAGAATGAAGAAACTGATATGGCAATACAGCAAGGATGACCAAAATTCTTGCCCCTTAGCTGAGAATGGACACCTTCATGTGACCAATGCCCCAGCCTGAGGGTCTGTTGGAGCAGGCTCCAATGCCTGCTGGAGCAGTTCTCAGAGATGAACAAACGATGGCCAGAAGCTCCCACTCTTCCCCTCTGAGACACCACTAAATTTCTGAAACTGGGAACTCAGTCAGCCAAGCAAGGTTGTCCAAGCAATCACTGCTGGCTTAGCTCTACTCACAGCCAGGGATACAGATCAGTCACTGTGCCAGCACAACCTCACTGCTGCCTTAAGATGGAATTACAGCCCCTGAAATGCCCTGTGAGGACTGGAGGGACTGGCTACAACTCTTAAGAGACTCCAGACAAAACGAGAGGAATGTTCACATGACAGAGACCCAGGCACACTGTCTGAGATGAAAAAAGGTAGATTGTCACTTTTTCTCGGTACTTATGAGAGGGCAGGCAGCAGTATTTTGCTGATGATGGTGCTCATGCCTGGTGTTGTTCTACAGAAGAACATTCCAACAAAATATAAGAGACGACAAAGCCATGTCTGAAAATCGCCCATGACAGACTCTTCTACTCCCTCTGTACTGTCTGCTCCCAGCTGTACCAGCACAAGAAGTTCTCTTGTGATCCTGGGTAAAGCATCACTGTCCTAACAGAAATTACTGATCCCATGGGTCCACAGAGAGAAAAAAATTTATGCTGTTCCTTTTTTAATTTTAAGCAAAAGCATCTTAGCTTACTTGAATGGTTTACACAAAGATTTGACTGATTTCTTGCTTGAACCATAAACATCCAACTTGCATACATCCTGGTCTGTTGGTAC
Source organism: Picathartes gymnocephalus (assembly GCA_013390045.1). Lineage (NCBI taxonomy): Eukaryota > Metazoa > Chordata > Aves > Passeriformes > Picathartidae > Picathartes > Picathartes gymnocephalus. Next base: position 30,701 of record WEKY01055268.1, on the reverse strand, counting down.
CTCTGAGACCCACTAGCACAGTACAGGGATGAACAGATGGTTCTGCTCTGAACAGTGATCTGTTCCATCAGCCTGGAGGGACCCAGAAGACAATGCTTGCATATGTCTGTCTACCATCTGCATTATTCCAATAAACAGGATAAGTTTTAGACTACTGTGGTTGCCCTGCTGATGTGTGAATGAGTGCTCTCAGTACTGTGTTACTTCACTTCAAAAACATTATGAAACATTCACATTCATACACATCTCCCTCTTACTCCTTATTTAATCACGGGCTGCTGACAATGGCTGTAATTCAAGGTAGCAGCTAACTACTCACATAGTTTTGAGTACGTCTGTAGTCCAAAGACTGTTCATACTTCAAAAATTCTAAATCTAACTTGGTTCTTTTTTGCCTTTCATTGTTTACAAAGCATTAGAGCAATGTGGTGAATTCCACAGTGACCCCTGGAAATTTTAACTATGGGGCTTGCGTGGAAAATTGCTTCTGAACCAAAGGCAGAGGAAGCTACACACCTCTGGTTGTGATATCTGCTATATCAAAGCTTGATCTGCTACCTCTGGGATGACCTCCAGCTAAGGGTCTCAGATGGAGAAGCCAGCTCTCAGGCACTTTACTTCAACTGGACAAAAAGGCACACACAGGAAAGCTTCAATATTGCACCCTGTGTCATGGCCTTCCATCAATGCCTCCACATTCACGTACAAAATACCATCCAAGGAGCAGAGTGTTTCACTTTGGACTCTGAAATGTGTAATCCTGCCAGAGGTGCACCACAACAAATGCTGCAGGAGGTGCCAGCATATGAACCATGGTGCCCACTTGATGGAGGCTAAAAAGAACCTGACAGTTCTGCTGCTCAAGAGCTGGCACGACACGCAGACCTACACTCTCCCATTTATGGTGGGAATCCAACCAAAACAAATGCAGGGCAGCTCTGAGCAGAAGGGAGGAGATCACGCTGTGTCTGCAGTGAACTGAAGCCACCAATGACCCTCAGCCTCAGCTGCAGCTGGACCATAGCACTCCTTTGGAGCTCATGTATTTCTCAGAAGATTTTCTGTTTATTTCCTTAACAAAACTTTGTGGACTTTTTAAGTGCAGGAAGGGAGACTCAGATATTCTTTCCCCCTTAATTTAAAAAAATCAGGCTCGATTTTGTAAATAGATAATTTTGTAAATACATCTGCGAATCCTTTAAGGTCTGAAATTCATGGCTTTTTTTAGCTGACTCAGGATCTTTTAATGTTTTAACTATCACATTTATTTTCACTTGAATATTATTAAATGAGCAATTCCATTACGGCAAAATTGATATTATTGCAATTGAATAATATGAGATATATCCAAAGGAAAATAAATTAAGTGAATCACTCTTCTTTTGATTTAAATTCAGAAGTTAAATCCAAATACCTAAGTGAACTTGACAGTGTCTGTCATTTTGTCTGCAGTAAATTCTTTCTTCTTCCCTCCAGCACTGGAACATAAAGGTGCTGCCAATGTAGATAAGCACTGTGCATTACACAAAACAGCAGTACATTCATGCCTTGTGTTGTAATAGAAACTCTCAATTTAAGACCTGAAGAGCAATAATAGAAAGAAGGAAAACTTGGAGCTATGATTTTTATCATAGCTGGTGGGATTTTTTTCCCAAGTGGGGTCAGGGAAACAGACTGGAGAATTACATTTACAAGTCTCCTCGTTGTCAAGCACAACAGGACTTAAGCCCGTCACACTTGCGGTTACTGAACTACCTTCTGTTCAAACTTAGGTGGCTGTTGTGCCCATGTCACTGAGGGTGGAATTTCTCTTAGTGGACTGCAAAAAACCAAAGAAGTTTCTCACTTAATGAGAAACCCCTGAAAATGCATGGTATCTGTGCAGTGAGTTAAACAAAGAGCTGCCCCACAGTTTTCAAACATTGAGATTCTGTGAGGACTCACGAAGGGCTTGATCCATCCAGGGGTGGATTGCCACTGCAGGAGTGGTCCTGCATCCCTCTACTCTTCTCATGTCCACCCACTCCAGGTTTAGTGTGTTTGTTTGCCAAGGCTGCCACTCTGAAGGGAAATTAATACTCTTATGGTGGATTAATTGTCTGTCACATCAATTCCCCCTGAGGTCACTCAACTGCCATAGGTGTTGCTGGGAAAGTGGGAAAAATGGATTATTTCATGTTGCTTTTAACTGGAGTAACTAAATCTTTAAACTGGAGAAATTAAACATTTGGTGCAACTGTACATTCTCTTTTCCCAAAACCTGAGTATTTAGGGCATATTACTCCAAAAAGAGATGACATTATGTGTTTATTTTTCTACAAAAGGAGATCCTTTATCAGCATTAGGAAATAATTCCATTGTGGAATTTACTGTAAGAACAGTGAGAACCAGGAGTAAAAATGGGTTAAGGAGTTTGAAAACTGAATAAAGATGTTCCCAGACATCAGTGGCTATTAAGCAACATCACTCAGATTATTGTGTAGAATATTATCTATTGTACAGAAGACACTAAATCACTAACCACAAGGAAGGTAAAAATGTAACTTATGTCTTACACTTCTTTATCGTTCTGCTGTCTACTACACTTTCTTTAATCATCATTCCTGCCTCCCACAGGAAACAGCATTAGGGTGTTAGGGATCCTCTCTTCATCTCCACCAGTATTCCAGTTCTTATGCTAATGTACCAACACCTCACAGGAGTCTGGCACCTCATCTGTGGAGTCCGTGCAGTGCTATCACTAGCATTCTTGCTGTGCCACTACCAAAAGTTTACAAATGCTGAACTCTTTATTATAAAGAGTTTCTTGCAAAATAAAGCCTGAAAAGGGGAGGAAAGAAAGGAGAACCATGAAGCCTAATGTCTTCAAAAAGAAATAGAGAGCAAGGAAAACAAAATGGCTGCAAAGTGAGTTGGTTTTGGACCAAGTGATATCAGTAAAGATGACATTTTTTACTAAAAGGAAAAATAAGAATAAATACTAAGAGGAAAGATTCATTTTTTTAATTAAAGCATTTTAGATTTCAGATTTGATTTAAACTTCACATGATATATTAACTTAAGCTTTTGCATAAAGATTCAGTTTTAGGTAGATCAAATTTCTCTGCAGAAGGGGTGTTGAGGTCTCAGGAGGCTGAAGGGGATGTAGTCAGAGATTTCAGTACTGCTGTTCATTGGTGCCCCCATTTCACAGGACATTAATGTGCCTTTCACTCTAGAAATCAGGACGCCATAAAAACAGATCTCCAAATGAAAGCAGGTGCTCAAGAGTACTCTTGAAGAAGGATGCTTTCCTGAACGTGGAGCCAGAGGACTGGTGTGGACTCAGCTCACATATGCCTGCACTAATGCATGATATTGAAACATGGTCCTTTGATGTACAGACTCACATTCAGAGAGCAAGACCCTCTGATGGATGGCTCTTCTGACTTTTATTTTGAATTCATCAGTGATGGGGAGACCTAGGCAGAGCAGAGCATAATTTGATAAACACTCTGTCCAGAACCCCAAACCCCACCTGAGTTCTGTGCACAGTCAGACACGCCCCTGCCTCCTTAAGGCACAGTCACAGCAGGGCAGGTGGCCCCTGCTCCTTCCCCAGCACAAGCTCCATGCTGGGAACAGCAGACACACTGGGAGCAGCAAAGCTTTCAAACACATCTTTCTGTGAAACAGAGCCCGACACAGAGGGCACGAGTGGGACAGGAGGAGTGGAAAGGATAGAGTCTGCAAACAGCTCTGGCGCCCACAGCCAACCACACTTACTGACCAGGGAGGAGAAAAGCAGGCCTATATTTAGCAAAAAAAAGCAGATAGGCTCTCTTGAGAAATGCTCACTGCTTTGAAAGATAACATAAAGCAACAGCCTCGTCTCTGCTCTTCTGCAGAGGCCACCTGCAGTCCCTGCATTCCGCTGCTGTCACCACCCTCTCTGCTCCCTCACCTCCCAAGCGCTTCAGCTGGTCACAGAAGGCTCTGCTCACTCTCCTCAAGAGCCCCACTCATTTACTCTTGCTCAGACATGCAAAACCCATGCATGCCTTGGCTGCTGCCATTTATGAGCATGGACTAGGAAAGAAACCCAATTGTTTGATAATCTTGTAACTGGACACTACTTTTAGATTATTTGGGCTTTTTGTTCAGAAGAAGAAGGGCATTTACTTAACCCACCACACTGCAGTTTTTGCAAGTCAGATAATTGGTAGTCTGCTGAAGACACAGACCTGAACTCAAGAGTGTCAGTTGCTCTTTAAAGCTATATTTGCTGTCTAAATGCTAAGGATTCTGAACAACAGCACATTGTGCACCACAGCATTACTCCTTGTTTTCCATGGATGCATTTTTCTCCTCCAGGAGCCCAGGGCAGTGAGGCAAAGGGAAGGCAGAAAATTGCAGAAGTTTCCCTTTTTTGCAAGGAAAACCGTTTTGAAAAACCGTAGAGGATGGAGACTGCTCTCCCATGACACATTTCCGAATTGCAAGGAAGAAAGGAGCTGCTGGTTGGCCTCTTTCCTCTGGCCATTTGCTGCCGCTGCCGGGAAGCTTTAACATCGCTGTTTGCCCTCAGGCATCTCTGCAGCAGGGGAAAATCAAGCTCAGAGGATGAGGTATTCTGCCCGCCTGGATGCCTGATCATGGGTGTGATCTCCACTTCACCAAGGTTTAGCACCATTATACAGCCACATCTTGTTCACACAACCAAAGCAAGACAGGGAGGTGATTGGAAAAATCTTTGCCTTCACAAAAAGATTTTGCTACTATTCCAGCACATAATGTAAATTATCAGTAGAAAATGTCAACATTTAGTAATTTGTTTTTAATTTAAGGGAGTCTATTGACAAAAAGCTATTTTTTTCAGTATGGTGAGCACTTTTTGAGGTAATAATGTGTTTCAATGAAGCACAGCTTTTCCATAGAAAATAAAGTGTCCTTATAATCACTCTAAGAACTAAGCTGGTATACAGCACATCAAACTCCATGGGTGATGCAAATCCATCCCTTTTTTTTAGGCAGTCTTACATATTTCCCAAATACATTGTTTGACTTACCTTTTACTCTGATGGCTTATTTCTTTGGTCACCTGCAGTAATTCTTTTCTTTCTGTTGCTACTTTAAAAAATACCAACATTTTGTTATAAAATAATTTAATAGTGCTCCTGGCCCTCCTCTTAGACTGATATTTCCAGCTCTACCTGCCTTCTCATGAAACGCAGCCTTAAGCCTAATTTTTCCTAACTTTTGGAGTTATCCCTGTCCCTTGTTCACTGAAAGGGCTTGTTATTTGCTCTCTGTTCTTCCCAGTGTTTCCTGTGTTGTTCAGAGGAAACCATCACTCAGAGAACGTAAAAGGAAGACAAAGGATAAAAAGAACTCAGAATCATTACCATGACCTGTAATAATACATGTCCAGGGCACACGCACGCTGAGAAACCCCCACTGTATACAACCTGAAACTAAAATCTGCCTTTGCTTTAACACACTTTATCTTTAAACTATGCAGTTTTCCTGTAGGGAAAAACTGGATGTAATCCTGGATCAGATGCAGCTGAAACCTTAGAAGCCTCACCTGGAACAGACTTTGCCTCTTTGCAAATTACACTGTGGTGTATTTAATTTGTTATCTATTAACGCCTAGACCCTCTTCCTCACTGTTACTATATAACCTTTTTTTTTTCTCTGGGTTTTGATTGATAAAATTTGGTTTGGGATTTTTTTTCCTCTCATTGACATAACTTCATGATGTTGAATTTCCTCTTGGGAGTCGCAGATTTTGCTAGAACTCTCAAAGGCAGTTTTAGTGCTCCCAAATTGTAACTTTCCACAAATTGCAATAATAAACTACTTTAAAATTCCTGATCATTCGTGAAAGCAAAATTAGATATGGATTTAGCCTTGACACAAAGGTATTTAAAGGTCTTCATTAATTTCTAAACTCTGTTTCAATGTGATGATATCAGCACTGAATTTCTTACCAACTACCTTATTAAAAAGCTTGTGATTGCATCAAAAATATACATGCATTGCAAAGTTTTCTCTGTTTTCTAAAAATCTTTATTTCCCACAGTATATCAACCTTTTACGATCTGGCCCTTTACAGAAGAAGCTCTCTGTGCTACATAATAAAGTGAGACAAACTGGCCAGCAGCTCCCTGTGTTGTTTGCTTAGCCATTTACAAAGAGGAGATCTCAGCAGAAATATGTGCTGGTATTGCCCCTTATTATATCATATGAATGGCTCTATTTCTTCCTTCAGGATGCTCTAGTCCAAATCTCCAGGCCTAGCTTATGCTGAAGAGTTCTACTTATCTGAGACTGAGGAGTTTGCTATCATGAGTAAGGAACAATACACTGCTTTTCCTCATTGGACCTCTGCACAAACCCTGGCTTGGTGTGACCTCTGGGGGCCTGGAGCAGGGTATGGTTCCAGTTGGGTTCTCTCAGCACCAGCATTGCTTTCCTGCTTGTCCCACCAAGCCCCAGCTCATTCCCTGGGGAACATGGACCAGCCTTTTCTGAACAACCATGCAACAGGAGGAACATTCTCTGCTGAACAAAAATCTGCTCTCAAATCACAGAATATTCTCAGTTGGAAGGGACCCACAAGGATCAAGTCCACAACCTTGGCAGTATTAGCTCCATGCTCTAACCATGGTGAGCTCATGTCAGTCCCATCTGACCACTCAGGAATTATTCTACTATGCACATCACACCGTAAAATACATTCAGCCATTCATAAGCCCAAGAACGGTCTCCCAGCTGTACCAAAGGCAAAACCCCACTTTACACCAGTTACACTGCCCTAAGCACAGTGCCAGGGGCAGGAACTCATTCATCCAGCGCTGCTGCCAAACCACTCACCCTGTGGAACCACAGTCCAAAACACACAATGTTTAATCGCAAAACTTGCTTAGGCAGCTGCTGAAAAGGAGAGACAAGTTGCTTACACATGCATAGTCCTGAATGGCCTATCTTATGTGGACTTCAAGGTGCTTCATAAATATCATCCAAACCCAAATATTATTTAAACCATCTAAAAAGGAACTACTTCTCTGCTTCTCTGCTTCAAGGTGATGAAGTGGGTACTGACATCCACCAACCATTTGCTACTCAGATGACTGACCGCAGCAAGGAAAGCTGAACAACATCTGAAGCAACTTCTAGAGCCCCACAGCCCAGTACTTCAAAGTAAATTGAAATTGTATCACCGTATGGTCTCAGGAAGGGCATTACAGTAACCAACTCCCATTTCAAACCACCAAATGCAGGTTAAAACATGATTATATTGCGTTAAGTAGCTTTCTGAATGCACATTCATATTAGGACAGTAATGCTGAAGTATGTAGAGGGTACATGGTTTTGAAGCAGAGATCACAGACCATGGCTTCTGATCACCTGGAATTCCTCATGCTGGATCATAGCTCGCCTGTGGACTAGGCAGTACTGCCAACAGCTCACTCCCCTACTTGTGCATGGTTCTTTTCCAGTGTTTCTCACAATGTTATTACTGCTTTTCCCTCCCTTTTTTGGCAAAAATTATAACCTTATTGAGCATTTTTCGACTGTATTCTTCTAGTTACTGTGATATTTGCAAAGTATCTTTTGACTAATTTTTTACTTCCTCCAAATATTGTTGTAGCCTGGAGAAAGAGTCTGATGTCAAGATGAGCCTAGCTTTGAACCCAGGGTGGAAAAACTTTTAATACACTTCCAGACAATTTAATTCTCTACTCAGGTCTCTCTAGTATCCAAAGAAACCAATTTTCCCAGGCTCTGCTTGGCTGTGAGATGTTGGAGAGTGAAGCACCCAGTCTTTCTGAGAGGTAAGGTGCTGATTACACAACTTTCAGCACATCCCGAAAGCTGATTCCAAAAACTAATATTGTTTTTGGCATCATACAGAGTTCTTCACATACCCTTTAGAGGGGAAAGCAAGTGCACGAAGGTGAGGGTTTTTCAATATAACTTGTGAAGAAGAGAAGTATGGCATTGAGAAATAAGACAACCTAAGATCCAGTTCAAACTTAGCCAAATCTCAGGTGCATCATTCAGGAGATTTTGCTTTTGTCCTCTCAGTTCAGTGTAGTCATGCATCAAAGGTTGCTCCACAAAACTGCATTAGACTGAAATTTTTACACTCTCTCCTCTAGTACCTCGGATGGGTGTGTTGCTGAATTTCAGTGTAAACTGCTGTACATGGAGACAAGAAAGCTCAGAAATTTCAAAACTGCTCCCCAAATAAGACTTCTTCTTGCTACACTGATGTCAGCAATGGTTCTAAACACATTCAGTAGTCAACAAGACAGCCATCAAAAATGATCAAAACTTCAGAGAGTGTCTTAAAGCAATTCTATTGTTAAAATAAAAAGTTCAGCACATCAAAGTGTGCTGAACAAACCCTTATTACAAAACAAAATAATTTCCATATATATATATATATATATATATATACACACACACACACGTATATATATATGGAAAAGGAAGAAGCATGGCAATGCAAATTTCCCTTTGAAGATGGAAGCAAAAATTTCTTTATTAGCAACTGCCCAACTACCTTTCCTTAAAATACAATACAGTAAAAAAAATCTTCTCTTCCCACTTCTCATGTTCAAGTTATCCAGAAATATTTACAATGCAGACCAACACTACAGTCATGTGCACCAAGACAGCCACCCAAACGCTGATTTTGTTTTAACCTAAGAAGGCCCCTGGGCCCAGGCTGGGTGCGAGAAGTCTGTGTGGCTGCTGCCTCCCCCCACAAAGCCAGCACCCCTGCGTGGTGCTTCCCTACAGCCTGCTCCCACTTCTCCCAGCTCTCACCGGGGAGCTCACCCCTCTCAGCATCTCTTTCTCCCCTCTTGCAATGGATAAGGACTGTAAATCAGGACAACTTCACCAGTGCTGACTGGAAAGCAGAGAGACCTGCAAACACATGGAGCCTTCCCCAGCTCCACGCACCAGAGATATCCCCAGAGCAGCGTGATTCCTCCAGCACGGCTGTGATAGCCGAGTCCTGGCCGTGAGCAGAGGCCTCTCTCTGCCAGGTGCTGCACAAACAGCATAAACTCACAGTTTACTGAAAAAGCAACCAGAACCTGAAATGGACACTCCCTTCCTCCAGAGCAAAGGAAGGGAAAATAAATAAGCCAGATAGATAAATAGAAGCCAGCAGAGAAATTAGTGTCTAGCCCAGAAAGTGCTTCAGAAAAAGGCTGAGCCTCTCAAAATGGTATCTTGAAAGAGAAGCACAGTTGCCAGGAATCAAAATGTTTTCCCACCAGGTTTAATATGTTTTAACAAAACACAAAAAATTTCTTCTGTCCTGAGGAACATTTAAGCATTCTTTTATTCAGTGGGAATTTTCTCAACCTTCAACTCATGGCTGTTTTCACCCTTGGCTTTGGAGCAAAAAGCTCTAACCTATTTCTCTCTACCAGGTTAGAAAAAATGCTATCAGTTTCTTTTCCGAGACAAAAGAGGACTTTCGAGATTGCAAGCAGGTTCAGCACTAAGCCCTTGAAGCTAGCATGTTTTCCCAGATGTATTTTCCTGGATGGACAATCTGGCAGAATAGCAGTGGACATCATGGAAGGCAGCTCACTGACAACACACTACTGGGAACAGCTAACCATCCTGCTGTGTTCCTGCATGATCATCACTTATCAGGTATTTGAGCTAAAATATGGGGAAGATAGAAAGCATATTCTTATGCTAAGCCTGTGAGAAGGACAGATATCTGACTTTTGCCCAAGAAGATGGACTGGATGATTCCTCAAGTCTGCCTTTTTTCAACACACAGGAGAAAAAGGGACACCATGTTTTTCATACCTGTTTGGTTTAAGGTAAAGAGAGATTTTGAAAAAAGGGGTCTCAAAACTGCAAAAGTGTAAACCCAAGGAAAAGGACAAAATCATGAGACCTAGTGAGCCATTATCAATCAACAGCAGAAATAGATTTCTCAGTTTATTTAATTGAGTTTTGCTGCATACTTTGGCTTTTGGGTCATATACTGGGACAGTTTTTTTCCTAAGGATTTTTCTGAGGATATTACTCCCAAGATGGTGTCCTTAACAACCCAAGTCACGCATCCAGAGGCCTTTTCTAGCAGCAATGCCTTCATAAGCATATAAATCTGAAAAGTGAATTTGCTTATGATGACTTAGTATGCTCAAGTGGGACATCAGGGATCTGGCTAACTCCTGTGCATTTGGTGTCCACAGCACACGGTCATTTGATGGAGTGGGTCTACTCTGTTCTACCACAAACCCAGTGCAGGTGGGACAAGTGCACACCCCACATGGAAGCACAAGTGGTGCTGAAATTTGGCGCTTGTGACCCTTTTCTTTTTCCAGAAATCTCTCCCAGAACAAACACTTTTCTTTCCTTCTGGAAAACAAAGCTTGGCACTAACAAATCCAGGATAAATCTGCTTTTTAGTGGGGCCTGTTGTGGTAGAATGAGGGGCAATGGTTTTAAAATAAAGGAGGGTCAATTTAGATTAGATATAAAGAAGTTTTTTATAATGAGGGTGGTGAAACACTGGAACAGGTTGCCCAGGAAGCAACCTGCTAGATGTCTCAACCCTGGAAACATTCAAGGTCAGGTTGGATGGGAGTCTAGTAACCTGATCTAGTTGAAGATGTCCCTGATCACTGCAGGAGATTGGATACAGATGTCCTTTAAATGTCTCCTCCATCTCAATTATTCTATGATTCTACAATAATCCAAAGGATTCCAATAGTTTTATGTCTTATTGTTGTCAAAATAGTATCAGACAAAAACTACCTTTTTTTCTTGAAAGAATGCATGTTCCAAAAAGTTATACAGCACAAATTTTAGAAAAACGTTGCATTATCATGCAAATGATCAGTTTCTTATCACATTAGGTATTCAAGCTATTTCAAACTGCTTCTCACAGTAACACTTGTAAACCATATTAATCATAATTTTAGAATACATTTACCTATGGATGACAACCAATGGATTACTCAAAAGTTCAGTGAGCTAAAAAAAACACTTATTTTTCATCCAGAGATAAATCCTTGATGTCCAAATTATGTCACTGAGATATGCATCCAAGCATTACAAAACTATGTTTAATGAAAAGTACTTTTTGAAGCCAGCAACTCTTAGGACCTAAAGCATGTATTTTAGTAAGGATGGATTTGCTCATGTAGGCATATTTATTGTAGATGTGTTTTTATTTGTATTCATTGGTGCTGTAGGTTGCATGAGAATCCATAAATCTATCATGCTGTGTTTCTTATATTGCAGAAATTCAGTATTGTACTCTTGAAGCTCAGCATGGTAAGCACACCAAGTGATGTTCTCAACAACACAGAAGATGTATTTTAATCTGCTGCCTATTTGCAGATGTGGTTTTGCACCTGTAGGAATAAGACTCTGCCACTGAAAGGCTTCAGAAGGTTTGTGCCAGCACAATTAAATGAGGATCTAGAGAGGTTTCCAGGGATGCAAACTAACTTTTCATTTGCTTCACATGCACAAATTATGTTTATGTATCAGCCCATCAGCAGTGTTCATGTGACCTTCAGCATCAACTGGATGCTGCCTGATGAGATGGTGCCTGTGAGATCTCATTAATTCTGCCCTGTATTTTGAACCTCTTCTCATCTACAGGACAGCATTGGCAAGGGAAGCAATAATGATGGTGGAGAGAAAAGGCTCTGCAGTGCTGCCTGAGATTCAGGGCATCTCCCAGCACTTTAAGGAGTGTTCCTAGATGGAATTTCCAGAGGGACATACGTCTGAAGCAAAAAAATGGATGCTATAAAAGGTGGTGCTGGTACAAGCCTGTGCTTGTTTTCCACTCTGCCACAGCCTGAGAATGAGGTAAATGACTCCGCTCTCTCCACACATCTATCAGGCATTTCCACTGGCCCTGGAAGATTCCAGCTTTGTGACGTGCAATGGATCAGGGAATCTGCCATCATGAAATCAGGCTTCTTCACAAAGACTTTCAACTCCTAGGACAATGAATATAATTCTTCTTACAATGAATATAATTAGCCCCATTTTAAAGCTGGCAGCAAAACAGGGAAGAACTTGCAAAAGTTCGCACACATGGGTTGGTCTTCTGTGGCAGACCCACTTAATTCCAGGCAAGTACTTAAAACGCAAGACTCTCATGAATTTAAAACTGAATTTCCACCATCTCTTGTATTGGACGTCATGCTGAGAAGTACTATTAAAATTAAATTCAGCTCAAAATCTTTGGGTTAAAATAATTTTTAAATGTAGCCTTAAAAAAAACCATACATAAGTAAAGACAAGATCTGCAATAACACAGAGAAAATTAATTACCTAGGCAGACTCCTTTTCAAGTTCATGACTCATGCCAGCATATAAATGTCTGCATGAAGCCAGCTCTTAATGCTAATTTTGTCATTGTAAGAAAATTGTAACATTCTCTGAGAAAAACTGAGTGCATACCTTGCTATTGATTTTTCAAGAGTCTGACTGGCAGAGTGCTCTACTATAACTGCAAATTTGTGCTAATGCTCTAAAATGTTTTGCTAAATTTAATCTTTCACCACAGATATGAGACTCCTGGCCATGCTGCAGTTGGCCTCAGCTGCACAGAAGCTGTGGTCACAGCCACTTAATTCGTTCCTTTTTACTGAATATAGACATGCAAGTGTATCACTAAATAAGTCAAAAATCCCATTCCATATAATGACAAAACCACAGTACAAAGAATACAAAGAGTGGGCGTAAGAAAAGATGCATTTTGTTAGAACTAATCTGTGGTTCAAACGTTCCCCCTGCTGCTCCCCTGCCAGAAGCTGCTGTGTTTATCAGCCAGTGCTGGCACGGGGTCACCATGCTGGGTGCTGGCGGAGCTGCTGAGGGACCTGGCCCTGTCTGCCTCCACAAGACCCCTTCTTGGAACTATCACCTCTGACCACAGAGTTAATTTACAGACATGAGCTACCAACTGCAGGTATCTGCTTTTTCTATAAGAATTACCAAAGTGCTCCCTGGGTTTTTTAAATCTTAATGGAGCACTGCAAGAGAAAGTGAATGTGTCTGATGGTCCATATGCACAGCCCTACTTGGCCACACGGTGCCAAAAGCTACACACGCCATGGCTAAAAGTACCCTTTACAAGGGCAGCATCTTCATTAGGGAGTCATGACCTCATTAAACTGGGGAAAAAAGAAACACCGGCACACCAACACGGGCGTTTCTCTCTGCTGGTGGCAGGCAGAGCCCAGGCAGCGCAGGGAGGAGGGAGCCAGCAGCACTACTGCTCTGTACCGCCCCAAAAGCTGCTGCTCCTCTTCATCTTCCCCGGAAAGTCCCTGGCAGTGAGGGGGATGTCAGCATCGTGCTGACACCAGAGGTGTCATCAACACGAGGACCTCATGGTGACAGAGCCTCTCCAGACATGCAGCCACACAAGGGGCCTGAAGCACCATGTCTGACAAGGCACTGAGCACAGCAGAGGTTTTTGACTGGCAGACTGAGAGCAGGTCAAGTGTCCTGGCAGCCCATGGCATGCCACAGGCTGCCTTCCCACCTCACAAAGCAAAAACAGCACAAGAAAAGGGATAAGATGGGGAAAAATGCCTCCTTCCCACCATCACTTTCCCGTTGCCCATGGCAGCATGCACAGGGAACAAGGCTCAGTCTGTAAAAGCCAAGTGCCTGGGGAAAACGTCACCTGCTGTCACCTGCTGCACCCAGCCTCACCCCAGACACTGGGCACCCAGGGGAACAGGCATCCAACTGGTCCAAAGTTCACAGGGGCAGGGAAGGGGTAGGCAATGAAGGCAACATGGGGAGTGCCTCTGTGCAGCCCCAAACACCCCTGTCCTGCTCTGCAGCGTGGCCAGGCCAGCCCTGGGCTGGCCCCAGGGGAAGAAGAAATGAGTGGAGAAGTAACACACACAGAGGGCTTGCTTCATCACATTAAAGCCACACAATGCAGCATTTGCACCCAAGCCAGCAAAGATCCAAGCAGGGACATTTATATGATACAATGGCACATGGAGTGGAAGTCTGAGCTTGTACCTCCAAAGCAGCCCAGCCTTACCCCAAAGTGCTGAACTCAAGCAGCATCTGGAGGCAACATGGGGAGAAGCACCTCTACATCCCACTTTCTAGATTATGTGGAGTCAGCACTTACATTCAAAGGTATTAAAGGGAGAGATAACTAAAGCATGTATTATTGTTTCTTTCCAGAAAAAAAAAAATTATATATCTTGCACTTCTTCAGAGCTAATTTTAAATGTCAAGTGATTGGTGACTAAGATCATTAATTCCTTGCAAGTATTCTCAGAAAGTGGAAGAGAATGTGGTCAGCCTAGACTGATTTTATGATTTTGTTATTATATTTTATTTATATCACTGTCATAGACTTATGCACACATGGAACAATCAGTCAACTGGACAAATATTAGCATTTCCAGGTAAAGTGAAATAATACCATTTGCTGAATGTTCCAGTGTTTCTATAGCAAATCAATAATGGGTACTTAAATTGTTGTTTGGACATCAAAGCTAAGATGAATGGGGATGTTCTCATTTCTTTCCTGCTGCTATGCTTTCAGGCTGTGCCTTTTAAATAAGACCTGGCACGTGCAATTCGCATCACAGAATAATTTATACTTAAAAGCTGCAGGTCTTATTTTCAGAGCAACATGACAGCCATCTCCGTACAATGGTACATTGATTTGGCCTATTCATCTTAATTGCAGCAATTGAAAAGCATCCCCAGTAATCTGTTATGTGGCTTGAATACCTTCTTCATTATTACATCCAGACAACACAGCACTTGTTTGCACTAACCACTCAGCCTGCCAGAGAAGATCTATGGCACATTCCTGCTCAGGAGCCCATCCCATGCTAGACAGCTTCCAGAAACCAGGACAGCTCTGGGGCTTGAGATCAAACTTGCATACAGTCATGATTATATTCTCAGGGTCCATTCATTTGGTCAGTGTCAGCTCCCAAACACAAAGAATTCTCATCTTTAGCTCCAGTCTATTGGTATTTTACTAAATTTTGTGGGAGGCTGGAGAGGGAAGATGCAGAGTACCATGAGGTGTTTGACGCAGCAATGATCCTTAGAAATGTTATGGATGTATTTATTCAACTAAGAGGCATTTTACTGGACATATTATTGGATATGTGATTTATTTGTTATTTGATGCTCTGCTCAAGATGAATTCTTTTAAAGGCTTTACTCTGTATAAGGGTGAGGGATGGCTATATTTTACAGAAAACAGGGATGTTGCTTTTTAAATACCTGAGAAAATATTTACATTTACAAAATAGGACAAACACAAGAACATAAATCAACAACAAGCACTGCAAGTACACTGTCAAGGACACAGACCTTAAGGAGGCCATTTAGCTTGTGTAACGTAGGCCATACTTGGAGATGTACAATTGCACAGGAAGGTTATGTAATTTCTCTTGTAAGCAATGCAAAAAAATAAGAGTTATTAATTTGTGTTTCTGAAATGTGCAATGAGAAGAAGATGCCTGCAGGTCCCAGATGCATTCCCTAATCCCCACTTTCCTGTTCTGGCCATGTTGACTCCAACAGTACACCAAACCCCCCTCTCTTCTGGGCCCACCTGCAATAAGGCACCATGATCCTCTCTTGGAGAGTGAGCAGGACCACACTTCTCTACTGCCAAGAGATAAGGAGCTCCACTGAAACAGAACTTGATCCTTTGGAGGGGTCTGTGGCTCTAGAATGCTCTCAAGCCTTTGCCTTGCAGGTATTATCAAAGAGATTCAACAGAAGCTAAATCTGCTGATGTATTTTAAATTGTAAGCACCAAGCAGGCCTATTATGAAGACAGCCCAGGCATTAGTGCTGCCTGAATGTTGCTTCCAGATATCTAGTGTGAAGTGACTTAGCCTGCATGAAATGAGGAAACGAGCCTAGGAGCTGAAGAGATGAGTAGGACAAAATGCCTAAGCATAATTGCTGGCTGTTTTCACTTGATCTTCGTGTGATGAAACTGAGCCTCTGACTCATTACATCAAATTTTATTTCCAAACTGCCACAGTAGAGAAGTGAAGAGCAAAAATATCACTCAGAAACTAAAAGCTCTGGTTTTCAACAGCAGGTGGACACTATAAGGTACCAGGAGAGGAAACAACAACCATGGAGGCATCTTAACTTCAGCCAATCTTAATTTGGCTAAGAGTATGTCCCTTACCAAGGGCTTTGAATTTATGACATTTAAATGAAAAGGCTGGCAAAAAAATCAGAATTGTAAAGAAAATAGGTTATTAAATAAATATTCTTCAGCTCTTCACTTCTATCAGATATTCATCCATAGGTACTCAGCTGATCTCTGTCATGTTGGTATTAAGAGCATATCCCAAAATATCAGGATAGAAATAGCAACACTCTTGTAATGTCAGGTAACAACAGAAAAGGGTATTTAAAAGGCATATTTAGACAATAAATATATGTTTTCATTTTTCAGCTGATTAGTAAGCTAAGAGGTCTGATGTGTTCTTGAGACACAGAG
This sequence comes from Picathartes gymnocephalus, assembly GCA_013390045.1. Classification (NCBI taxonomy): domain Eukaryota; kingdom Metazoa; phylum Chordata; class Aves; order Passeriformes; family Picathartidae; genus Picathartes; species Picathartes gymnocephalus. Next base: position 14,182 of record WEKY01055268.1, on the reverse strand, counting down.
TAAGTGCAGATCAATACTCAGCTTTCAAACAAGTGAAGTCAGTGGGCATCCTAAATTCTGCTCAAAAACTGTATCTGGCCTCTGTGACAACCGTTTCATATTGTCATGGTCTATAATTGAAACACTTGGTTATTTTTTATTTCAGTATGGTGGCAGAAATGGAGTTTGATCACACATTTTCCATGGGATAGCATCACATATATTTAATTCTTTTTTGTGGTGGCTTCCAAAACTCAATGGAAAGCATACAGCTTAAGTCTTTCATTCACTGTTTTATGTAATCTTTAATATCTTTTTTTTTGTTCTCTGTGAAATTATAGAGTTATAATAGGACAAACTTTGAATAAGAAGACACAGAAATTACTATGCCTCTGTTCTCAACAGCTTCATGCATGGAAAGAAAATCCAGATACCCACCTAGAGAATAAGATCTAGACATGATTTCCTTCCCCTCACTGTGTTTTTTCACAGATAATTGCAAAACTGAACAACTTTTAAATGCTAGTTACAGCCATGCCAGCCTGTCTCAGTCACTAATGATATGCCCTTTCACTTGGTGTTTCCATTATCACTTCCAATAATGTCTTTCAAATGTGAAGAGATTAGTCTTTTTTTATCATATCCATGTATTAAAATTCCTTTTTTAATTTACTGCTCTTTACAGATTTTTTTTTGCTATAATATAAAAGAAACTCATGTGTCTCAATCCATTGCAGTTAAAACTGTGCTCGCACTCACCTTTTGTTCTTCTTAGAACTATTATCAGCAAACTTGCCTGAACGTAGGCCATAATTTACCTGTAAAAATAGCCCAAATAATCTAGCAGTAATGCTGGCTTTATATACATGAGTCCTTTCCTGTAACCCCTTCATTTTGATCCTCCACGAGGTTACTATACTAAAGCAACACAGGAAGAGCTCAAGAAAGATAATTGGTGTGCACAGAGTAAGGGATATTCCCTGTTGCAAAAATCCTGTAGTCCAAGTGAATGCCATAGACTGAAGCAATTAGGACATGTTTTTTTCCAGATCTTCATTTTACTATGAGATTGGTGGAATGGAATAAGTATAATTCAAGATACTCATTCATAAATGTTCATTTCACAAAAGCACTCTTCTGGTAAGGAAAAGCCTTTCTGACAAAAAGGGCAACATGTTAACAAAACAAAGGACTGCTTCATTCAGGCAACAGGGTCAATCCACACTAACCTTTTGTGTATGGAGATATTTGTCGCTAAGATACTACGACAAACCTTGCACATCTTCAATATTTTAAACTGTAATATCATAGAGCCTTTCAGTGACAAGGGTTTGACACACACTGAAGATAAGTAAACATGAGTACTTTCATTACAGACTCATGCACAGGGAAGTTAAATGCAGCACAGTTGAAAGAAACCCCCAATAAATATTTTCCCATTTTATTCAGTCACTAGTCCATATGTTCCCCTGAGTCCATTACATTTCAGTCCCTAAATTATTATTTCTCATTCTGGGTTCCTGATATTACCTTGATATTCTTGGCATATGTTAATAACACCCACAGGGCAGATAAACTGTTCTAGTGGTCTCAAACTAATAAAAGAACAGTTCTTACCAGGCACAGAGGAGATTCCTCAGAAACCCATTAACAGCTGCAATGATTCACTCAGTTTTCCATGGATCTGTATTTGCTGTGCATCATCTTTTCATATTAAGAAATGTCACATTTGGTAAATCCCCAGTAAATGGCAATTTTCCCTCAACTAGTTCAGTTCGATATGCACAACTTCAAAGATATGCATTGTGGGATGCAGTCCAGTAATGTATCTCTTTGGTTCAGGGGATTTGCCCAGCTCTGGAGCAACCTCCACCCTCCTCATTTTTATCAGAGAGCCAGGATACTGACTTAAGTGAGTTCTTTTATTTCAGGCACCACTGCTCCCCTTACACCCCCAATCTTTCTTAGTATGGTCTCTCCTCCTCTCATCATAGGTATTGTCTAGTTCCAGAGAAAGCCACTGAAGTCCACAGCTGCTTTTTCTCACTCTGAGCTCCCTCCACAGAGGCAGCAGAAACAGAAAACCTCCCCAACCTGGACTGTTCAGCTGCTGACAGCAGTGATTCATCCAGGGCTTCTCAGCAACCATGACCTAACAGCATTTCTGAGATGTGACTTGAATTCATGATTATGAAAGAGCTGAATGCTGCAGTTTATGTGGTTTTTAAACCTTCATAGCTGTTGTCACCTCAAAGCATGCTCCAGGTCAAAACGCTGCGTTTATACACACAAATATATATGTACTTGTATTTAAACAATGACACAAACGTTCTTCAAGGAGTATAACTGCACATCCCAAGCCTCCAGCTAACAAAAGTCAATGGATATGAAGTCTGTGTGTGTTCATACACAAATGACAGATTTATTTGTTTATGTGGTTTTTCTCACAGTGTAATTCTTACCACCTCATCACGTCTTATCAGTGACTTTCCATGGTATCAACAAACTCAAGGACACTGGGAAAGCAGAAATTATTACTAAAGTATAACAAGACTGCATTGGATAAACAGGCATGGATTTATTTTACCAATGGCAATATAACCCAAATATCTAGGTTTAGGGCAGGTCAGTACATAGGAAATGAGCAGAGAAGCCTCTGAGCTGTCAGGTTGCCTTTCGACAAAACATGACGTTGTTTAAGTTTAGGTTTCCTACTAACACTGACACTTCAAAGCTGAGCCAGGGGCCCTGGGAAAGAAGGAATAAAACATCCTCAGCAACTAGTCAGTCAGCAAAGGCTCGTAAGGCCACAGCCTTGATGACTGGCAGGAAAAATGAAGAGAAAGCCCAGAGTAGACAAGGGGGCCCCTAGAATCACAAACAAAAACAATAAATATTTTTTTTATACACTTGCCAACTTCTGATGAAACAAATGAAAGATTCTAACTGCCCTTGGATGTTGGTTCTGGATGCCAGTATTTCCCAGGCTTTAGCTCTTTTTGCTCTGACTTAATACACTGTATTGAAATTCATGGAAAGAGATTTCACAGTGTTTGAGAGCAAAAGAAATAGGATTTTTTTTTTTTATTGTTGCTATTTAGAAAAGTTGATCTAGAAGGAAGCAGTCCCAGCTCCAAAACGAGTTAATGACAGTTTAAGTAGAAGAGTATTTTTTAATTTACTCAAATTATAATTAGGTGATTATAAGCAATCAAGTGAGAGCTGTTTAAAAGCTACTGGCCACAGCTGTTAGCTACCTCATCTCGTCAGAAATCAGCACCCCCTCAGCTGGGGGATTTAAGCAAACCTGTTTTATGACAGCGAAGTGTAAGTGCTCACGTCTTCAATTACTCAACTGAGAGATCAGTAACTCCTGGGAGTGGGGCAGTAAGTTTGTAACAACTCCACGTGGATCTGCAAAGGGCATATCTAACTGTGCTCACAAATTTGAGCTGCTCTTTCTCCAAAGGTGACAGTCAGTTTCGAGTTCATATTGCTACTAATATTCCTCTCAGGGCTGCTAAGATAGTATACATTTAAAATGCTGTTCTCCTCTGAAAAATGATTTTAATTAAAATTATATTCAGGGGTCCCATACTCTTTGGTTTTCACCAATTATCATAGCACGTTTTTACAGTTTCCAAGCTAATGGGTGCTTTCACTAACTACCAGCTCCCAGATTAAACATGGTATGTGAAATGCCAGGCTTTTTATTCTCATGTCATGTTTTCCTGCCATTCCATCTTCTGGGGTTGCATAGTCACTGCAAGGAGAGCATCCTCCAAAGTCTCTTTGCATAAAACTCAGAGATGAGCCTGGCTGAAGGTGTCTCACAGCACAGCACATGGTCCAGCTAGATCTGTGGATGAAATGGCAGTAAGGAAATACTTTAGAGCTTAAAATAAGCAAGAAATAATTACTATGAAATCATCAGCAGTGAGCACGGAAAGCAATTAAGCAGGGAAATGTCATTTGGACAAACAAGCAAGCAGTGATTAAAGACACAGTGATAGAATGCTTCCAGAGCAGTGGGTTTTTTTCCAGCAGTTTATCATGTGGCTTTCTTCTTCCATCAGCTCTCCTGTAAGGGGTTCTGAATTCATATTGATTATACACACATGGAAATGTAAAGGAAGTAGGAGAGGATTTCTAATATGGCACAGTCTTAAAAATCTGAATACATAATTGGTTTTTCACACAAAGTGTTTGCAATACGCTAGATTTTTTCAGGATGAGATTCGTGTTACTTACTTTGACCTCCACACACCATATTAATTTGTTTCAGAAATGCAAGCTAACATGCTAAAGTTGTACAAGCCAAGCCTATCAAGCAGATCACAGTGAACTTTCTAAGGAAACTCTTACTCAGAAGTCAAGAAGATTTAACTTAGCCCACTAGAAACAGTCAGTGGACACACAGATTCTTCCAGCCTTTCCAAAGACTCCCACCTTGATGTGTACTTGGCCAATGTCCAACACAGAAAGCAAAGCATTTCAGACCTTGCAAGTAATGCTGCTCTTTTCCCTGCTCAGAAGGTATGACCTAGAGGAGCAGGGGTGCACCCAGCACAAACTGGGGACAGATTGGGCCCCAATGACATCCACATGCAGTGCTCCACACATGGACATGAAAGACCCTGCACAGAGCTAAAGGATGCACAGTAGATTTCTGAAAAGACAGGACTGTAACCACAGTTGTAAAAGATACTGTACAGGTTTAAGGTTAAACACTTTTTGCTGTGAATTGCTCTTCCAAAACAAACAAACAAACAAACAAACAAAGACATACCTTTGTAAATACAGCTGTGAGCTAGTCCAGGAGCAGCCTCAGCAACTTGTTTCCCCAAGAAACCCAAATATGATTCCTGACAACCCTTTCTGCAGGGCAACTGGCCTCCAAAGGAAAACTGCTACTCACAGGATCCAATGAATGAATTTATCAGAGGGTGCAGGGACAGAGGACATGTAGGCAGGAGAGGATGGAATAAGAATGCTCAAGAGAAAGGGGTCACAGGAACCAGAACCTGCACTTCCAGAGAGGACAAAGTGATGGCTTTATCACTAGCAAATTGAAACAGTTCTTTGCTTTCTAAATGATTCAGTTAATGTATCAGTCTGACACTTCCATAGAGATTCCCCACTCATAATTGCCTCGAAAACATTGTGCACTCAATTCTTGGAAATAAACTTACTGAAAATTCTGGTAGAATCCACAGACACACAAGTGCTTCAAATTAAATTTGGAAAGATACTGCCTGAGACCTGATCTATGCATCCAGTTTCTGGATGGAAATTACTATTTCTAGAGTTTAGAGGTTAATGTATTTACACCAGATTTGTCAAAACAACCTTCCTAATCAGGATAGTCTAGCAAAAACAGACCAAGCAGGGATGAGACATAAGGCATTGAGCAGGTTTCTGGAGGCATCTGTGGCTCGGGCGGCCCTGGAGGAAGAGTTGATCTCTTCCAAGTCCTTCACAGCCCCTCTGCAGGGAGGTGGAGCCCCTTCAGGCCTGCAGACTCTCCTTCTCAGCCAAGGACTTCCCAACTCATGCCCAAATGATTCAAGTTAACTCAATCCCTGGGTTTTGATTAACCTGGCTCTACAAGCAAATCTGAGGAAACACAAGCACAGGTGAATTTGTAAAAAGCAACTTTTTTTTTTTCCCCTCCTTTTGTTTTACTTAAGTTTATTTCTCATTCCTTCCTGAGCAACAAAGATGACCTGGGAGCCACTGCATGTCCCAACACTTACAGCCACAGCCTGGTCAGTGCAGCCAGCTCTCCCAAGTCTTGCTCCTGATCCCACTGTAACCAGATAGACACTGGCATTACTATTACTCACCTGCGCCCCCTGACATCTGCAATTCTTTCATATGTGACAATGTCACACAGACTACTTTGAGATATGGTCTTGTGCTTTTGTGTACATACATGGGTATGAGAGAGTAGGGGAAAGGGCGTGAAATTGGTTTTATTTTAAAATGAAAATACTTTCCCCTCCCATACAACTCTACTACATTAGCTAGGTTTTGTTTCTGAAATGTTGCATCTTTTACTGTGCTGTGGCCTTGATTTTGTTGAGCATCATCCAGGTGCTGTTATCATACAGCTATGAAGTTAACATGTGGTTCTTTTACAAGCAAGAGCAAAGTTAGTTTTGTTTTGTGTGTTACAAAAAAGCCCTTCAGATGCCATGCTGTGTAAAAGGGAACTTAATCCTTTTTTGAGGAAAACCAACCTATTTCATTCCACATAGCACAACAGCAACTGGACAGGATAGGTGCAACAGGATCTATTCATGCACTGCTACTTGTGCTGCCTGCAGTAAAGCCAGTGCCATGTGCTCTGAGCAACTGCTGCTGGGTACCCTCATAAACACAACAGCAATTTCTGCAGGTTTAATGGTAACTGCACAATGGCACTAAATACAGGAAACAGGAAAAAACTGAAGTTGCATTTTAAGCAACTTTAAGGAAATGAATGCTGATCACTCAGAAAAGTGACTAATGAGAAATCTAAGGAGAAATGCATAATCAAAGCTTGAGCTAGACTGTCCTAAGGGTTGCACACCACTGCGCTGACACAAAATACAGCATCAAGATTTTGCATTCTTCATTTGAGCATCGGCACCTGCACAGCAAGAGGACTGTGACCTCCTGCCTCATCCTTAATGCACTTTAACAGGCCTGCTTTGTAAGAGCACAACTGCACAGAGCGACATAATAAACTTCACACTTTTTGTTGCTTTGTAAAACTGTAACAATGACTTTAGGGCTGTTTCTTGTCACGCATGGTCTTTATTAGTTTCTTATTAAGCATTAATTAGTCACTCACATACCAGCAGCACTGAACACTGCTGAGCAGGACCCAGGTCATGATGTACCACTGGGTCCTAACCAGTGCTGTTGCAACAGAATATCTCTGTCTCTCCCATAGCAAATAAGGATATTTCTACAGTCAAATCACACCAGTTGTTCTAAGAGAGCCATCACAAACTTTCAGTTATCAGAAGGACTAAAAAAATCCTACAGAGAAAAATCAGAGAAATTCAGAACAATTTTATTAAACTGGTAGCTATAAAACAGTAGTTCATGTTACATGGCAAAGCTCAGTCTGCCTCACCAGACTCTTTCTGTCTTTCCTTGAACAGACAATGCTCAAGGGAGCACTTGGAACAAAATTATTCTTTGCTAATAGCCCACTAATCACTAGGATTGCTACATCATCTATGCACATGTACAAGGAACCCGCACAGCAGCAATGATGTCAGGGATGCCTTTGAAAGTGCCGAGGCTAAAGTATGTCTTTCTAAGCTCCGTTGTTCCCACTGTGTACACTTTGCTATTTCATTTATTTAGCATATCAGATGAGACAATGAGTCCTCAATTCCTTTATAGCCAAGAAAAAGAAGCAATAGTAAAGGTGATTAGGCAGCTGCAAGCTTATGTGAAGCCTGGCTGAGGACTGCTTTCATAACAGACTGGACACATCATTTGGTTTTACCTTGATAATGTAACTTTTTCAGTAACTAGCAGGTGAAGTGTGCCAAGAAGTCTAATAATTTCCATGAACATTCCATTGCAAAACGAAGTTTTATCCCAAACAAGTGCACTTGTACTAAGAACAACTGTGAAGAACTTTATTGCACAAGCCAGGACTTTCTGGGTATATGTTCAGAGTCCTTGCTTAGAACAGATGCAATAAATCCATTATTTCCTGAAAGCATTAGGCCCACTGGGTCTATTTGGGGCTGCCTAGAAAGTTTTAAATGTAGTAGTAAATTAAACGGACTGGTAAATTTTTAAAAAAATTAATAAAGTCATCAGTATATTAAGTCATCAATAGACAGAGAAGCAGCTCTAAAACACTGGATTTACCTGAATCTGCTGCTACACAATTACGTGGCAGTTCAGTTTGGGATGCAAGACAATTGAAAGAATCATAGAAAAATCCTCAACAATTACCCTGATAAAATTTCCAGGTATGCAGGGAACAGTACATCTAGAGAAACACAGAAGCAGAATGATGTTGAGCATAAGTAGCAAAGTCAGAGTGGGGCCTTGCCCAGTACTGCAGGAAACCAGAAACTCGTGGAGAACTGAACCATCGGAGTGTTCAGTCAGGTGGCTTGACCAGAAAATTATTGGTTTTTTAAACACCATTCCACCTCTCAAATAATCCTTAATTAGGTTTTTAACAAAATTTATACATTTCTCAATGTGGTCATCTTTTCATTCTATCAGCAATTTTATATTGGAAACATATAATTTACAAATGGCTCATTAATTTAGAGTCCAGATCAATTATTAAAAAATAAAAATAGCTTTTCATTTACTTAAATCACTTGAAAGGTATTTCATTTAATTCATTGTTGGTTTAGGTCCATTGCTGTGTATAGTTCCAACAGCACCATTCAGCTGAGTATAGATATGAAGCTGCATAGGCAGCAGGTAACAGAGCTCGTTAAGTGTTAACAATGTTTTGTTTTCTTCAACAAAATATTTTCTAATACTTTAATTTTCATGTTAGAGTTCTTAGAAAAATCTCACGAATTAGAGGTGTGCATGAATCATAAGTATCCATTTTATGAAAAAAAAATGTATTTCTGTCTTTTTTCCATCTCAAAATGGGGTGAAAGGCTGGAAATGTGACATGTTCTACTGAATAGATATTTCTGAAAAATAACAGGCTGTCATACCACCTCCCTGTATGGCTGTCACTCAGCATTTCAAGCAGCCTGCCTTGTTGGTAGCCTACCTACTGCACTGGATGGGTAGGAGGAAAAAGCAGGCTTCACCTCCATCAAGAACCGCAGCAGAATTGCACACATCACCAGGGGTATTTTGATTCCAACACACAACATTTCTCTGAACAAAAGCTCTCTTAAAAATTGTGATCAGCACGTATGCAGGTGTGTTCACAAACAGATACTCTTTGGTACAGGTGAGAGTGCACAGATGTCAGACCAAGCAAAATCCTTGTGATTTTGTCTGTGTGAGGTGTTGAGACATGATAAGAGAAATGGAAAGCCAATAGGAACATCTTTAGGATGAGAACACTATCAGAGCACATCTTCTACTCAAAAGACTGTAAATACCTTGGGGAAAAAACTCAGAAACCCCTTGCAGACTTCTTTTTCCTCTACAACAAGAGGCCTATAGATACAGAATGGAGGTGTGGTAAGGGACAGTAGCTCACCAGGTTTCCACAGATACGGTTCCAGCTACGGCTAAAGGGCTCAGATCACGATGGCAATAAATTACAAAAATCAAATCAGGAACAAAGCTAAGACTAATAGAGTTTGCTTCTATATACACAAAGCTCTGTTATGCCCACTTTGAGCCATGGCACTCACGGGTAGACAGGCACAGGAACTTGGGACTGAGGTCCAAAGCAGTCCTGATTTCCAGCAGTCCTGGAAATCGCCCAGATATACGTGCTGTTAGCCCTATCTGAGTTCTCTCTGACCTAATCCATGTGATCTTTTTAAGTGCCTATTCTCTTTGATCATGGCAATTGGAAGTATCTTGCTACATCCAAAGCCTCTGCCTGAAGTTCATGAACCTTTGGTGTGCCACCCTACAGCAAGACAGCACTTCTTGAGTGGGACAGTGCCAACATCCCCCTGCTGAGCTCAGGTGGCCACAGGGGCTTAATTCACAATACTCAGACACCTGGCACACTTTCCGGCAATGGGAATCTTTTATTTCCTAACTATGAGATTATTGATAGAAATTTGTCTCTCTGAGCTGCAAAGAGCACTTACAAAGCTCTGACTCACCGCATGCCGGTGGCACAGTGTTTGAACAAGCTCTGCTGACAACCTGCAACAACAGCTGGGAGAGGTGTGACCTTTCTCAGTTCAGAGCAACAGGCTGTTAATTTTGAAAGCCAGTGATAAATCAACGTCAGCTTTGTTAGCAACCTAATGAAATTACCAGAAGTAAGAGGGAAGATCACACTCTGAAGTAAGCAGCTTGAATAGCTTATGAACAGAACTTACGATAGCGTCAATGGGGGATTTTTTTCAGATATTCCCAGCCAGGAAATATAATATTGAATTCTGCATCTCAAGCCCAGTCTTCTACTCTCACAAACGTCCACATCACACAAAACCTTCTGTAAACCACATAAGCACACAGACAGGACTAGGTAAGCATCTCCACTCCTCTCATTGGGAAACTGTTCCAGAATGTTGCTCCTCTGCTGGTTCAAAATATTTTCTAATTTCTAGCCTAAATGTGTCCCTCTTCAGAGCATCTGTTTATACAGTAGGACAGGCCTATAACTGAAACAGTCCTAAGCATTCCCTGATTTTTATCTCCCAGACAAGTAACAATCAAATCTTCTCAGGCTTTGCTTTTCTAACTCAAACAACCAAACTCGCCACCTGACCTCCTTAAAAAGGCACTTTGTCCCCCTTATCACACCACTTCCATTTGCCTGATTTGCAAAATCCAGCTCCTTCCTTCCCCTTAAGAAAGGGATATGTGAACCCTCCTTTCTCTTCATTACAACTCCAAGCTTTGAGTCACCAGCATATCTCATTAATACTGTTATTTTATTGCAAAAATCTATTATACTAAATTGCTCCCAAGACCAACAGGAATTTCTCTAGTAAGTTCTAACACTTCAGCTTCCAGCACTAATTGTTGTCATATCCCCATTAGCCAATCCCTTACTCATCTCAGATTTTTCTCCTACTAATCTGACTCATTGTATATAATGATTCTCCACATAATAAAAACATTTTGGTCAATTAGAGAACTATACATCAAAAACCCACCATATTCAAGGAAAAGCTCAGGCAAATACTTCATTAAATCATCTTCCAAAACCACTAGAGCCATAATAGAGTAAAAGCATCTGCTAACTGGCCTGTCCTCCAGTGAGGAATACTCAACCCTCTTTTCCCTTTGTCTTCACCCAGTTTGAGCACAGAATGTAAGTGTGGCATGGCTTTAATTTCATCTCTGGTTATTTCCATTGTAGGAGCACTTGTGCCAAAGCTGATTTGGAAGGATGTTGGCTGCTCAGTTAAGCTGCTCCTGACGGTAGTTTTATGCTAAGATTTGACAGTTTCCACCCAACTGACAGACCTTTTATTCTGTTTCATTGTGTCCCTGCTGCTGTGAGGGCAACCATCTCCTGTTGGGAGATGGAGTGATAAAGCAGGGAATAACTTCTTAGATAGCTGAAGTAGGGTTTTCAAAAGCACCTTCAATGACACTCTAGAAAGAGGATTTTAAATTAATCTCCCTAAATCAGGATATGCAGTGAATTAAAGCCAATCAGGGGTGCAATTCCATGTTACAGGTTATGATGAAATGCCACCAAGAGGTGCAGCACAGCTGCACCAGCTCCTGCCTGACCTTACAGTGTGCTGATACCAGAAATTCAGACAGAAGAAAAACTCACTTTAGGGTTTTTTCAGAAAGCTGTTTCTCTCTCTCAACCAGTTTGCCAGAAGCACCAATGCCAGCACTAGTGAAGCTGTTTAAAGCTTTACTGGAATAAGAATACTCATCAGTCAGTTGTGCTGCCTGCAAAAACAATTTATAAACAGACTTAGATAAAAGGAATAAAATTTTCTGTTTTCTCTTTTCATTTCTTTTCTTTTCTTTTTTTTTTTCTTTTCTTTTCTTGCATGGTTAGGGGCTCCCATTTTCTTGTCCCCTTGCCAGACAATATTTTGCCTATCACGGAGACAACAAAAATGGATATATATGTGTTCAGGTGGCCTGTCTGGGCATCATCATCCAGGTCTGTTGTCCCTACTTCAGGCAACATCTCAAGTCATGCCGGCAAAATGCAGCAGGAATGTCCACTGAAAGATCTGGGTTGGGATGTCTAGAGATGTAGCTATCACTTTCTCAGAAAGATAAGTGGAAATCTATCCCAGCCTATGTTAATCTTACATCCATTTCACTCTTACACCCACTTCTAAAGAATCTATGTTAAAAGCTAACTTTTGCAGCATGTAGCCTTGTGTTGTCTAAGATACTGCACCAGAAATATTACAATAGTCTGGGAGACTGAAGCTGTTGAACCCTGAAAATGGAAAATCTACATTAGAAACAAAAATGTTTCCTGTTTCCCAGCAGAAGTTTAAAAGCACACAAGTAGTCTAGGCAGTCAGTTTGCAGATGAAAGTAAGTTTTTTTCATAAAATATGGCATTTCAAATGAGATGTGCTTACATTTTTAATTCATGAGATTCCTTCTAAAGATTTCTCTTCATGAAATTGTGAGTGCTGTTATCAACATCAGGAAGTTTTGCCATATCACTTATTCTGTGTGGCTGAGTGAAAGACGAGCTTCCCAAGAAGTGCAGTAATCTCACATTGTTTGAAGGGCTGTATTGTTTTTACGTAGAAGGGTGAAGATGGAAAAGTCCATGTATATTTACTTAGGTGCATTCTTGATACACAATCAGGAAACTCTTCTTAAAGTATTTCCAAACCCAACTCCAAATAATATACAATACTGTAAATCCCACTCATGTGTAATCCCATCATCTGAGATGACTCATGTTGCTCTGAAGTAAGAGAAAGTCACATGGATTTTCTTGCTGAGAAACTACCAAACTTGGTAGAACTAGAACTATGTATGAAAACAGAAATTTAAAATTCTGAATCACATCGAAGTATTATACGTATTAATATAAACTGCTAGACCCAATTGCCACATTTGACACATGTAGCACATGGTGGAGCCAGCATAGTCCTGAGCAGTATCTCTACAAGCTTTGCACTCTCAGGGAACCCCCCATGCTCTCATGCCACATATATTCTTGATTTTATGCTATAAAACATACTCTGTGTGGCTGTAACTTAGCCACCTCTTTATCCCATATACTTTGGTATTATTTCCTCTTTGCATTTCTCTCTCTAACACCACACAGTGTGAACCTTGTGCAGCTTTGGAAGGTCAATCTCACCACACAAATCAGAGGACTGGACCATATACCATATGACCACTTCACATATACTTGGCCAGAGGAAGGTGTGTCTTTCTGTCTTGAGTTAAAGCAACATGGAAGGTTGATAAAAGAAGACTTGCTACCAAATGGATTGATCCTGCAGACCTGTGCAGCCAAACCTCTACCAAACCAATTCTCTGGCAGCAACACTGGCATAAGGCATCCTCAGCTCCCTGGTATCTCATTCCCTTCTCTGCCCATGGGTGAGCACCATCACACCTCATGGTGCCAGTGTGGGATTGCATTGTCAAACAGGTCGTGCCCAGGGCCATGAGCATTTTGCCAGCAGAGCAGAGAGGGTGGCAACTTGGAGCACAGGGGTAGGGAAGAGGAGGCCAGTGCCAGGGGAAGGCCCACATTTGGATAATTAATCAGAAAGATCTGTATCAGCATAGTTTACAGAGCTAATCTGTTCTTAAATTCTTCTGGTTAGAAAGTGCAGAAAGCTGGAAGTAAAAAGACAATGTAAAAAGTTAGGATTCTGTCTCCATCTCCCACATTCAGAAAGCCTCAGAAATACCGCCTTTATTTTGCTCTCCACTAACTTCATCCCAGGGTACAAAACCTAGAAGTAATTCCCAAGAAGCTGAGCTGTTGGTATATGAATTTTTCTCAATTATCTATCAATATTTTATCCTACAAGTTATTTTTTCTTATTAGTTCACTGGCTTTATATTTATAATATAACTATTATAAATTCTAAATTTTGGTAAATATTTACTGTATAAATAATTTACTATGGTAAATGATTTCTAAGTAAAAGGTGATCTCAATCAAGTTTTTCATATAAATGCTATG
>WEKY01055265.1:144718-160629 GCA_013390045.1 Picathartes gymnocephalus | reverse complement strand
TAGATATGTACGCAAAAATTACACTAGGAGAGTTTTCTTTCTTTCTATAGACAGGAGAGACTGACCTGCACACTGCAAGGGTCTGCAAAAAGGATGGCTTAGAGAAAGAGGATCATGTTAGGAAATACTTAAGCAAGCTGGATGTAATTAAGCCTGTGATGCCTGAGAAGATGAACCCACAGGTGCTGAGTGAGCTGGCAGATGTAACTGCAGGGCTCTGCTCAATACCTGTGGACTGATCACAATGACCTGGAGAAGAAGTATCTGAGAACTGAAGGTAGTAAGTGTCATTTGTGACTTCAAGAAATGACAAGAAACCACAAGGAGCTACAGGCAGGGCAGTGGGAAGTACCTAGGAAGGTGATTGTGCTGGTTTTCCTGGGACAGAATGAATTTTTTCACAGTAGGGCATTATGTTTTGGATTTGTGCTGGAAAAAAGTATTCGTAATTCCTGGATATTTCAGTTACTGTTGGCCTTTGATGCTTCTGTAAAATCTTCATGGAGAAGCTGCCAAAGTGTGGTCAGGAGAAGCTGAAAGTGAGGTGGATTGAAAATTGGCTGAACTGCCACACCCAAATGATGGCAGTGTGTCCCAGTGGACAAGAAGCTGAACATGAGGCCAAAAATCGTGGACAGCATTAGGCTAGAGGTTGCCCCCAGGTCAGGAGAGGTGATCCTACCCCTCCACTCAGCACTCTCAGGGCCATTCCTGGAGTACTGTGTCCAGCTCTGAGCTCCCCAGTAGAAAAAACCCACATGGACATACTGGAGGGAGACCAACAAAGGGACACAAAGATGATGATGGGTCTGCACCATCCTTCACACTGAAAGAGCTGGGACTGTTCAGTCTGGAGAAGACAAGGCTCAGGGGGATCTCAGAAATGTACAGAAATACCTGAAGGGATGATAGAAAAAGAACAGTCAGGTTCTGGAATGAGCTGCCCAGGCACTGCCACTGTCCCTGGAGGTGTTTGAAGAAAGACTGGCTATGGCACTCAGTTTAGTTGATAAGGTGGTGTTAAGTCACAGGATGGACTTGATGATCTCCAAGGTCTTTTTCAACCTAGTTGATTCTGTAACTGTATTTACCAAGTCCTAATACACTAGGTATTAATCCTGAGGCTACTTGGTTTTTCTCAAACCTTTTCCACAGAAAGCACTAAAAATGCAAAGCAAACAACAATGGAGTGCTGCTCATTTATCACAGGTGAGTCCTTCCAAAGGACCCACTTCCTACAATTCACTACAGTACATATGGTGTTTTCCAATATTTATTTTGGATACAGTCTTATTACCAGTTTCAAACATATGAAACTTCCAATGTCAAAACAGATAGTAACCAAACCCACAATTTACACCAACAAAATCATAACTGGAGATACCTTATGTGCCAAAAATTGATAACACTTCCATCTGGAGCTCTGTTAACCTTTGAGAAGTAATCAACATGTGCTTTAGAATATAACTAATTGAAAGAATGTATATAGAATTTTCATAGGGTAGTACTATTCGTAACACAATGATGTTCACAGGACATTCCTAGAGGATACCTTCAGTCTTTTCATGGATGTTTAAAAACCCAAGACCAATATAAAGAAACTTCACACTCAGTCAAGTAGCTTCAAAAGCATGCAGGAATAAATTTCAGTTAAACATGAATAAAAACTTCCCAAGATTTACTTCTAGAAGATATAAAATAAGACCTCATAGCATCATTGTATGAAAACACTCTAAAAATTTTATGTCAAGCTATAAGATTAGCATATCTTTGAATTGTTTCCAATGCAATAAAAAACCTAATTGTTTTCTTCCTTGTTTTTGTAGTATAGGAAATAAGTTTCATTATAACATAAACAATCCTACTTAGCACAAAATAACAGAAAGAAAAGTTACATCTTTACATCTGAATCTCCTCTTCATTTTCAGTATGTTAACTATTTTCTTTGGCTGCCTTTTGAATTAAAACTCCGGGAACAAACAATGGTGATATCTCTTCTTCAATCTTAACTCCTTTTCTGATTTGTAAACTCAAACATCATCTGCAACTGAACTCCCAACGTTTTCCTCCATTTGAGAACTGCTATCAAGCTGTAAACTTCAAGATTAACTTCTTGTTTATTTGTTTTACTTCCTGAAAAGTCATAAATATTCTAAGCATGAAGGGGAAAAAAAAAAAATCCAAGGAGACAGAAGTTACACTTTCGCCAGAGAATACAAAGAAGAATATAAAGAAAACAGGAGAACTAACTACTGCTCGCTTATTTTAAGATACTGCTATGGATTCTGCAAGAAAGGGATTTTTGCCTAACCTCAGAAACATTCAAGCTGGAAGGCAGTATCTCCCACAGTCCAGAAAAAGGTATCCAAAATCACAGATACACAGATTTTATAAGAAGTCCTCACTTCTAGTGTATCCTAGGGACCTAGTAATGCAGCTCCACATTCTGGATGACTTATTTTGCTTCCTGTAAAACTTCACACTGAACATGGATAGATTTCATAGTACAAACTCCTATTCTAACATGGCAGATATACTGAAAACCACCAAAAATGTTATATTCCATACAACAGTGATTTAAGTTTACAGTAACTGATATTTTGACTAGTTTACAATTTCAAATACTGCATTAATCAGATTTTTGGTTCAGGCATTCCTGACCCTGCCCTTAATTGGCAATGAGGTAGGCCAGATTGGAGTAAAATATTCCAAATAATTCAGCCTGGGGAATATCCCCTGGATTGGAGTTATAACTTTACTGACTGGGAGTGGGCTATTTATTTTTCTCAGTTTATAACCAAAGTATTAAATCACAAAATCGCACAATCATTCAGGTTGGAAGGAATCTCTGGAGGTCATCTAGCTTAACCTCCTGCTGAAAGCAAAATCAACACTGAATTCAAACCAGACTGTTCAGATCCTTGTCCAATGAGATCCTGAACAACTCTGAAGATGGAGATTTCACAGCCTCACTGTCTAAGGCATCCCAATGCTTACCTTCATCATAAAATACGTTTTTCCTTATAGCAAGTTGCAATTTCCCACCTTTCAATCTATCACCATTTCCTGCTACACACCTCTGCAGAACCTGCCTGGCTCCATTTTTCTGACAGCTTTGTAGGTATTGGCCATCTGCTATAAGCTTTGTCCTAAGCCTTCTCTTCTCCAGACTGAGTCAGTGCACACTGCATTCCTCTCATGCACAATCTAGGAGTTTCATCACAGAAGGCATTCAGGTCAGTCAGGCATAATTTGTCTTTTGGTAAATCCATGCTGGCTGTTCCCAATAAACCTTGTTCAGCCAGAAACGGCTGCCAAGAGCACCTACAACAGGATATTCCCGAAGACCAAGAGGCTGGCATGCCGGGATCCATCCGTCCATCACCCTGCTTGTCTCTTTCCAATAACCACTGGCTTCCCCCAGCCTCTGGGTTGATGCAGAACTCTCACACTGACGGCCAACTCTCATATCACTCCTGAGCTCTGTGGTCTGAAGCTGCTCATTTTTACAAACAACACCTCTTTTTCTCCCCCTCCTTTTTGCTGAGCTGGTGAAGCTCTGGCTCTGCCTGCTTCCCAGACACCACGCATTTGTACGTGCACGTTTGGCACAGGTTCCCAGAATCCAGCCAATTGTCATGCTGGTTGATGGGCGAGAGCCTGCTTTGGGTTATTTCCTTCACCACCTCCCACCTCTGAGGTGACCAAACCCCCACTCCTTACAAACAGATGTTAAGCTCACACGTGGGAGGAGAAAGAAAGTCTTGCTTTGCTCTTTTACAAGCAACACAAGACGGACTAATCAAGATGAAAGCAGTTAATTCCCAAGAATGCTAATCAAGCCCAAGTTCTTAAACACAAAGATGATGACAACACCCTGACATCAAATTGCCTGACATCAATGAAGTTCCAATTCTGCAGTATTTGTAACAAACACCACCCCAATCTCCACAAAACCCCCTTGTACTTTGGAGCCTAGATATAAACCTGGGCAGCTAAAGAGCAATCCCAGGTGAAAACTATAACATGCATTTATTAATTTCTCCATTTTCTTTACTGTAAAACACTGAACTAACAGCAAAACTAGTTACTCCAGAAGAGAAAAGTTATGTTTGAGGATGAGGGGTAGGTGGAAAATCTAATCAATCTCTTTAAAAAACAAGATAAATTTAACCTAATCTCTTCCTCAAAGCAAAGGAGTCTCACTAAAATCACTAAACCAAAGTCAAAATAAACTTGTTATTTTTTGTTGTTTTTTGTTAAGCCTGAAAGCATGAGACGTAACATTCTGAAAGAGTCAGCAATTATTGACACCACCTTAAGGTACTCAGAGGTAACTAAAAGCTATGTTGGGTTTTAGTTGGTTTTTGGGGTTTGGGTTTTTTTTAATTAAACTGTGATTTGAAAGACACAGACCTATTAAATTTTAAAAAGTTACAGATCATTAAGCTATGTCATCTAACCTATTTTTAAAATGTATTACTATTAATCACAAAAAGCAAATGGATTCAGATATTCAGAATATTAAAGTTACAGTGAAAACAACAAAAATATATCTGTTCTTTTCAAAATACAGTCTAAGAGCAATACAACCCCAGATTCTTGACATTTTATACACTCCACTTCTTGATCTTCATGATATTAACACTCAAACAAAATTGCAAGAAATACTCTTTGATAAATGCATGAATTTGAGGCAGGGACTGACTTTCCCATTACTGTATCTGTCACTCATTCACTCTCCAGATCTTTTCCTTGTTGCAATTTCATCGTTTCTAGAACACCCCTCATTTTCTTCCACCCCTCACTCTGTCCTTCCCTCCAGCGACATTAAAACCACATTTCTCATATTTGAATTTTTTATTTTGAACAACAGTAATTCCACAGCTCCCTCTTTAATCTGTTCAATATGCTGCAGCAAAAAAACCAAAAAGGCAATCTCCCTCTTTCCCCCTTAAAAAAAAAAACCCCAAACCAAAAAACCCCACTAAATATCCCACAGCAGACAAAGCTTTCCCTCCCCAGTAAGGACCCTGCTGTTGCTGAAAGAGTGAGGGAGGAGCAGAGGCATTCCAACTCATTGTTTCCCCTAACTCTACAAACCCAGACCATACAAACGCTGCCCCTTTCGGAGTCCCTCGGCTCCTTCCTCCAGCTGGCAAGGAGGCAAAACCAAGCTCACTCTTCCTTTGTTGTATGTGAGAAATTAAAACGTAAATATAGTTTTAAAAGGCTGTAGCATTAGAACTGAATTTGACAAAAAGCCTGAGCTGTGTTTTAGCCTGGTTTGAAACTTCTTGGTGTTTTACACTACGTCAGACCTCCCACAAACTGGCTTACCCAGATGAGAAAAATCATGATTAAGACACGTTCTTGTTCTGAGCCGCTCGCCTCTTCAGAGGGGCACAAACATTGCTTACAGTAAGGCTCTTGGCTAGAAGTGTTTTCAAAAAGGGAAAGCAAATCCTGCTGGAATATAGCCTTCTCAACTGGATAGATGCAGATTTATTAAGCATATGTAAAGGTATTTAAAAGACTGGAAGCCACATATGAAAATGTAAGGTAGCGCAGCACCAGTTAAAAATACAAAATATCAAAAAAAAATAGTATTCTTAGAAAATACTACTGGGTTTCTGTTGTGCAATGGTAGATTCATCAGCTACAGCAGTGGTTGGTACAGGATAAGATATTTAATTGGTGGTGACAGAATGGGACTGTGTTGAAAGTTGATAAAATACTGTCACAGGAGTTGCAACAAGCCTCAAAGAGCTGCTATTTTTGTTCAACCAACAATCATTTCTCAAAATAACGTGAAAGTAAAGGCAAATTTGACACAAGCAGGAGGGCAAGTGCCACTAAATCCCCATTCATGTGAGAACTCTAATGATAATACTAGGCAAAAAGAGATTTTCAGACTATTTCTGTGGTCTTTGTTAACTACAACATGCCCTTTCTTCCTGCATGGGAGATGTCCACTGTATTTTTGGCTGAATTCCATCAAGCCCTGAATAATTTTGCTCAGTTGACAACTGTCACCACATTTATAGTGAATAACAGCATAGGCTAAGCCCTGCTTAATCTATCTTAAAACAACACCACTGAATGTGTTAAAGTGACACAGAGCTGAAATGTGTGTCTTTATAAGCAGTGGGCCCAAGTCCCAGGGACTCGGGGAACTCCCCACCAGCCCAGCTGAACACAGCTGTTCTCCCAGTGGGCATTCTGTGCAGGTAATGGAATTCCCAAGGGGAAGATATGTAATCACACTTCATATGAAACCCCAGAATTGTTCCCTCTACTGACCTTCCTCAGGTTTTTTTTTTTTTGTTTGTTTGTTTTTTGTTTTATTTACTCTTTTAAACAAAGGACTTCACAAAAGTATTTCACAAAGTATTTTCACAAAAGCAGGCATCACACACTGTGTGGAATTAGGTTTTAGCTCCAAAAGATGGAAATAGATCTCCTTTTCTGCTTATCACTAACTCTTCAAGCTCTTCAAGCATAAAAAGTACCTTTCCAGTTATAAAGTTTGAATATAAGGGAGGTTCAAAACATTTTCAGTTCTTTTTTGCTTATGAGCTCAAACTGTTTTCCTTCTGAGCTTCCCTGAAGTTATCAAGACTTATTGCAAATTCTCTGCCTAGCAGGTCAATGCAAATTTGCTTTTCAATGACACACTCGCTTCTTACTTATCTCAAAAGTCAAACTCAGCCCTCTGAAACATGGATTGTTCTCCCTACATAAACGGGAAGTACACAAAGCACAGACTTACTGGCTGAAATTCTTAAAACCATAAAAAATATTATTATAACTGAAGAAATTCAGAATTTCTCTCAGTCCCTTATTGCAATGCCTTAGATTATTTTTAAGCATTATTGAGACCATTTTCATAATTTCATTATGGTGCTCACTTGTGGAAATTAATGTTGATCATCCTAAGCAATTATTTGCCTGACAACGCTTTAATTTGTAACGCATATCCAAAACCAAAACACTGTATGTGTTTATCAATACATTCAAGTAATAAGTTTATTTTTAAGGAATTGCATAGAACTGGGAAAATCTGTTTTATCTCAATATCCTCCACGTTTAAGAACAGATGTTCTAGTTTTCATTAGTATCAGCTTTCTTTCAGTGATAAAACCTTTGCCAAGAATAGTAAAAAGTTCTCAGTAGTTTAAGTGAATGATTATTTTAAATGTCACATGCTGTTCTGGACCTTTAAAGCCTTTAATGAGGAAAAAAAATCTTATACAAGTAGCAGCAGCAGGATGATATTTATTTAAGAGCAGCAACAGTAAAGTAATCAATACTTTATCACTGGAACTGCTTTCTCAATATCAGGAGTTATAGAGAAGTGACCTGTTACACACCTTTGCAGTAGTTTAAAATATTAGTTACTTGTTGACACTTTGCCTATATATTAACATTTAGCAGTTTACTCAAGTAAAAAAGTAAAGGCATAATTAATAAAGAAATTGCCAATGTAACTGAGAAAGGATGAATAAATTCAGCTTTGATATGCAAATCACAAGAGTTTCTTGGTTATGTAATAACTTCCAATGTGTGAACTAGTAAGAATACATTTATACAAATAAATTTGCTTAATACTTGGCAAATCATACATTTCAGATGGGTTTAGAAACACAAGTAAACTGTTTCAACACCAAGTGTATACTATATATGAATAAAATTTAATACAGATTAAAAAAGTAAATTTAAAGGTGTAGCAGGTTAATTAAGCAATAAAAGTTTCAGCAATATATTAAGCTGCATTCTGCAGTCATTCATAGCTTATTACTGAATTATAAACCAAATTAGATGATTTAACAGATAATGGGCAATGAAGGGACAACCCTTCAAATTTCTCCCCAAAACATCATCCTCATATTTGCTGTGCATCTTATTTCTCCCAAGTGTATAAACAGGAAAGACAAATTCTGTTAAGAGCATTGAATAATTTTGGCTAAGATTTACTCTTTTGCTGGTGAGTAATGCTTAAGTACTCCCAATAATTACCCTGTCTCAGATGCCTTGCCCTGAGCACAAACGGGACTGGAGCGAGCCCAGTGCCACCGCTGCCCACACTTATTAGGGAGGTGCAGGTAACTGTCCTGCAAGCACTGCAACATCTCCATTTAACTGTTAAATCATCCTGCCTGGTTCACAGTTCATTAATAAACTATGAATGGCTGCAGACTGCTGAAAATTTTATTGCTCGTTAACCTGCTACACCTTTAAATTTACTTTTTCAATCTCTATTAAATTCTATTTATGTAACAGATAACTGGCCTTAAGTATTGTCTTAGCAATACAGTTATCTATGTTCTTTTCTACACAGGTTTCTTTTTAGACACATTTTGCACATTTTCATTATCCCCTCAAAAATCCAACAAGATACTACTACTACAAAAGCTGGAAAAACCTTGATGTGAAAATCTGGATGAGACAAAACTGGTGGTAAAGAACTCCAGCTGATCAGTGCTAAATATACCTGGGCGTTTCACAACCTTCTTAAGTAGAATTTCCATATTAAGTAGGAAAAAAGAAAAAGATTAATCCCTCTGAACACACTCACTGTGAATGTGCAAATGAAGATGCACAGTAGCTGTCACAGACTTGTGACACGCTGAATATAAATTTAGGATACACTGGCCTAAAACAGATCAAGACACATACAAAGCAGTCAGGACACAAAACTTCAAAACATAGGACACAACTTCAAAAAAAATTTGGTTTTGCTTATACCTACCTGAACACTAAGAAAATGGAAGTTATTTAAGCACAATTTTGTGAATACTTTTAAAATCAGGGAGCCAAAGGAGGCACGTAAGTTTAAAAAAAAATGCTTGGCTTGCCCTAGGACTGTAACTGAATATCAGGTTATAACAAGTCAGGCATCTTAATGCTGTTAAATAACAGCATAACATCATAAGAGATATATTTTAAAAACAAAATTAGAATGCTTAGTCTTACATCCACTCTTCTAATTAATAATTCTAAAACAAGACAACAAAACAATTAATAAAAAACTGAAGTTTAAAAGGAAAACAGGAAGCAAAAGAGCAGAATCTCTTTGTAATAGAAATAAAAAGTTATTTTTCCTCATGGATGGAAAAATAATTTAGAGGAAAGAAGACATCAAAACTAGGTGGGGGCGGTCTGGTAGGAGGGGGGCAAACAGGCCAAAATGTAAACAGCTCTGAAATTATTAATAAATAAAGACTTTCAATAAAAATGAGTGTCTGAAAGAAGAGTGCAGAGAGCAACATTAAAAAAATTAAAAGTGAATAAATAAACGTGAGCTATCTGGCACTCACTTGAAAAAGGGGTGGGCAAGGGATTGTTGCCATATCCATAAATACCTTTAGCAGTTCAGCAAAAAGATGCACTGATATCTGTTAAAGTGACTTTTCTGAAATTCCCCCTTTTCCTGTGTTCCATAATTTTAAACCCTGCTGTGACCCGTGAAATTTCCTGGAATCTCATTTATAAATTTGTTTGCAGCTACAGTACATAAACTTTTTTTCACACCTATTTTTTTTTTGTTATTAACATTCTGTCTCCTCTATGTCTGCACCTAAAACCAACCTAAATATTTTCTTAGAAGATGGTGTTTAACAGGATGTAAGTCATATATTAGTTTTGTAAGAAAACATACATTTTTCTAGTATTCCAGCCATAAAAACCACCTACCTCCAAGACCTGTTTCCAACCTCCTGCAGAACACCTTTTCCAGGATCATAAATGCACTCTCCTGGAAGGACGGAGCAGGAAGGTGATGACAGGCTGTCACCTCATGTGCAAGGGAGGAGCTGGAATGAGTGGAGCTCTGTTTTGGGGCAGGGCATCAGCAAAGGATTTGGGGGTCAGGATTAGCAGGCAGGCCAGCAAAGCGGGAATCCCTGTGCCAGACAGTCTCTGGAGGGATGAGGCAGGTAAGACCTTCTCCAGACAACAGGTGGGAGCCCCAGTTCACAGGTCCTCATGTGATGCCTCATGAGGAACGCTTTCAACCCCAAAATTTGCCAGTGGGACAACATGTAGATGCAGGAGATTCCTGGGGCACACGGATAACAAACCCAGAACACAGGCAGCTGAGGAACAATCCACGAGGCACTCTGTTGGACCTCAGCCTCAGAAACACAGAAGGACTCTCTGGGCATGTGAAGATCTGCCCTGACTGCAGTGACCATGAGATGGTGAGTTCAGGAGAGGGGAAAAAACAAGGATCACGACATTGGACTTCAGGGAAGAAGGCTCTGGCCTCTTTGGGATCTGTTGGGACATGGGACACAACCCTAGAGAGACAGCTCCAAAAGAGCTGGTTCCTGCTCAGGGATTATCTCCTCCAAACTCAAGAATGGTTCATTGGGAGAAGCAGGAAATCAAGCACAGGCAGCAGGAGTGATGCCTGCATGGATGAACATCACTAAACTCTGATATAAAAAGGATTACAAGCACTATTGTCAAAAACAAGGAAACAGACACAACCAAATATGCATCCTGGTTTATATGAATTTGTGTGATATATGGGTCTAATATATAAAAACCTCCAAAACAGGCAACATTAAACAGAATAAAGTCACCCCTCTGAATTAAGAGGGAACAAACTAGCCCAAAATCTCAGGTTTACCTTTTCCTATCTTTATATGATTGCATGTAAAGCCTTTTCCTCATAAATTGACGCTGTATAATTTGAATGTGACATTTGTGGAGGTACTCAAATGAAGAATTCCCCAAAACATCAACAACTATCAAAATACATAAATGAAACATCTAATACCAGCAATGGCTGAACTTAGGTTATTGCTACCTTTAATAGCAGCTTGATGTTACTGCATGACCTTCCTTTGGATCATCTGTACTGTTCTGTCAATGTTTTCTTCAGGACAATCTTCCTCTCCTGCCTTTCTAAAATAGCACTCAAACAAGGAGCCTAACCCACTTTCTTACACACAAAAATGTTATTTAAAGTGAAGTCACACTACTACCCAATTCATTTCCAATCATGATTCTTTGCAATAACAGTAATACTGCCACATAAAATAAGCTTACTTTAAGTCCCTTTTTCAATAAAAATTTTAAAAGGTATTCCCTAAAAAAAAGGTGGAACAGAAACAATGTTTTCCAAAAGAAAAAACTGTTGATGTTTTCGAAGCAACTACAGAATTGTTAAGTTGGAAGAACAGAAGTGAGTTGTCAAAAGATAAAAAAAGTTTATTTCAAAAAGAAGGGTCCCACCACAGCAAATATATTGGTCTTTAGAAAAACAGCCTGCTTAACTTCCAGAAAGGGAGGATGGGAAAAAATGTGTATAACCACAACTAGAATTTTCCAGTGGCAATGCAGCATTTCTTCAAATGCGACTGCGTGGTAAATCAAAGAAATAGCAGAGAAAAGTATGATCCAGTTCTTAGTGAATCATCAAAACCAGTTGTCTGTATATAAACCAAACATCAGGAGCCTTATGAGCTAAACAATCTGTCCAAAGAATTACGTTCCTGCTCAGAGCAGTTGAAACCAGGCACTATTTTCCCTTCTCGAATCAAGTGTTCCCTCACTGATTTGCAAATGAGGGAACATCACCTACTGAACAGTAATGTCCATTTCGCTATTGATGGTTTCCACCGTACTACAAATTGGAGTTTGGTAGTTGAAAAATGCAGTATGTCCTCATTTCTACAATGTATTGTAATGTGGCTACAACAACATTGTAGATTTCTAGGATTAAAATGACCACTAAATCTGCATTTTCATATGACCTAATAGCCCCAAATGACTTAAAAATAAGCAGCAACTCACACCTAAGGAAGAGCTGAAGTGTTAATGGCTGAGATGAGTACACACACAATGATGAAAAAGGAAAAATACAAGACTGATATACCAACCAAGCAAATATAAAAATCAGACATACATCTGTACCTGTCCCTCCTAAAATAAGCAAGGAATTATAAAGCTAAGTTAGCAACTTCATGGTTACAACCCTGCACACAAGTCAAAACCCCTAAAATTACACTTCCCACAGCAAATTTTAACTCAGCTCCAATTGGCAAGTAAAGCAGTTAAAAATACACTGTTTCTCTGCCTCTTAAATACTAGAAACACTGAAGCAGGCAGGTGGGAATCATAACCCTAATTTTATTAGCTTATATGAATTCAGGTTCTCAAAGAGACCATTGCATTAAATATCCAAACAATCCTATAATACTAGTGAACAGTAATTTGTTTATTCTGTTTATGAACCCACTGCTGCTCCTTTACTGTCTCTGGTTGTTGCTGTTACATATGGAAACAATGTTGAGAATGCAAAACTACTACATGGTCTGTTCAATCTTGATTTTTTTTTTAAAGCTAATTTTATTTAGATGAAACACAGAACTTTTTACCTTTTGGTTTTACACATGGATAAATGTGGCAACACTCTATTGTCATCCACTGGCTACATGTTAACTCTATACCAAAGATTGTCAATTCCCATGCTGAGGAATAGTGATTATCACTACCCTTCAATTCTTCAATTTTCAGAACTACCAAATTCAGTTTAAGGCTTTTTTCACACCTATGATGAAGGAAGTTTGTGACTAGTCTAGAACACAACTTGCTTCGTTAGCATGGTAACCCAACTGAGAGAAAATATTTTTATGTTCCTACTTCCCCTTCAAAGCACTTTTTTTTTCTATATCAAAAAACCTAAAGCATATTTTATCAATGCAATTTTGTGAGAACAAAACTGATAACATAACTGTCACCCTTGAATGAGGCAGAAATCAACCGGAAAATATGTTAAAAAAAAATAGATTATTGACTTAGTTGACAAAGACTAATCAAATCTTCTCTCAACTAAGCAGAGAAACTTCTTCCAAAAAGAAAAGGGTCTTATCTAAATATCATCTCATTAAAAATCCAATTAATTGATTGACTTTGCTCTATCTAGAGCAGCTTTTGAGAATTCCTTGTCACAAGTGCCAGAAGTCAGTTAATTTGTAAATATAAAGGTGCATGAAACAATGCATGCTCACATAAAAGGCAGTTAGAAATGTCTCCTGAAGCATCCGTTTTATACATTTCGCTCAAACATTAACACAGCAATTTCATTTGAAAGGAATTAAGCCAGCGCACACCTACAGCTTTGGATGCTGCCATCGGTTCCATTGGAAACCTCATCCTCCTGAGAGTTCCCAAAGCTGTGCCAGAGGCACCACTGCATCTGCTTCACAGCTGTTCTGGCAGCAGCACTAATACCCAGCTGTTCCTCCCGGGAAAGGCAGAGCCAGTGGGACAGACACCCGGCCTGGGGAGCTGCCAGCTCTGCTCAGGGCACGGCCACAGGTGCTGACCCTCCTGTCACCACAGGAGCCACAGGAGAAAGACAAAAGAAACTAAAAGCTGTAGTAACTGAAGGCATCCACAATTCAAGTCTCATGAAAGTAATTTTAAACAGACAGCTCTTCGAAGCATGACTCACTTTCCTTCTCTAGTTTGATTCTGGCTGTACCCAGAAGACAACAAGAGGAAGCACATGAGCACTTCTACAAAGGAAGTTGAAGGTTATGACCCTTTTATTGCCATTTTTGAAGACTGCAGAGTTATGATACAGACTGATACTTGCCAACCTCAGTAGCATTCCCACTATTCAAATACTTCTGCTTCAAGAGCACTGTGAGAGTATTAACAACATAAAATCCACCCATTCTCTTGTTTAGGATGAGAAATAATTTGAACCACTATGATACTCCATAAATCAGGAGGGTTTTAAGTTAAACTTCTTTTATATCATGGTTAAGCAAACATTTCTTTCACTGAAGTGTTACACAAAAAAAAAAAGAAACAGCATTAGATAATTATATTACTGTAAATTCCAAAATGTACTGCTGTCAGGAATTAAAAAAACCTATTACAGTAACCCTCATGTACAAATGGGAAACAATGCAATAGCTATTAAAGACCATCGATAGCAGCAAAAAAATTAAGCGAAGCTGAGTTACAGACACAAACTTCTGAAACACTGAAATACAGTTTGCTTTGCTCTAACTGGCAGATGACAGAAAACTTCAATGAAAATTTTGTCTAGGATGTGAAACTTTACACGTTTATTTAACGGAAGATGTTAACTTTTACAATGGAAACAATTCTAATTTCATTGCCTACCATCTAATTACACTTTACAGATTTCTATTAGGCAACATGAATTATTCCATACTGAAGTTAGGTCAGACAGCACAAGTAATTGGCCATAGCACTCTAGAACACGCTAAGTCATGCTGTTAAACACAACTACTGTGCAAAGTGGTTTTCTTTTCATCTGTTTTTTGAAACAGATCCTAACAAGGAAGAGTGATCCGAGGCACAAAAATGTAGTTAGGCAAGCAAGATATTAAACTTACGTTCCTGCTAATGTAAAAAAATCAGGTTCTGATCTAAAAACCTTAGAAATTCTTTAAAGTCAAAGGGCTTTGGAGCAGGCCCATAGATGCTTAAAACAATATTTGTTGGACATAAACATACTCTATACAAAACCCTCCCAAAAAACAAAGATACTACAAGAAAAATTACCTGAAGTGTCTTGTAATGATCTTGATGTGGAAGCACTTTTTCTTTTTTTTCCCTCAAGAAATCCATTTCTAGCATACTATGTTTTTCCAGCAAATATTCCAATTCCTATAAAGTTGGAAAAATAAGACACATGCAGTTACAAACATTGGTGAATTCTGAAAATACAGATTCAGTCAACCATTCGAACTGATTTAATTTCTGCACTGTGATATTTATCTTAATTATCACAGAGATGAATGGGCTGTGCAAGAAAACGGTGATTGCACTCTAAATTGAGACAGATTTTTCAAGTTAGAGGTATTTAAATCCCAAGGCATGTCCCATGTATAAGAAATGACCTGTATGAAGTGGCCAAGGTGCCCTTAATAACATCCTCTGACTTCTTCTGAACCCTGAAGGGTTCAGGCAGCTGGACCTGTTGTTACAGGTCTCTTCCAACTGGAATTATTCTATTCCAATTTTTTCCACTTTTTTAATATCTTGCTCTGCCTTTCTGTACTTGAAAAGCAGCATATTAAATGTACTGTTAGCAAATGTTTTCACTGAAAAGGCAGTAGTCTCTACCTACATCTCCAAAACGAATAAAACCTTAAAATATTCTGGGATCTTGCAGAGAGCCACTCTGGAAACCTGCCCAACATGAACCAACAGAGAGGAAGGAGATCAACACCACTGACAAACTTCAAAATTATTTGCTGTACAAAGAGCTAAAGATTTTTGTTTCTCCTTAATGCAGCCATTGCTATTGTACATAAGCTGCTGGCACCCTTTCAGTTGCTCAAGAACAACTATTTCTCCAAGCCATGCAGAAAGGCAGTATAGAAACAAATGAGCTGCCAGGTCACTGCACAGGTATTCAAACAAAGGCATGACTGAGAGGGTCATGAGGAGGACAGCAAGAGCAGGTCTGCTTAGTTCAGCCCTGCTTTTGGACAAAATAGTCAGAACAGTTTGAGAGATTCCACTGTTGAGACAAAAGTCGACTGTGGAACACCAATCCAGAGCCTCTCCCTCAACCTGTCTCCTCTTCCAGCCTGTATTCCTGCTTCCCTTCCAACCTTTCCTCCACACACTCAGCAAAACCA
Source organism: Picathartes gymnocephalus (assembly GCA_013390045.1). Lineage (NCBI taxonomy): Eukaryota > Metazoa > Chordata > Aves > Passeriformes > Picathartidae > Picathartes > Picathartes gymnocephalus. The sequence goes on along the minus strand of WEKY01055265.1, from coordinate 144,988 downwards.
GCCCATGGCAGAGCTCCTCATCCCTGGCTCGGGTTATTCACCCTCATTTTCATTTCCAACAAGCTGCTTGCTCCTTCCCTAGCACAACTTGAGGCCTCCCAAGAAACAGTATTAAGAATAACAGAACTTAAACTCGCTCTCCCGTGCCTCAGTGACCTTTTGCTAACTCAGATGTGCAACTACAGGCACAGCCCTGCTTGGTGCTCTTATTGTGTTCAGGTCAGAAGGATTATGAAGAATTTAGCTACCAGAGCTCCCCCCACCAAAAAA
>WEKY01055265.1:127519-144652 GCA_013390045.1 Picathartes gymnocephalus | reverse complement strand
CCCATGCTGAGAAATCTTGTCTCTTTTCTTGCCTTTTTTTTCCCCTGCCAGTCAGGAAAAAAAAGTATTTTTTTTTTCCCTAACACTTTAGAAAAATTCAGTCTAAAATAGACACCAGACATTAAAAAAAAAAGTATTTTGGCTAAATAAAGTGGTGTGTCCAGTTCTGGCCAGTCTGGATGGAGAGCATCCAGAAAAGGGCACTAGAGATGGGGAAGAGTTTGGAACACAAATCTGATGAGCAGAGGCTGAGGGAGCTGGAGGGGCTCTGTAAAAACAGAGGTTCAAGGGGACCTTATCTCTTGTAGCCAGGTCAGGGGTGGAACCTGCTCCCTGGGAACAGGGACAGGACGAGAGGAAACGGCTTCAAGCTGTGCCAAGAGGTTCACGTTGGACATCAGGAGGAATTTCTTCCTGGAAAGGGTGCTCAGGCATTGGAAGGGTCTATCCAGGGAGGTTTGGAGTGCCCATCCCTGGATGTGGCACTCAGTGCTCTGTGCTGGTGACATGGTGGGGGATCAGCCAGAGGTTGAACTCAATGGTCTTGGAAGTCTTTTCCAACCTTAATGACCCTATGATTCTGAATTTGGGCAGTTTCTCTGGAATTTGGCTAATTTCTATGAAAAAAAAAGAATTTCAAATGAATTTTAAACCTCTTCCAGCTCCACCCATATTTAATTACTATATAAATGCCAATGGTTTTCCTTAAAAAAAAAAGATTATTCATACCTTTTTGATTTTTAGTTTTTCTTCTTCAGCACAGCAAAGCTTGATTTCGAGGTTTGCAACAGCTTGTTGAAGGCAGCTCTTGGGTTCATTTGTTCTCTTTGTCTCAACATCAGCTGAAGTCCTGTCTTCAATTATATTTGAAGAGGCAGCTGGAATATCAGCTTGAGTCTAAACCACAGGAGAAAAGTGGAACTGAGTCATCTCTCAATGCATCAGGGAAACAAACTCTCCTTGGATTAGTCATTCCATATTGTCACCCAGTGCACACTGCAAACAGTGGTCAAAGGGAATGTAAAGGGCTTGTACTAAAGTAAGTATCTCATCCTTTGACTAGACTAACAGAATAAAAGTAATTCAGACATCTCTAAATATTTAGTGACTGCTATTTCAGTAAACTGTGGAAGTACAGACAACAGGTGAAACACCAGTGATAAGCCCACACTTTCAGAAAGGAACACAAATACATTAGGTGATGTTTAAAACGTTTCGTGGTATGATTAACAAAAGTCAAAGTTTTATTTCTCCCCTTTTAAAAAAACAAAGGGGGGGGCAAAAACTTATTCATTTTGCAGCAAAAGAACTCCAAGGAAAAATCTGGTAGATTAATTCAGCTGTCACTTTTTCAACAACCTGAAAGCCAAGTATGCTTGAGATTTGGGTAGTCAAAAGAACATCTCAATGTTTTTATTAAAGAGAGGTTTGACTGATCTGACCTAATCCACTCCCCTAGTACCTTTTATTCCAAAAATACACTCAGATAATGCATTGAGTCTCTCAAGGGATTCAAATAAAGTAGCAAACAAAACCAGCTGAGATCTTGACTGTACATGAATGTATAAGATAAAGTAAACAAAACACTCAGAAAGGAAACTGCAGTTTGTGCTCTGAATTTTCCTGTAATAAGCAAAGAGGAGCCATATGTGCCAATTCCATTTCTGAGTACTACTCAAGATTAGCGTCTGGCACCACCAAAAACTGAGTATGGAACCCGTAATAGTGAAGAGTGTTTCACATGAAACCTCAAGAGGCTCCAGTGACAGAATTATAAAAATACAGTTCAACTAACATTACCCTCTAAAGGGTGTAGCAATGTTTTATTTTAGTTTTATGTCCAACAATTTCCTTTAGTTTACTCCTTAGTGCAAAGTCATCTCCATTTCAAATTAATGTTAAAGGACCTGCTCTCAACTCTCTTCAGCAGGACTTGCTAATAAAGTTTATTAATTTGTACTATTTCCTGCATTACAGAGAATTTATGGAATGATGGGTCTGTCAGTATCTGAACAGAACAAGATAAAAATTGAAACATGGACTACAACCAGAATTTGCACACCCACTTAGTCTGAAGTGTGTTTCTTATTTTTCTGTAAGATTACCTAACTAAATGACTTTATAGTTTTAAAAAATACCCCTAAGCCTTAGAGTTCTGGAATAACCCAAGAGTTCTTTCCAGAGAACACAAAAGCTAAAATTGCTGGTCTAGCTCAAACAAGAAAGGTTGAAGGTTATTCACTGTTAGCCAAAATTAAAAAAAGCAGGATCTGTGGTGGCTGAAGAAAATCACTTTTTGATCATCCTGCCAGTAAAAGAAATTTACTTATCAAAACTTTGTCAGAGAGCCTTCAACACAAAATTACCCTGGCTGCCATCCGTCAAAAAAGAAAACAAACATTCCTCCCTCTCGAGAAAAAAAACCAATGTAACTTTTGGATTTCTAAATTTCTTTGATAGCATTTGCATCTGGGCACATCTCTTCTTCACTCTTTATAGGCTTTTCCCAGAACATTACCCTGGGAACAAACAAAATGGTAACTAATTAATTCATTAGTTCACAATTGGTGTTACAATCTTTCTGGAAGTGTGACATAAAGATGCCCCTCAAAGCAAAAAAAAATAAGGATCAGTTAAAGCAAAACCTGTATGTTGTGCATAGTGTTTAAATAGCTCTAAAGAAATTCTTCTAAGCAATCAAAAAATGAAAATCTGACTGAATCATGAAATTCAGCTTTCACCAGGAACAGCCTTAAGACTTGATGACTCTACCTGAAGAATAAGAAACCAAGGAAGTGCTGAAAACAGGAGGGTTGACACTTAGCCCAAAGCACTGATTGGTTCACAGTGAGGCAAGAGACTCTTGTAATTCCAGTAGATACTACCCCACATCCTGAAACAAGGAAGTTTACAATGAACTAACATGTTCAAATGGGGGTCACTGCAATTAATGGCAATAAAATACTTGGAAGGGTAAACCTATTTAAGTCTCATCTGCAGCAGCTCTTGTGATTCTGATAGAATTCTTGTGATAATCTTCAGGCAGAAAGGCTTTTCCCTTCCTTGCTCACCTAGTTGTTTAGTTAAAAACTAAACACTTTCACACCCCAGAAAGAAACAAAGATCAGTTCTCAGCAGCACTGCAGCCACAGGGAGAGATTAAGATCTCTCAACTAGGACTGTCAGACCACCAACAAAAAAAATCAACTTTAAAAGTAATGGGGAAAAAATAAAGTAAAGCAAAATAAAATGTAACCCTCCCCTAAAATTAGTTTGATTATAATTAAGTGAAGATTAAATGTTAATTCTCTAATCATAGAATGGTTTGTGTTGGAAGGAACCTTGAAGGTCATCTCATTCAAAAACCCTGTCAGGGATGGGGTACCTTCCACTAGACCAGGTTGCTCAGAGCTCCAACCTTAAAAATCCTAAAAACTTAGTCCTAAAACCACTTGAGAAAACTTACAAGTATGACATAAGTACAGCTGTAATCTTTTCAGCTTTAACAGTAGCCAGTTTTTTAAAAGAACCTTCCTGCTGATGTTTCCTTCTTGCATGCCCAGCACTATCAGCATGCCTATAACTTTTAATAATTCTAACACACTTATCTCTCTTGCAGTTCACACCAAAGCAGTATGTTTTTAATCAGTTACAGGTTTCACAAACCATTTTAAAATAATTTCACTTCAAAGTCTGCATCACAGAAATCCAAGGGCCTTTTGCCCTTAAAAAGCATTTCAACTCAAATGTGCACAGAAAAAAATGCAACACTGGTATTTAATACATTGAGATCCCACACTGAAGCTCAAAAATTGTGGGTTTACCTGTTCTTCAAGAACAGCTGGATTTATCCCACTCTTGCCTGTTTGAATAGCTGTTGCCACATTATCACTTGATGAAATGAAGGAGTCGGAAGGAACCAGGCAGGAAGAAGGCACAGAGTGCTCCAGGACATCATGAGATCTATGGACATCAGGTACTAGAAACAGAAAATACACACAATGTGAAGAACCACCCAAAAATTAGTTCTGTTTCTGGAGTCCTTGCCTAGTAGAACCCATTACAAATTTAGTCATACCAATGTAAGGTTATGTAGCTTTTATAATCCAACTGCACTGAAGAATAATTCCACACAAAGTGCCTCTGTTTTTCAGTAATATCAATTTAAGGACATTTAAAATCACAGTCAGATTAAATTTAGACTTTTAATTTACACAGAGCTTTTACAAGACAACAGCTCTCAAAAGGATCACTTTTAACTCTGTCTCTTTTGATTTACACAGTCCTTTAGCTTCAGCATGATCTTTAATCAGTTCCAGTCAACTGGAAAACCGTATCATTTCCCAAGTTTTATACATTTTGAAGTTAAAGATCCACAACTGTCTTAGAAGCCACATACAAACAGCTTGCCAAGACACATGATAAAGCAGTTTGATATATTGTAAGAGGTAAAAACACAACAAAGCAAATAACTCTAGCTAATAAAACTTAGTGGAATTTACACTGAATTGAGAGCTCTTCCATACCAAATTCCAGTTATGCCGTAAAAACTTTGAACAGTGGATCAGCATTACCAACCCAGCACAACAGAAAATCTTGTTTTTAAAAAAGACAAACTGAACAAGCTAAATAAAAAGAAAGACAGTTTTGCGTATATTTTTAATTTAACAGCCAAGTCCTGCAAACTTTGACATGGTCAGCTCCAGGTGTGTCTTTGCAATAGGCAAAAAAAAGCACATCCAATTGTTTCAGAAAAAGCAACTCACATTATTAGAGCTCTGGCAAGGTGTAAAAGATGCCACTAGCCTGGAGCAAGGCTTGGCCTCTGGATATCACTGTTTTATACTGCACAAGTACTCAGCCTCTGCTCCATCATCTTCAGCTCCCAGTTCTAGGGCTCAGGTATAACAAAGCTATACGCAAACCTCATCACATGAAAGGAAGAAAGAAAATAGACCACGAGGCAGAAAAATCAGTACGGTAACTCGAATGACAGTAGATTTAGACGTGGACAAAAACATAGAAAGAAAAATAAAAAAATCCCAGCTCAGCAGAAGATGGAAACTTGGCTGAAAAGCCTAGAGGAGAGTACTTCAGCAAACAGAACAGGAACCACCTTAAATAACTGCATTTTAATAGTTAACTTTTCTCCAGAACAGGAAATGGGACTTTTTTGGCTTTCTTTTATGTACCTTAAGATAAAACTCCCCTCCCATTCCAAATGTCTGCTTTCAATGGTAGCTTCCTATAACTATCACCTACTCTGTTAGTTTGAATGGCAGTGAAGTGGCACAGAAGATGATCTTTTTGTATCTAAACAAACATTAAAGTCTCTGCTTTATGCTATCACTTAATACCCTGAGTCTCAGTTTTAAATCAATTTCCGTCTGATGGAAAAACAGACAAAATCATGTACCAGGTGATTTCCAACCAAGCAGGCAAGTGGTTCTCTTACTAAAACCATCAACTCACATGGAAAAACTGAGCATGAACCTTGTGATGTGAGTGTTGAACCTTTGGTGAGGATCACCATAGCACAGGCATAGCTCACACGTAAATAATTTATCACAAAAGTAAAAGCAGTCACAGAGACTGGGCACATGTGAAGAATGTGGACTAGCTGATAATAGAGCTTTAGGTATTCACATATTTTGGGGTGTCCAATCCTAGAAACAAAACTCCATTTTTCAAGTAGTAGAGTTTAATGTGGAATCTTCTACAATCAGGTGGAGCTTTCAGTAGCTCAAATTACAGTAGAGAATGCTTAGCATCTTGAAGGGGGAAAAAAAAAAAACCAAACCAGAAACAAAATCCCCACTTCTTAAGTTGTCAAAATGAAACCTAGGAAATGAGGAGCAACAACCAGTGAGCACTTCTGAACATTGTGGTTTAAAATTTTCAGCTAAACATATGACCTTGCAGAAGACAAGAAAAGGTGGCAACCCTCCAAGGTCTCCAAACATCTTTTTTTACAAAACCTTCACTTCACTTTTCAGCAATGTTAAAGATTCATAAATTAGACATTCCTAGAATTACATGTGCTATGTCTGTAATTCAAACTCTCTTAATTCATTCCACTTGTGTATATACTGGTGAAATTGCATTTTATTTCAGCTCAAAATTCACTTATAAAGAGAACCCCTAAATCATTCCTGCTTATCATGGCTTAGTTACCATAATGAGTCAGTTTCACAACTCCTGGAACAAAAACTTGCCTCTGATGGAACTGCCTGACTCCAACAGGCTAAGTCTGATAGTCCTAATGAATTTCCAAATAAATTTATTATTTATTGATCAGAGCTGAAGCACTATAAAGAAAAGAAGCATGCACTCCATTACAGGTATATCAAAAGTCATATGACCAAAAAGGCTAAAATAAGACGGAGATATAAGTTATTGCCAGAATTGTACTTAAATATCTAATAACTTCTGAAGCCTTGGTTTCACAATATTAAGAATATTCTATCATAGGTTCATATGTAAGAACTGCCAGAATCATGCAGTTTGCTAATAGAAGCAGAGATCAGGGAGAGTCTGCAATCTTGCTAATGCAAGGAAAATTCTGTGTCTTCATGCTGGTAATGAATCTCAAACAATTATTAACATCCCTGGGGGGGATCAGAAAATCTGAAAACAAAACCAAGTGGATAAACGTGAACTGTTAAATCAACATTCCTTTGGGTCTTATCCTTTGTCCTGAGTTTCAGAATGAAGACATCAAATCTCAAACGAACCACATGGTCGTATTTGCTAATTGGACCTTACCTATATCCAGCTATTAGGAAGTGGTATGTCACTGGGACTCTGAGCAAAACATCATATACTAATTATTTGACACATTTTTGTGAAATGTTGCAAACTACTTGTAGCACAGTTCCCCTAAATGTAGGTTTCAGCTGTTAAAAATAAAAAACCCAAGAAACAAAATTAAATTTCCTTCCTCAACTCCCCTTGTCTTGATATTACAATTCAACAACACTAAGTTATGCTGTATACACTGAAAACTGTATCCCTTAACATTTCCAGTTAAAAGTAACATTCAGGTAGAAAGTTTGAGTTTAAGACTTGTTTTGTGTCCACAGTGGGAAAAGCCACTCTGATGTACTCCCAAGATGATTTCTGATAACTCACAGCACAAAGCTCTTCCCCACATTTTATTCTTCCAAAGCCAAACTATTCTAGAAGAAAAGCAATTACATCTACTGTCCTAACATTTTGGATCTACAGCCACATGGCCCATACTATCAAAAAGATAGTAAGAAGACCAAGACCCATTTCAAAGGCAAAATTGCACTGAAATCACCACTGAGGCCTTAGAACTAATTTCTGAATTCTGCCTGCACACTGAAAAATACGGCCACAGGCTTCAGTGTTTTGTTTTGTAACTTACAAATATCAGATATGTAGGAGATTTGAGAGATGAGTAACTCCTCCTCTGGAAAGTTCATCAAATCTTGGGTATAATGGTATTGCCCCCCAAATTTATCAAAATCCCTTCAATAGCACCATAATACCTTTCAATTTTTCAGCAAACCTTATGGGGCAATTTCTAGGGTGAGAGAAGAGCATCTTTATACAGATAACATTGGGCAGACAACTCAGTTACTTCTGTTACTAAAAGCATCAATCTACAAGTCAATGCCCAAAAAGCACTTGACTAATACTATTAAAATCTTGCCTGTTGCAATAAACAAATTTATTCACAGCAACATTTGCATGAAAAAGCCACGTAAAGATTTTACAGTCACAAAATATCCTGAATACAAGAGTTTGCTTTTAACTTTGAAAAACTTAAAATACCTTGGTATAACCTATCCTAGGACTTTTGTGTCACTTAAAATCATACAAAAAACTTGTGTTACGTACAAAGAATTTCAATTCTACACACCTTACAGGATTTTAATTGGACTTTACTGACAGACATCACACAGCTACATTGGATTTATTAAATACATTCAGACATGCTACTGAATTGAAGCATTAATTTTGAATATCAGTCAAAATGACAAGATCAGCAGCAGTTATTTGGAAAAATATAATTTCCTTAGTATTTGTTTTCTTCTGTTTCAGTGACAAATAAAGCTAATTATTCTGTAATAGATGAAAGCCAGAAATAAATTAATAAAAAAATTTTAAGAACATGATCTATGGAGAGCTCACATTGAGAAAAAATCCTGCCTTGTTTTGTATAATTTATTCTGTATAACAATATGACATGGGTTGTTGGTTTTTTTTTCCCCCTGATGCTGCAAAAGTGATGTTTCTTTCTGAAAAGAGTGAAATCCAGACCACAACAAAACCAGTAACACTTCCATAATCTTTTAGTTCTACTGATAATATACATTTATTACTAAACCATTATGAATTTCTTAAAATCCAGACAGACATCAGGCATTTCTATAAATTAAAAAATAATTCCCTCATGCTTCTGCTTGAGATAAAGAACATGTAATATATCTTTCAACTTTATCAATAGCTTAAGTAAAAAAGATCAGTCTCATCTTTCCCCTCTTCCCCAAAGGAAGTAAAAGACTTCATCACAAATCCTGTTTTTAACTTCACTTTTGCTGTTTTCCCACAATTTGCAACAGATCTTCCACACTCAAAAGTAAAGAATATCCTTTGAATGAAGAAGCCCTTTCAACTGTATAAACTGAATTTCTCTTTCACTCCTCAATAGAGTTTAACTTTGAGAGTGCAGCTTCCCAGAGTAATTGCTCAGGAACATTCTTATGCTCAGGTTTTGACTGCTGGCTACTCTTTTGTTGTGTATTATTTTATTGTATGCATCCTTCTAAGCACTCATTTTTACAGTGAATACATAAGGACAGCAATAGAATGTTGAGATTTTTGCAGTGATTCTGTCAATACCTGTAGGAAATGCTGCCCAAGCAATAGCAGGAGATGTGGTCTGCTTTTCACCATTTCCAAATTCATAACTCTCTGCTGCCTGGAAAGAAGAAGAAATTGTTAGATATTTTACAAAATGCTAAGAGTGTCCATAAAATAGTTGAAAATAGTGAAATTTCAAAGCAAAGTTATCCAAACAACATACCTCAAATCCTCCAAAGTCATCATCATCCATCTTTCAGCAGGCACTAGAACACAAAAGAGATCTTGATGTTTTAAAACACTGCCATAACCTCATTCCCCGCTCATTCAGAAATGAGCATTCAGTCCTTCCCGCCAGTCTCATCTCCACTGCCTGAAATCTTCATAATTTTTAAGTCCTACAACAGATCAAGGGGTCTAAATAAGAGCTTTTTCACACAGAGGATGCAAGGGCAAGAAATGCAAGATCTCACATAAGAAGCACATTTTTTATTGATTGAGTTAAATACAAAAATTTGGGTATTTTAAAACTGAATTTAAATAACTTCAGGGGGAAACACAAGCATTGCCCATCAACGTCTTTTGAAAGAAAAAAATGTAGGAAAAGCTTTCTCATAGAGGAAAATAGAAAGATGTTACCTAAAAGTTATATCTAAAGATCTCTGGTATAGCAAAAAGGTCCTCAGTACCTCAACAAATGGTACTAAAACCAGCAAATAATCCAGTCTGGATATATCTATTAAAAACAAACAAATAAATACATAAATATGTCCAGGAAATAGGATTTCTGACCACCAGATTCCAAAATGAAGGGTTATCTTCACACATAAGGAAAACAATCTCTCTTAATGCAGTCATGATCTACCATGGACCTTGTATAGTTTTGTGTTTATGATTTAAAGTACAAAAAATATTTTCCATTGTTAAGTTGCTTTTCAAAATCAGCACTGTGATTAAATCCAAAAAGATTTCCTGCTTTTCCCATCTCTTCTTAGCTGTCTGGCAACATCAGAACAAACTGCAGCTTGGAAAAAGACTGTGGTGAATTTCTGGAAATTTTTCTGCTACCACAGAGGTCCGTCCCTAGGTTTCATGGAGGGGCTGATTAAGATTTTACAAACTGATCAGCATTTTTGACTTGTAGCCCTGAATTCTGTGGCATTTGGATATATTTATAGTTAAATTGCAGTTCCTTTCAAAAAAATGCAGGCTAAGTTACTCAGCTAATGAAAGTAACTCAAGATATACAAAACTGTTGAAAGAAAGGTACTATGTATTTAACAAAATATATACATCTATAATTCTGATATGTAAATGAAGAATGAGCCGAGAAACATTTATGGTCTTTATAGGATGTTAAAATGTTTATAACGCTAATTGACTTCAGTTAAAACAGTCTATAGGCTGGATAAATTTTTATTACTGCAAGGAAGATGGAGAGGGACTGTTTACAACAGAGTAGATTTAGGTTGGATGTTAGGACGGAATTGTTCCCTGTGAGGGCAGTGACGCCCTGGTACAGGTTGCCCAGAGCAGCTGTGGCTGCCCCTGGATCCCTGGCAGTGCCCAAGGCCAGGCTGGATGGGGTTCTGAGCAAGCTGGGACAGTGGAAGGTGTCCCTGCCCATGGCAGGGGTCCGAATGGGATGATCTTCAAGGTCCCTTCCAACCCAAACCATTCTGTGACACAATGATAAATCATCACTATCACAGTGTGAGCAGAAATATTTGTTTAAATTACTGTTCAATATTCACATATGGTATAAGAACTAAGTACCTTTATAGGGACTACAAGGTGTTTTGTTGGCTTTGTGTTGACTGGATTTTGTGCTGGTTCATTTTCCAAGAGAGAAAGAAGGTATTTTTGCCATCAGTGTTAAGGTTAAATGGTCAAATATTCATGCACTCTATTGACAACCAGAGCTTTAATACATAGCTCAAGAATACAGCAGGTGGGTGCACTAAGGATGGATGGAGGCTGTGTGGACAGCACAGGGCTGCAGATGGAGACAGCCCAAACTGACAATGTCACTGTATTCATGCCACATTCTGGGAAATAGCACCCAAAGCAGCCTGGTGATCGACACAATCACTGCAGAACACAGTGTTCAGGCAGTAGGCAGAGCAGCCAGCTGGAGAACGTGATCCCTTAAAAGGCAAACAGGTATTTTATCTACACACTCCGTATCACATCAACAGGTCCTACAGGCTCTGCACAAAGTCCCTTCAAAGCAGATTTTCTCCACAGAGTGCAAGAGACCTTATTCCCATCATCTCAGAACCGGTTATGTTTCAACCAGGGAAAGTACATTCAGCACTGTATTTTAAAAACATGAACTGGAACAAGTTCAGAGGAGTTCAACGGGAATTAAAGCAATTTTGGAAAGGCATGCTAAAATGGAGAGGCTCTAAAAAAAATAAAAGGCAAACAAAAATAGAAAATATGAAAAAATCATGTTCTAAGAAGTGATTAACTACTTTGATTTCTCTTCAAATACAACACTGACCTGAGGCAGTAAAGACAGAAGGCCCTGTAAGGAAAACATGTGAGGATTTCCATTTCTGCTACAAGAACATTTATAATAAAATATGCATAAATAAAACAGAACTTTTGATAGAGAAAAAGAATGTAGGGCAGAAGAAAAACTGGAGAGAAACCTGTTATTGAATCCATCATCTCTTTTATGGCATTTCATATACAGTTTTTCAAATCTGGTAACAATCCCAAGATTATTCTGACCTAAGATTACCTTCACCCCACAAATTTTAAACACAGACATTTTGTGGCTGTAATAGCGTGATTAATTTATGAATTATTCCACATATCACTCCAGCGGAATAAAAGAAACTCCAAGCAAGTCTCCATAGTACCAATGGTGTTTTCACACCTAGCTGTTAATACTCCAATTTCCAGCTCTTCAGACACCCCACAAGGATTCCAGGCTAAGTGATTCTCCCCGAGGTGAGAGAATTCTAGGTGTGTTTGCTCTTTGGGTGTGTGTAACTCATACACGTACATGCACCTCTGTTTCAAAATGAAATCCTGATTTGTTTCCATGCTTTGTTTGCTGTGGAGAAACAAAAACCTAAGAATACCAGAAAATGGCAAACTCAGCGTGTGTCACAAACATGCAGGGAGCAGATTAGGGTAGAAAGCACGGAATAAGTCCTGAGAGATGCTGATATAAGGCACTTCAACAACTCAAAGGCTGAGGTTCTCTTCAAAGAGTGTTGGTGCAAGAGTTCTTATTAGGAGATTTCTTGCCCAAAATATCTCTTCTTGCATAAAAAGGGAGCCTTCTGCAGGGAAAAGGGCCACACCAATGTTATAGGAACTGTCTGGAAAAAAACAGGAGACATTCACAGTCCTCAAAGTACACGTGCATTTTGCTCTAAAAATATATTACTAATTCACTACAAATTTAACTAATAACAATGCTGAAAATATGACCAATACATAATTTCTCAATTCCCAACTTTAATCTCATGATGGAAATGCATTTCTGGTACAAATAAATAACAGAACTAGCCTAACAGCTCTCCTTAGAACTGCAACAAATTTGAGAGTAAGTTCCTTTAATCAACCATCTATTCCAAAATGGGGAATCAGACTTTTCTTTCCTCACAGGGTAGAAACATTATTTGTGGCACCAGAATAGGAAAGAATACATTAAGTGCTGACAATCTTCAGAATTTGAAAAATAACAGAAAAAGACAAAACAACCCACACAGTCTTACCATGACTAAATGTGGTCTCTTGAAATATGCCTGATACTGGAATTAAGTAACTGTAAAATTGGGCAACAAGAAGTCAACCTCAAAATTACAGAGTCACAGAAATTATGGTTGGAAAAGACACAGTAGGTCATCCAGCCCAGGTCATTTCCAAAACATTACAGTTCTCAGACAGTCATGTCCTAAAAGGCTGGAGAAGCTCTCCAGTCACACTCTGTGACAAGAAGGAAACTTTCCATGGACAAGGAATACACAAGCCACTGAATTTTGAGTAGTTTTTATCAACAAGTTTGTATCCACCAAATGGAACAATAATTTCTGCCAAAATTCAGACCAGCAGGTCATGCAACCCAAGCTCCTGCTCAGAGCAGGGTCAACACTGCATTCAGACGAGGTTGCTCAAGACTTTCTCCTGCATGGCTGGCAGGGCTGCATGATGAATTTATTCAGATTGACCTGCATACCTGAGAAGCTCAGAAGCTTTCCTATGCCAAAAACAGGCACCAAAGCCTGGCCAGCAGCTCAAAACAGGTCATGAGAACTCTGAAATGCACTCACCTATCAGACACACCAAAATCATGTTTTTCTATGCAGGAAGACCAGGAGTCATTCCCAAGTAATAACACAGAAAAATGTAAACTGGGAAAAAAGAAAGCCCCTCTTCCCCATTCCCACAGTTAGGGGTAGAAAGAATGTTGTAAGCCCACCAGAAATAGTGGTATTCTTCATATCCAAAAGGCAAAAGTGGTGGAAAGACCAAATGGTGAATTAGGAATAACTCCTTATTCATGTCCACCTCTGATTAGTGAGAATTCAAATTAATCAAGTCCTGATCCATTACCTGATAATCTAAATTTGTCTAGGTAATAGAGAACTGATTTGGCCAGGTACAATCAAGTGACTGCTGTATAACCTGGCCTGTAAGTCTGAGTTTGAAGCTGAATTTTGTACATTTTAAGGGAGAAACTGGCAGAGCATATTGCTGTTTGTTTTGTCAGAATGGTGTGTGTGGAGCTGGCTGAGGGTGGGGCTGCTGCATTTGTATTTCTGGCAAACCCCAGGGGCAGCTAACCCCTACCTATGACAACCTAGCCGTTCTTATACTTCCTAAATGCCTCATCCAACGTGTTCAATCCAGGACAGGCTTATTAGCTGTTTCTTCACTGGACATAATATAGACCACAGGATTTGAAGTATAAATCTTTGGCTGAAACTGCAGGCTCCAAAAAGTCTACCCAGGATAAGCATGAGATTTATTAAAAAAAAAAAAAAAAAAAAAAAAAAAAAAAAAAAAAAACCCAAAAAAAAAAGAAATAATAAAAACCCCAATAAAACAAAATTAAAAAGTAGTAATTTAGAAAGCATGTACACTGGCAATACCTCTGTGATAAAGAACAGGGCAGATGATAAATTTCTATATCACCAAGATCTAACCAGCTCACTTGCACTTTTCCCCATAGCTCCTTCACCAAAACTCCAAGTACCTCTTACAAATTTTAAAACAGGAACAAACTTTCTTCTTTTTACCCAGCTGATACAGACTTTTCTCCCTATCTATACCAATTACAACTGCAGGATAAGCATTTGGCATCTTAAGAAACTTATAATAGCTACTAAGCCTTTAATTGGAAAAAAATTATTACTGAACAGACATATCCCAAAGGATGATCTAGCCCAAGAAAGACCAGAATATGAATGTACAGCATAATGGAAACTGAAATATATTTAGAGCATCTGTAAAATTTCCTAAAGAAGAAAATCCACCTTAAAACTTCGGCATGCTTTGTCCTACCCCATCACAAACAGTGGAAACCAGGCATCACCAAAATGCCAGTGTTCTCCACCACCTTGCAGTGGGGAAAAAAAGGGACACGTGGGAAATCTCCCCTGCCAGCAAGCAGAGTGCTGGTCAGCTCCCAGAGTGAAAGGCACGGTGACAGGGCTGCCAGCAACTTCATCCTAGCAGGGCACAGGAGCCTGCCTGCCCACCCACACAGTTATTTCAGATACTTCAAGGCTGTGGGGAGAAAGAAGACAACACCAAACGTGTCACAGCAATATTTCCCTGGGAACTGAGGCTGGCTCACTTTCCTGGAGAAAAGGAGGCTGAGGGGGACATTCTCAGGCTCCACCAGTCCCTGACAGGAAGATGCAGCCAGGTGGGGGTCAGGCTCTTCTCCAAAGTACAAAGTGGTAGGGGAAGAGGAGATGGCCTCAAGTTGTGCTGGGGAGGCTCAGATTGGATATTAGGGAAAACTTCTTCACCAAAAGTGTTGTCAAGCATTGGAATGGGCTGCCCAGGGATGTGGTTACATCACAGTCACTGGAGGTATTTAAAAGATGTATACATGTGGCACTTGGGGACATGGTTCAAGGGTGGACTTGGCAGTGTGAGGTTAACAGTTGGACTCCATGATCCTAAAGGTCTTTTCTAACCTAAATTATTCCATGATTTCAATGCCAGTACTGACTTAAAAAAAACCACTAAGTAAATTCTAATATTAAAACTTTTCTAATAATAATTTAAAAAGTCAGCAGATGCAAACCCACCTATTTTACAGTAGTAGTTGCTTATATTACAATTGATTCCAGTCAAATCTTTGGTACTTTTAAGAAAAATGAAAAACCTGGCCCATTGTAATGAATTTTCTTCCACAGCCCAAATAAACCAGCATTAAAGCAATTACAATTTAGTTTGCAAAGCCTCTCAGGACAACTCATGCAACCCAACCTGAAAGCAAGGCCAGCTCAGGCACTGCCTAAAGCCATACAGTCAAGTTTAGAATATCTGCAAGGACTGAGACTTCAGTAGAACAAGCAGCAGCAGTCAAGCACTGGAGCAAAGACCCAGAGAATTCTCTTTTCCTATTCATCTTTCTGGTCTACCCATTGATCCATTTATTCTGAAGAGTCTCCAGGTTTCAAGGCTTAGAGATGAGAACCGCACACCAAGGAACAAGATAATAAAAGTCAGGGATCAATTTACACAAAATAGAGTTTGTAAACTAAATGGCGATAGCTAAAATTCTTCTATCAATTCCTTCAGTGAATTTAAGAATTATGAAAAAGAAAATGAAGAAAGACCAATAACAAGCCACTTAGTGCTTTTCTCAGGACACACCCCCTGAAGTAAAAGATCCAGATCCAGCAAGGAGCATGTAAGACTTCATATCCTATGATGTGACATTTCACATCTTGCATCACCAATAATTTTGAAATAACTCTACTTTCACATGCCAATGCTGCAAGTATCAAAATAGTACAGAAAAAGCCATAGCATTTGTATCACCTTCATGTAGCAAGGCCATCTAACACAATCTATAAGACTTCCATAACTGCCTTTCCCAGTTTAAAAGCACTTTTAGAAGGGCAAAGAACAATATTATAAAAATAAACACTAATAAATACACCTTTTTCTTTAGCCACATAGAGCCTTTATTAAAGAAATTTGAATAATCATTAGAAATAATATTCTCATCTTCAAGGTACTGAACTAGTATGAGCAAAAACCTCAGAAAACCCACAAAAAAGGTTATTAAGATAATCTCCAAAATCAATTCCACAAAAACTTGTGGTTTAGAATTTGAAGGCACTCTTCTTTGGTGTATACCTTTTGGCTTTTTTAAACAGTGAGTAAAGCAGGAAAACACAATGAAGCACAAATTCCGAGTCCACTTCACTTCCACAGTTCAGACACAACTACACAAAAGTAAAAATAAAACCCAAACAAATCAGTTCCCCTTTTATCCACAAGAGAAAAATGAGCTCTGAGAGCTCCTACAGAGAAGGGAGGTACTGGTTTTCAAATTCATTTATGACATAGCAGGGGGAAAAAAAACCCCACACAACCACAGCCTTGTGTGGGAAATATATTCAAGAACTGTCAATTCCTCAGCCATATCCTAGAAGAAACTAACAGAAAACTAGGAAACACATTCTGTGAAATCTATGTGTAAAATCACCAAATACATGGTGTACAGTTACGTACAGAAAATAACGACTATAAATTGGGAGAGATGTGCTCTAACAAGACAAATGTGGATTTAATTCCAGAGGGTTACCTATAGATGTAGGTAATTAAGAGTAACACATGTACAACTTCATTGAGAATTGCCTATGATTTTTTGTCAACTTCCCCCAACTTTGACAATAATCTACTTTAAAAACACTAACTTCTCTCTAGATATTCAAAGATGAGTTCAAATAATACCTTACCTACTCCAGTAGAAGTATTAAAGTATGGTATTATTCAGCATATTTCAATATCTGCAGAACCTGTCTTTCCCAAGACTTAATTCTAACAATTTCAGGAACCCAAGTGTTAGAGCTTCATTCTTCACCATAATTGGTTTCTTGGGACCAGAACATGGAGGTTCTGGCTAATTTTTACTTTATAAAAATAAGGTATCACACAGTTAACTGTTTTTTACATTTCTCTAATGGCCCTCTCTAAGCTTTCTCTATCACAAATATCCTTACACTTGAAAAGCCACACATTCAATTCAAACAATGTGCTTTGGAGGAAATCTCTCTCCTTTCACCAAGGCTTCTCCCCATCCACTTTCTA
>WEKY01055265.1:100597-123277 GCA_013390045.1 Picathartes gymnocephalus | reverse complement strand
AAAAAAAAAAAACAAACAAACTTACTTCTTACTGAAAAGGTTGATTGCCATCAAGGCCTTTGTAATACCCTGAGGGAGCTGCAAACAGAGATTCCAGATCAGGCCAGAGTGAAAACAGGATTCAGGCTCAACACCTAAATGCTTTTCTTTTAATCAGATCACACCACTTTAAAATAACTTATCACTCCAGGTTGATTCTTTACGCCTACTGTGCTTTTCTAGAAAGCAGTTCTTCTCTAGGCCCAAAGCTTTTGACAAAGATTTGTCTGCACTGCCAAGCCCTTTCCAGAAAGGGGCAGACATTTCCTAACAGGTTCCATACTCAGCAAGTTACCAGGACATTTAAGTACCAAGTACATGAGGATGGCACTAATACCAAGAATATCACGCACCAGTTCACAATTAAGCAAAAATTATTTCTCATTCAAGAAGAGGTAAACTTCCCCCCTGCCCCCAACCTGACAAATCCAAAATGCTCCACATCTTCCTGGTCTAAAAGGAACCAACTCTTCCTTCTCCCATCCAACTTACTTTAAATCACAATTTTATATGTCCTCTAAGACCTTTGTTAAACTGGAAATAAATGCATGCCTAACAGATATTCATCCTAAACTATAAAACTTCCATACACACAGAATACCTGTACAAGAATAAAACAGTAACAAGCTGTAGTGGCCATTAAGTTACTTATATAAGGACAGTGAAATTAGAAATTATATATTTGAGAATTCATGGAATTATTTAACGTAACAAGGGCCTTACTTATTCATGGAGCTTAATGGCTTTTGAAATCAGCACTGTTTAAAGAGAGCTACTGAAATTTACCCAGAAATTACTATGCAAAAGTATCCCTTCTGGCAATGCTGAGAAAACCGTCAGAACATTCAGGTTCCAAAGTGCAAACGACATGTAGAGTGATATCTTTTAACTATGTTAATTACTGGGCAATTACATAGTCTTCAGTCAGCAAATTCCCAATGAAAACAAGTTCTGCTTGACTAAAGTCAGCAAGAAAAAACTTGAACAATAACCAGTAATGGCCTACACTCAACAGCAATTAAAAAAAATGCATTTTGCAATTAAAAGTTTCACGTGACAACTACAATTTTCTCTAGAGGCTTTGACAAAAAAATGTATGTGAAGGGCCAACTTCAAACTAATCCAGCCATTTTCTAAAATATGATTGTAAAAAAAATTAACAGAAAAACTCAACTATCTTCCTTCACTCATAATGATTAGTATGTTAGGTTATTCCTATAATCAAATGACTGCTTTACCCAGGACAAATATTGCTCACTGCACAACTTGCACAGAAAATTAATATTGTAAAACATTTCAGTAAAAAGGAACAAAGAAAAAACCTTTTTATTTTTAATCCAAAATGCCAAAATAATTTTAAGAAATTGAAACTCAGCACATTTCATGAGAGCAGCTGCTCAGGAGGGAGCCTGGCACCAGAACTCTGACCAGGAGCCTGCCTAAGACTAGAACTAAACTCAGCTCTAAGAACACTGGTCTCCTTTCAGCCTTCCCTCACTTTTTTATTTGGTGTGTGGTTCTGTAATTCAAATCTAATGGAGGAACCAGGATTAATAAGCAAAAACTAATCAGTGGGCCCTGCTGTATCAAAGACACTGTCAGTGTTCCATCCCTCATCAGCTTCACCAACTCCACATGTTCTGCAGTCACGTAGAGTTAAACCAGGTTAAATACACGATTATTTAAATACAATAATTTTTCCAAGGGATTCAATGTAGACATAAAATTTAACATAGAAAAATATTTTAAAAAAACAACCTCAAAACCATTATTTATTAACTAGAAACAGACCACGGTGTATTTTACACCATGAGGTAATTGGAAAGATTTTAGCATAGATGCTACTGGAAGTTAACAATTTAAAATCAAAATGTATTCTGTTTTTGCAACAACTTTGTTAACTTTTTTATTTCTTTTGTAAAGAAAACATATTCAAGTATGTTAGAAGGATAATTACTTCATTTCTGAGTATGTTTCACAATATACTACATCCACATAATCTCTTATAAAAAGCAAATTACATATTTGTAACTATTTTTGAGCACCCTCACTACTCAATATTCATCCATTTTACTAAAAACATGTCTTTAATACTGTTCACATCACAATAACTCCATAAATTAACCTCTTTCATCTTTCCTAAACACACTCTGGAATACATTAAGGCAATTAGCAAGGCAGTATCTTGTAAAAACATTTTGAATCATTTTACTGATAAGTTCATTTTCTAACAGCATTACCTTGGCCCCTTATAAATGCATGACAAAAGTGGTTTATTTCTAAAGGTATGCTCTGAAAGTACTAGGGATTTATACTACATAATTTCTGCCTGCTATAATAAAAAAAGGAAAAAAAAAAACCAACAAACAAAACTCAAAAATAACCCCACTAACTTTGCTTAGCTGTGCACGTACCACTGGGGCAACATAGGTGCGTGTACAAAGATTTAGATACGTATAAAAAGAGAAAGACAAAGAATAAACTTATTTTCAGATAGTAAAACAAAAAGGATTATGTACAGCAAAGTCTTCAGGGCACACAAAGTAGTTTCCAAACATAAGTATAATTTGTCTCAGTTTTTGAAATTTTCAAGCACATTAATTCTTGTCTCTTCTCCACTTAAAGAAGATTCTTAAACCAATATTGTTCTTTCAACCCCAGGAGAGGGCACATCAGGCCTCTTTATAGACGTTAAAGGCATTTCACGAGCACATTTATAAGGATAATTTAACTAAATCCCAGGTACTTCCAATATTGATAGAAGTTATATAGCTGTATCACACACTGTTTAAGCACGCTTTAACTAGAAAAAGTACTTACAAAAGTCCTAAAGCAGAACCTATGTTTTAGCTCCTAATAATAAAATTAATCTGGACCCAGAGTATCAGTATCTCATTTTATCATTCATCACACTGTGATTAATCAATTTCTGTAAGAATCATTTTTAAATAGATTGAACAAAAGTGGTTTTAAACTCAGTTTCTGAGACCCTTTCCAGAGTCAGTTTACAATGCTAGTGTCAATCAGTGCTAACCAAAGGTGCAGGAACTTGTCCAGGGGAGAAAAAAAAGGCAAAAAGGTGGAGGGAAGTGTTTTGGGTAAAAGTCAGAGGAAAGGCAAACAAAGCAGATATCCTGGTGGGAGTGTTTTACAGCTCACCCAACAAGGATAAAGAGATAGAGGAAATATTCTGTAAAGGACTGGGAGAAGTCCCACAATTGCTGGCCCTTGTTCTCATGCAGAGCTTAATTTATCAATTGTCTGCTGGAAACACAGCACAGCAGAGGGGAAACAGGACTGCAAGGATGGCATGAGGTTCTGCAGGGAGGAATTTAGCAGAGCCCAAGCCCAACTAAAATTTAACCTGGCCACTGCCATAAAAGTCAATACAAAAATGATTTTATAAGTACAGCAGCAACAAAAGGAGGGCTAAATCTCCATCCTCACTGGATACAGCAGAAAGTAAGAGTGAGAAAGAATGATGAAAAGGCTGAGGTACTTAGTGCTGTCTTTGCCTCAATCTTCAATAGTGAGACCAGGTGTCCCCAGGGTACCCAGCCCTGAGCTGGAAAAAGAGAGAACAGAAGGAGCACCCACATTCCAGAGAAAGATGCTGCTGTGCCTCTCAAACACACTCAGGTCTGTGGGGCTGGCTGGGATCCACCTGAGGGTGCTCAGCAAGGTGCTGAGAGAGCCCACAGAGCCACCT
Source organism: Picathartes gymnocephalus (assembly GCA_013390045.1). NCBI lineage: Eukaryota > Metazoa > Chordata > Aves > Passeriformes > Picathartidae > Picathartes > Picathartes gymnocephalus. Next base: position 119,529 of record WEKY01055265.1, on the reverse strand, counting down.
CCAAGCATTTACCAGCAGTCCTGGCTAATTCAGGAGGTCCCAGCTGGCTGGACATAAGCAAGTATTCCTCCCATTGACAAACAGAGAGGGAAGAAAGATCTGACCTGATCTCCTGGGACAAGGTGACCCACATTTTGGATGAGGGAAAGGCTTCGGATGGTTTTTACCTGGACTTTAGTAAAACTTATCTTTTTCCAAAGGTGTCACTTGGAGAAACTGGCTGCTCCTGGCTTAGACACGTGCATTCTTTGGCTGAGTGAAAGAAACAGCTGGGTGGACAGGCCCAGAGAGTTATGAATGGAGTGTCACAGCTGTTGTTTGCCACGACGCACTCCCAGAGCTAGGGTACCTTGAGACTCCAGCTGGAGACGGACAAAACTTCTGGGCTACCTCCTTCACTGCCAAGGTTCCTTCTCTCAAGTCTCCCCCCAAGCTGCAACTCCTTGGCTTTTATATCGACTGCGTGCTAAACTCAGCTGAAAACAATTCTGAGTGATCAACACTCTCTCTGGAACACAGGTGTTGGTTCCCATACATGGAGTGGCTGAGGGAGCTGGGAACGTTTAGCCTGGAGGAAAGGAGGCTCAGGGGGGACCTTGTGGCTCTGCACAACTCCCTGACAGGAGGGGACAGACCAGTGGGGGTCAGGCTCTGCTCTCAGGAAACAAGGGACAGGACAAGGGCAAACAGTCTCAAGCTGCACCAGGAGATGTTTGGTGTGGATATTGGGAAAAAAAATTATTTCCCAAAATGGTGGTGAAGCACTGGAAAAGGCTGCCCAGGGCAGTGGTGGAGCCACCAGCCCTGGAGGTCTTTAAAAGATGTGTGGATGTGGCAGCTGGTGACATGGGTTAGTGATGAACTTGGCAGTGTGAGGTTAATGGCTGGACCTGACCATCTTGGAAGTGTTTCCCAACCTTAACAATTCCATGATTTCAAACTAAGTACAACTTTTCTTCAGTCTATAGTTGATCAGGCCAACATACTGAATTTTCAGTGTGGCAACTTATGAACTGAAAGCAAGATGAGTGTGCCATGTGCATCATGTGGAAACCTCTTCAGAAACTCACTGTTACACTATTTCTGAAGCTGCACCCCATGGAAAGTCGTTTTAAAAGCTTAACTGGCAAATGCATGCTAAATATTTTGGTTTCCATCTAAATCTACACTGAATTCCAATCCTCAGAGACAGGATTTCCACTTTATTTCTCTCTATACACACACACTAAGCTCAAGAACGGTAACATAGTAAAGTGTTGTTAAAGTTTTGAAAAAAGCAAGCCTAGCACAAAGAACTTGACTGTAGGTCTCTTTTCCTCAAAATGTCAAATGATCAAATGATGTTGGGATTTCAAAAAATCCCAAACATCACTGTGTTCTGCAATAAATAGAAGATACTTAAACGAAAACATAGGTATTTAATATAAATGGACACTAAAACAAATTCAAAGTAAAGCAATTCCATCTTTCTCTAAACCCACCTCAAGATAAAATAATTCTAGCAGTGGGTTCTGGCAAAGTATTTAATGACAAATAAAGAACTACAAGACCAAGTTTTGGCGACAATATATAGAATATTGGATAGCTTTTACCTGCATTCACTTTATTCAGAAACCTTAAGGAGATGCAGAATAAACATTAAGGAAACATAGAATGAACTTATATTTAATACATTATTTAGTACATTTTTTTATTAACAATATAATGGAAGTTTAGAAAACAAAACCATTTGTAAACCTTTGAAAGTTCTGTATTTCGAATCTTCAAATTTTATGGGGAATTATTTCACTTGAATATAAACACCTGGGAAGGAGACAAAAAATTATTTATGAGTTCCTAATTTTAAGCCTTGTAAGGTTGTTACAAAGAATCCTTTCATAATCTTATATATTGAGATCAAATTGCTTATGAATTGGTGTAATGGATTGTTAGTTTCTGCTTCCCAGACGAAGGGGGTTTGTTCAGCTGGGTTTTTAAATGTTAAACTACTTCCAGGGCTGGGTTAAGCAACCTGTCTTGCTGTAGGAGACTATATTCACCTTTTGTGAATGTGGTTATTAAATGATGAAGCAACTCTAAATGTGTTCACCTTCTTCCAGATTTCTTCTGCCTTCAGCTGATGTGACCGAAAGAACATCTGCAACAGCAAGGATGCCTATAGCAGTGATTTTCTTGAAAAGTCCACAGCTGAGAGCAAGCATCTGTCATCCCTTTCAGCTCACATTTATTCAATATCCTCTCCCACAGCTGCATCCCCTCCCCAGAGTGTTGACAGAACAGAATAGTTCCAGCTACAACAGACCTACAACAATCATGTGATCCAGCAGCCCGAGCCCTCACCAAAGGTTAGAGCGCCCTGGGAAGGGATTGTCCAAGCGCCTCGGAGACACAAACGCGCCCGGGGCAGCGACCACTGACCCGGCAGCCTCTGCCCTGCCTGGCCTCCCTCATGGAGGGCACTCCTCAGCCTCCCTCTCTCCAACCTGAGACAATCCCAAAGTCCCTGCCTGCTCCTCACAGGACATGCCTTCCATAGCATCCGTACCAAGCATTTCTGCTCCGTTTTCATACACGCTCGTTGTCACTTGAAAGAGATGATTGCCATTTGTGAATTTTTCATCTTCCACTCAGATCAAATGATGCAGTGCCTTGGTGTGGCTGTGCTGCCACACGAGAACTCTCAACAATGCAATGGTTCATAGCCAGAGTGCAATTCTGCAGTATGTAAAAGGGCTGAAACACAATCAGCCAGCATGCTCAAACACTGACAGCAATGTCCCTGTGAACTGCTTTTCTAGAAATAACACAGCACATTAAATCCCTTTCTAAGTCCTTCGTTGAAGGAAAAGCAACAGCTCTAGTAGCAGATCCAAGGCTACTGCCTTGAAATTACTAGTTTTCACAGTGGAATAATTTGAATTTAATGTTTTGCACTTCGAGATGTGCTTGCACACCCTAAAGCCTTCATTTCCAAAGAAATCAAGTTTTAAATACTGTCAGCCCTTTGTGCCACATTCCAGCTGTATTCCTGCGAGCAACCTACCCTCCAGCAGAGACTGCTTTGCCCTGTACACATCTGCTACAGCCTTATAATCCAGAGGAAAGAGGAAGAGAAGCAAAAGTCTCCATTTGGAACTACTCCAGCTTGAATTATTTTAATTATTTTCTCCAAAAGCAAACAAACAAAAGGCCCCCACCATTACTGTTGCACAGTCACCTGTTTATGTGCGCTCATTTTATATATGTGCACAAAAATCTGCCATCTTTTCCAGGACTACACTGAGAGGAATATTCCTGGAGTCTATGGAAGGATGGGTCAAGACCTGACTTAAGTTTCACTGCAAGTGAAAACTTGCCTGACTATTTAATATTTGAGTATTATGATGCCATATGTTATCAGATAAGGAGGTTCAAATTTGCTTCTTTAATCAAGGAAAGTGCTGAATAGGTGAAAACTCTACATTCTAAAACTTACCACAGTTGTTCCTGGGAGCCCTAAAAATCAGAATTTAGCCCTGTATCATTTTCACTAAGCGGAGGTTTCTAAAGACCTGAGTTCCACAAACTGCCTGAGATTTTAGGTCTTTTTTTTTTTTTTTAAAATACTAAATTAGCCCTATAGTTTAGATATGTTTGATTTTCTTAAAACTAAAACTTAGCGCTTTTGCAAATACAACACATATTTTAAGCTAAATCCATTTCCAAATTCTTCTCTGAAAGACATACACACCCTGAATTTTTATCACTCCAATGACAAATAGAAAAACCTGCTTTTCTTTTCTAGGCATTATACAGGTACGATAAATATTTCTCTTTCTGAGGATCCAAAATGACTTTATAAATATTATGCCCATTCCTGTATCTGTAATTCAAAGGATGGGAAAGTTTACTAGGCAATGTCTGTAACAAGGTGATTACTGGAAATTCTAGCTTCACGTATGCCAACAAACTTAAGGCAGACACAGATGTCACATAAAACTGCTGGAAAACTGAAGAAGAACTCTATCAAAATTACATCCCTAAAAACCTCTTGAGGAACATCCATTGCCACTTGTACATGTAAGTAAAAAGCTTAATTCACTTTTTTCCTCTGTGATTAATTAGAAAGAAATTTATGGGTACATAATTCTGTTTCTCCAACCACTCCCTAGAATGGAATTTACATTTTTAATGGTTTAATTGAAAGAGTGAATAGAACCCCCAGAATTAATTTCAGTCACACCTAAATCAAATCTGCCAACTGAACAATGAAAAGGAAAAAAAAGCCTGCTATGTCAGAAAAGCAAAATTCTTCATATTGGTCAATCTCAAACTTTCCAGGACAAAGCAATACAAATCCTACTGTATGCTAAGAAAGTTTAGATAATATAGCTCAACATTAGGAAAATTACAAATCACTTAATTTCTATCTTTAAAAATAGTACCACTTCTGGACACTCAGGTCTGGAGAGCAGGTACCTTTGCTTAAGGGATGCAAAGTGATGAGGGAAGATTAGGATTGCAAGAGGCCTTATCAGAAAAGATAAATCCAACTCTCAAATTTAAGGTATTTACTTTTACTAATACCAGCAAGGGTTATTTCCACATAAGTCTTTAGAAGTGAGAGGTAGAAAAAAGAAAAACAAGTACTGCACTTTGAATTTTCGATGCATTCTTACATTTATAAATATCAAAGTAACGAAGTAATGAAGTGTAACAGATGTTAAAATACAGTGTCTGAAAGTCACCTTGAAACACTTTATAGATGATCTGCCAGTTATACTGCACTTAAAAGTAGACTTAGTCCACATGACTTAAAATTTAAGAGTCTGTAGCCTGAGACTTGTAGTGTACTGGGGGAAAAGCCCTACACAAAAATAACCAGCTGAAAAAGTTCTGAGTATCAAGACTGGTTTAACAAGAATTTTTCTCCTTCATTATTATGACCACATTCGTTCTCCATGAGCAGAAAGAACTTCCCTGTAAGGGCACTGGAGCATGAAGCACTGCACAGATGGACAGCAGCAGATCACACATGGGGCTATCAGCCCTGCACACACAAACCACACCTCATGTACCTGAACATGGACAGGAAGGTGCCAAGAACTTACATTTAAGGTCTCACAAAAAGTGTGTTTCCATCATACCACAAACTGTTTCCCATTTGGTGTTGCAAGCTTTCTTGGAAGCTGGATTTTCAGTAGGAACCCATCCAAGCTCTCAGAGAGACACCATGCTTAGATATCTGTCTCAGCAGTTCTGTAAAGATGTGGGGAATTATTGCCCCTTAGATTGCAATCCAACTGTTCCTCTGGACCAGAAATATGCTTCATAGCGAAACTGTATTCTGGCACCTCTAAATCTATGTGGCTGTCATCAGCCTGACACCACAGAAGCAGCTAAGAGTGCCTGGACAACAGATACGCTTCACCAAGTTGTGTCACTTGGAAAGAAATGTGAAGGAGCTGGCCCAGCAGCCCATGGTGTTCAAAGACATGCAGAAAACAGTCAAGGAGACCCTAATTAAGTGCAAAAGGCCTGAAACCGCACTGAGGGTTCTAGTGAGGCACGGTCTGATCACTGTGTCTCCAAATCCTCGTGGAGGTTTGTGTGTGAACATGACAGAAGCAAATGTATCACCTGGTATGTTCAGTTTCCAACCATTCCAGGTAGAATCAGATTGGTAGGAAGCCATAAACTTAATTACAGCAATGGTCAGAGAAAGATTTCGATAAAAATGAATCCAAAGGCGACAGACCCTATTTGAATGCCAGTTGTCTCAATCTGGTTTGTACACGACCCACCCACCTCCTCAGCTGAGCTACAGTAAAACACCATCTCAGCTTCACTGTCCCAGACTAACAGCACAAAGCATTACTGGTGGAACTATTCACGAAGACACATGGAGGCATAGAGCACATAATTTATTATATCCTATATTTAATTGTCTTCCTTTCAAAATACTCTTAAGATGCGTAAGAGTCAGACTCTTGAGAATCTCTTTATGAGGCTCTGAAAAAAGGCTCCGGGATTATCTACCCTTCACTGAACATCCAAGGCATCACCTGTTTGAATGCTACTGTGATTTCCTTCTTTCAGATCCTACCAGCACGAGGATCACTACTGCACTCAACAGACACTGTCAGCCCTGCAGTCTGTGTTTGAGGATGGTCAGCAGCCTGCTTCCAGTGTTAGGGAGTGAGAAACTGAGAGCCCCTGAAGGAAAAACAAGGAAGTAGTTACAACACTAGCATCAACATTTACTTTACACATTCAAGCCATGGATGTGCAGGCACTCAGAACATGGTCACATATTCAAAAAATATATGTGGAAGAGCAAAATCTAAAAAGCAGAAGGGCCAACAGCCAGAAGTGCTGAGAACAAAAACTATTAAGCAGGTCTACTGAAACAGGTGTTCAAGCACTGTGACAAAAACTACCTGAAGTTCCACTAAAATGCTGCAGTAAGGTAGCAAAAGATAAAGTCACAGTGTGCAACTGATAGGCAAAAAGAACTGCTAAGATAGGAAAGAAAAATTGCTAATGAGATAAACTAGTCTCCTGACAAGAACCAAAGCTGCAGAGAGAGTTCATCATGACAATATCCCAAGAGCAGAAGGGTGGGCTCAGGCGCTGAGGTATCAAGAGGACACAATCAACCCTATTACACATATCAGAAGCTTCAAAAGTCCTAAAATGTTTGAAGACCAGATTTATAGAAAGAGGTTTAGATGCCTGAAGGTTCTGAGAGATTTTCAGGAATACTTCAACACCTAACTCTGTTTGTAGTAACAGATACTAGGCGCCCACGCACTGCTGAGAAATCAGACACAGTATTTCAGAACTAGAAGATTCGGGACAGTGTTTGAAAACTTGGCCATGTACAGTTTGGCCTTGGAAGCAAAAGAGCAAAGAACTCATAGCCAGGATTTCAAAACCTCTGGGCTAGAGAACCACTCCAAGGGTTTTCCCGTTGACAGGGACACCAATTTTCTCGTGTAGGGAAGGAAGGTACAGGGAAGGAAGGTGCAGGGAAGGAAGGCAGGCTCCTGCTGCTCCTCTAAATTAATTCTAAAAGCCCGTTTCGTAGCGACCCTTATGCTCCATCACTAAGGCTATCACCAGCACCACACACGAGTGTCAGCGCTGGGGGACAGGGAGGGCTCGGACGGGTCAGGCAGGTGAGGGGGCAGGTGAAGGAAGGTGCAGGCAGGAGAAGGCAGGGAGGAAACAGGTGAGGGCAGGTGGAAGCAGGAGGAAACAGGTAAAGGCAGGTGAAGGCAGGAGGAGACAGGTGAAGCTGCAAGCAGGTGGAGGCAGGAGAATGGCGGCAGGTGGAGCCGGACCTCGAAGGGCCCATCCCCGCAGCCACACTCCGGCCGGGCTCTGCCACCTGCTCCGCCAGCAGAGCTCCTGACTGTGACTCGGGGCTGGCAGGGCTGTGACCTGGGCTGGCAGGGCTGTGACCCGGGGGGGACAGGATTGTGACCCGGGGCTGGCAGGGCTGTGATCCCGGGGCTGGCAGGGCTGCGATCCCGGCTGGCAGGGCTGCGATCCTGCCGGGACCAGCGGCCTGCCCCGGCCCGTCCCCGCTCCCCGCCGCCGCGGCCTCACCCGGATGTGGATCCGGCCGCCCCCCGTCCCTCCCCGCGGCCGAGGTCACCTTGATGCTTCCGAGCTGAATTGTCAGTCCCCAGGCTGGGTTGTCTCACCTTGTGTAAACGCAACTGATGGCGTCAGATAACTTCTACAATAGGAGTTACTTAATGAAGGAAAGAACCTTGTGTTTGGAGCATTGCGTAAGATTACATCACCGGATAAATATGCAGTAGGTAGGCGGAGAGTATGGATTAGATAGGCGGGTCCATGTGGGTTTAGCTTTGTAAAAGATGCGCGTTGTTACCACCTGAGCGTGGTTTGCGGCAAGCCGCGTCGTGCGCCCTTTACGGAATAAACAGTATTTACTCTGTAAACTTTCTAAACTGCTCTATGTTTAGGGAGCTCCTAAAGTCGGGAACAGCCCCCGCAGCGCCGCGCGCTGCTGCTCATCCCGGCCTGGGTCCGGGCCGCCGCCGCCGCCGCGCAGGGTCCCTGCCGGGTCACGGCTGGCATCACGGCTGGCATCACCGCCGGCGCCCGTGTCGGAGCAGCCCCGGCCCTCGGTAGAGCCGCTGGCCTTTGGTTCCCGCTCAGTGGTTGCTCACCCAGCCTGACCGCAGGCTCGGTGCGTGGCAGAGCACCAGCGGCATCCCTTCAGTGTCATCCCAGAATCACAGGATCCTGAGGCTCGGAAGGGACCTCTGGAGATCGTCCAATCCCTCCTCCCTGCCAGGGCAAGGTCACGCAGAGCAGGTGACACGGAGGTGGATTTGGAATGACTCCAGAGAGGGAGAATCCACACCCTACCTGGGCAGCTGTTCCAGTGCTCTGCCAGCCTCAGTGTAAAGTTCTTCCTCATGTTGAAATAAAACTTGTGTTTTAGTTTATGGCCTTTGCTCCTCATACTGTCAATGGGTACCACTAGAAAGAGTCTGGTCCCTCCTCTTGGCACTCCATTTTTCCATTTTTCTGCATTAATGAGGTCCCCTCTGAGTCCTCTCTTCTCCAGAATAAGCAGGCCCAGCTCCTGCAGTCTCTCCCATCAGAGACGTGCTCCACACTCATCACCTTTGTGGCCCTTCTCCAGTAGCTCCTTGTCTTTCCTGTACTGAGAAGTATCGAAATGAATCAGGAACTGGCAGGGCAGTGAGGATCACACCAGCCCTGGGCTGGGCAGCAGGAAATAAGCTTTTGTGCCATTCTCTGAGAAGACGTGGCATAAAGGGGCCAAAGTAAGGGCAAGCAGCCAAGTTGTGAATGGCACATTGAGAAAACAACGGGTTAATTTCACTACCGAACCTCTTTTGTTAACAGAACAGTGTCAGTATCTAGTAGATAGATACGTAATGAACAGTACACTGAAAGTCATAGAATGAAAAAGATGTAACTTGATGGCACAGGAACAGTACCTTGCAGCAGTTTTCCTATTCCACATGTCGCAAAGAAAGGTAAGATCACAGAACCAGACTGTTTTGGCTTTCAAAGGACCTTAAAGCTCATCAAGTTCTGCCCCTGCCCTAAGCAGGGACACCTTCCACTGTCCCAGGTTGCTCAGAGCCCCATCCAACCTGGCCTTGGACACTGCCAGGGATGGGGCAGCCACAGCTTCTTTGGGCACCCTGTGCCAGGGCCTCACCAAAATATTATTAAAAAGTAAAAGACATGATGGTGTAGGTTATGTGTCTCATTATACCTGACTGCAGTGTTCCCCAAGATAGCTATAGAACATGATTTTCGGGGGGTTTAAATAGCATACACCTTTATCAGTCCTCTTCCAAGACATACCATGAAAAAGAAAAGCTTGTGCCTGTGTGCCTGAGCACTATAAAATTTGACAGTTTGATGGAAATTTCTGAAGCATTCATACTCAGCAGACAAAAGCAACAGTTAAGGGCTTGTTTTCTGCATTAGTTAATCTTCTGCAGTATTATCCCAGGTAAAGATCATTATATAAGTCAGTTGGATGGTAGAATTTCTTCTTGGATGTAAAAGGGGGGAAAAAAAATCTTCCTAAAAAATCTTCTAAATATTCTATATTAATATTAGTACATTCAACAGGTTTTATAAAGTTTTAGTCGTTAGTTATTTGGTTGGTTTGCTAAAAGTGAACATTTGGATTCTCAGAACTTCAGGAGGTTCTTTCCAGGATGGTGTTCAAACCTGCTCTGAGGCCAGGAGTGCCTGCTCCTATTTTGTCAATAAACTGGAGATTTAACTTCTTTTTACCATCAAGGTGTTACTCTTTTTGTACGGATTAATGTACAGTAAAATTTGAATTACTGAAGGCAGCCATCCTTAAGTATGTTACATTTATCATCAGTGTGTTCTTGTATTGCATCTCTGTAGCATGTTCCTTTTCTGTTTTAGAATTTGCTATACATTTTTTGCAGAAGGAATAAATGTATTCTGGGCCAAAAGCCAAAAAAAAGTAGCTCTCTAAGCTAAATTAGATAATTACAATTTCAGTGTATCTTTAAAGCACAGCTGTGTCTTTTGGGTTGTGAGAATTAGTATTTAGTACACATAACTTTACACTTTTCTTGTTATTTAAAGAAAAATGTCCCCTCAAAATGTAGATTCCTCTAATTAGCTCATTTTCTCCATTTTGAAATTCAGTAGAAGTACATAAAAAAAAAAGAAGGAAAAAAAAAAGATTGTTACAATTTATCAATATTATTATCATTATCATTATTATTACTGAGTTTAATGTTTTATAGTAGCCATTATCACATTTCTCTTTCTTTTTTCCCATGTCAGAATTTGGTAGATGAGAAAAATAAAATCACTTTTGTTTTGATTTTCCACTGAAGCAGCTGCATTAATTTTGTATCTTCTATCCTTAATTTATATACCAGCAGCACAAGAGGAAAGTGTGCCTAGTATACTAGAACTGTTCCAAAAAAGAGTTCAAATATTAAAGTTTTTTGTGTATGATTATATTTAGCTTGTCCAAAATCTGTTTCAACATCTCTTCCACGCAATTTAGATCTTTGTAACACAGGCCTCTATCTCTGGTTGGGGTTTTTTGTTTGTTTGTTGGGTTTTTTTTAAGGCTGTAATTTTCAAAAATATCTGCATTTTTTGTTTCCTTGGGATCTCATGTGGTTTTGTTTTGATAATCATCTTCCCATCTTCCCTGCCGAGTTGCCACACTGTAGCCCTTGAAAGAAGCTGCTGTCGGTGAATCTACTTTGACTTTTACTTCATCTGACCTGTCTCAAGGCACCCATAAGCTCACTTGGAAAATCTCCCTGGATAATGCCCCTTGTGTTTTTGGAGTATTTCCCGTTGTAGTGCACTGTAGGGAAATAGAACCAAAATTTGCTGACTGTCCAGCACTGCATTTCATTGATGGTCAGACCATCAGCATAAATTGTTGTCATTTTTCCCTAAGCAGTATTGATTCTCGACTGCTGCTGTATTTTGGGAAACTGAAGGGTGAAGAAGCAAAACAGAAACAAGAAAATCCATTTGTCTCAGCCTCAGACTCATTCCTTGAAGTGGACAATTTAATAAGTGCAAATTCAGCAAGTAAAGAAAAAAGCAAGAGGAGGAAACTCATTGCAAACTATACACTGATTACAGCTTTTAAAAGGAAGCAGGAAGAACAAGCTGTATGGGAGGCTTGTATTTTGTCTTAAGATTGAATGTAGTAAGTAGCAAAATGTCGATTGTTTATATTTTTTAGCTGTACTCAGCTTTAAACTATGCTCCTCTCTGGAGCTTTATGAAGTATAAAAAAGACCTTTCATAATGCTGAAAAACAGAAGGTCCGGTATAATTGCACCCAAAATAGTTTGAACCTATCTAAGAGCAAAAAACATCTTAATTCGGGCTGAATGTTATTGTTTTGTCTCCTAGAGAGCAAAGTTTATAGAGATTCCTGTCACTTCTGGAACTTTTTTTTTTAATTCATTCAGCCTTACATGGTAACACTGGGTGGTTATAAATCGGTGGGTGATATCCCCCTTCATCTGAGCATTTTTGTGTGGTATGGAGCCAGTCATATTTCTGGGACTTCCAAAGGAAACAATGTTTGTAACGCTGTTAGACTGGACGCTTTTATAAAATCCTGGTAGAGAAATAAGCAAAACTGCTGAACAAGCGTGATTTATAAAGTAGATATGGATTGATTTACCACTATTAAATGCCATCATTAACCTACAGAGCTGACTTCCTTACTGAGGGAAATTGGTGATAGAACATAACAAAATGAAATACTTACTTTTCTTACCCTGAAGCAGATGGAGACAATGGAGCGTGGGACAGTGAGAGTCTTTATATGAAAGGTAACCACTATTTTTTTTCAAATACAGCCAAGGCTTAGGGAATCTAAAGTCTTTATGATCCATTGTTTGGTGATCAGCAGGGGAGAATGGACCAAATCCATCTTGTTGCCAAACCACCATTTCCACGACAAGAACCAACATCCTCTCTCATTCTTGTGGTCAATTTTAGGAGCAAGGTCTAGTCAGTTTGAAGGGGCAGGAGAAGAAAATGCTGTGTTAACCGTGACAGTAGCCATCATGTGTAGGATAATTTAGGCTGTTCCATCAACTTAAATCTCTGATTTCTACCCTATCGAGGTACCCACCTATTTCAGTCCTCACAATTGGCAATAAAGCAAAAAGTGTATTTGTTGCTAGACCACAAGCCAGCTTAGAAAAGTTCTGCCACCCTTTTCTACCCACTAAAAAAAGCAGAAACAGGGCATACTGTACTTGTTTGCCATTTAGGGCTTTATAGGAAATAACATGGTATAGAAATCATGGTCAATTCCTTTCAAAAAAATTTCCTAAAAGTAGACATTTAGAACTTATGCTGTTAAACAAAAACCACTATAGAGTAACGTTTTTCCTCTACCTATTATAATATATTTCTCCTTTTAGATGACAATAGCAGAACCCAGAGGCCACATTCTAAAGTAGGTTTTTTTGGTTGATTTTTTTTTTTTTCCCCCCCATTTATGGAATCTGTTTATTGGCAGAAATGCTAAGGTTTCTGCAGCTTCACCAAGAATCATTCTGGTAACATGTACTGTACCTGCCATCTCGAGTCATGTAGTCCTGTCCTTGCAGTCAATTATTAGTATCTGCCTAACTAGCCATGTCTAATTATCACAGATTTTGTGCATCTAAATGGGCACTGTACTGGGTGGCTTGGTGTTTTTCTGGGTTGGGTGTTTTTGTTTTTAATATTTGATCGTGCTGTTTTTTAAATCTTGTGGAAGTACTTTTGAATTTGTAATCAGTGATCTGTTTTTCAGCTACCTTTTTTTCCTGGTTTAATTGATTTATATGTTAAGTGCATTTGTATAAGCAGCAATGCTACACTGGAGACATCTCTGTGAAATCATGTGAAAAGGTTTAAGACAGATTTTTGATTCACAAGTGCAACTCTTTTTAAATCAGCTTTTTCTTACATCTGCAAGAGCAATTTATGAATGGTGCTCCTACTTCAAGTAGTATTTTCCTACAGTATTTTAGCTTCCCTTATTTAATGTTAAAATAAATAAATATTTGAGTTCACAGAATTTCTAGAGTAAATAATATTGCACAAAGAAGTCACCTAGTTAGTCACGGAAAACTGCACAAGTGCTGGGAGAATGGTTTAGCTGTGAGGGAAATGTCCAAGTAGTCCTTTTTAAAGCCATTATGAACATACTTGGGGCACTTAAAATCAGTCAAACCAACAAGAAATAGGGATGCATTCTTCAGCTGGCAGCTAATGTACACACATTTTGTGGGCATTTGAAAGAGTGGACAAACAAGCTCCATAAATTCTCTCAACACCAAGGGTAAGAACTCTGAACTTTACCCAGAAGAAATAGTTTTGGAGGACAAAAGTACTGCTACTTGAAATAAATTCTCTTTTCACACTTGGCTTTCTTGGAGCTTCAGTATTCAAGTCTTCTATGGATCACACTGAAACACAATTTTATTCATAACATAATCAGGATCTTCTCCGTAGTGTGCCAAAATACATGAAGTTAAGCAGATGTTGTGGGTTAATGTCCAGTAGCAGAGAAATTCAATGGGCCAAAAGTTTTCCTAAAGCTTTTGGTCCTCTTTCTAAGTTTTTCCTGTGCTGTTGTTTTCTGCATTTATTTTAATTTTTAATACAAACTTGAAAAGAAAATGACAGGCTTTGAAGCACTACTGGATTTATCCCATTGAAACAGTTTTATGGAGACTAACTCAAGAAATCAGAGAGAGTTAAATCATGCCACTTCCTCACATTTAGTACCTCTAATCAGAGTTCCAGTATTTGAAAGACACAGCTCTATCATAAGAATTTTGGTTTTTTATTATTATTTTGCTAAAATTACTGAGAAAATTTATAATAATGAGTTTGCTGTGTTAACAGTAATGGCTTGATACAGACATTAGGTAATCTGAGAAGTCATGCAGTCAGTCCTGAACTTCCCTTAAGCAGGAACTGGCACAGTTTCCTCCAAGCTATGGAAATCCAGAGCTGAATCTCAGAAATTCTAGAATCTCAGAGATGTCAAGTAAGTGATCCAACAGCTAAAAAGATGGGTGTAAAATTTTCCGGAGAACTTGCACAAGCAACTACTCCAGTCACTCAGGGGTTGAGCTGGAGCCCCAAAGAAGGACAAATACTATTGTTTTAGAACAGCTGCTTGGAGCTGTGTGTCCTACTGTGCAAAGCATGCCTCTAATACAGTAGTTGAACCAGATGCAGTGCCACATTATTCCGTCCTGGAATCCTCTCTGACCAAACTTACTGGAACCAGGTGCTGCCTCAGATTGTTCAGCGTATTAGCATGTAATTCCTTATGAGTGTCTTAATGTCCACTGTTAAAAATAGCTTGCAGTAAGACCAAAAACTCTTCAGACTGAGAGTCTGGAGTTATTTATAACTGCCTATGAATTTGTTACGTTTGAGACAGATGCAGGCAAACAGCCAGAAAGGTTCTGGGAGAAAAAAAATCCTCAATTAGTTCTTGTAAAAAGTACACCTTTTTGTGAGAGCTGGACTTTGTCAGCAGCAGTGGCTGCACCCATCGCACTTGGACAGCTCTTAGTCAGGGAATTCCTTCCACTGGCAGTCAGAGGGGACTGACCATTCCTTTCTCCAGCAGTAATCCGGGCCATTGCACCACCAGCAATGTCAATCCATGTCTACGTATAGTCAAAGATCGAGCTTGAAATTACAGAACTAAGGGAAACACATTTTCCTGTTCCACTCCGCTTTCCTGAATGAGGACATGTTTCTTCCATCTCTTCACACTAAAGTTTAGGGAGAATAATCGACCACATGGTGCTTTTTTGGTGGGTTAAGGTCATAGTAATAATTGTCAAGCAAATAGGTGATTATTATTCTGATCCTGATTATTCATTCATATACTGGAGCTTGTTTCTCTATTTAAAACACTCCCAGGTAATTCAGCTGCTATGCAAAAATTTCATTAAAACCATAAAAAGATAGTTTGACTAGATATCTTTATTGTAAATAGGTAAATATTTGCTAATATGCAAGTGTACCAGAGAAACCTCCTGTCAAGCAAAGAATTACAAGTAATATTGGAGACTTTTGACACTCATAAATTACATTGGGAATACATAGGGAAAATGAGTGAAAAAGATTCCCCTAATGTTTATTTTTTAAAAAAAAGGTTCATTGGAGAAACCTGGAAATTTCTAAGCAGGTTATAAGTGCTGCCAATTCTTACTACTTTTAGAGGGAAAATCTTCTGTTGATGCAACTATCAATATATTGCCTCTTCAAAAACAAAACAACAAAACAAAAAACAACCCATCCAACATAAAACTCTGTTAACCATTTAGGAAGTATTTTAATTACAAAAGAAAAAGTCAAATATTTGCTATGCTATAAACTAAGATTTTGAATCTAATCCTCAAAAAATGCCAATATAACATTAGAAATTAACCTCTACTCATGATCTGCCAGTGGTACTTGAAATGCTTGGCATTTATTTTTATGAAAACAAGCAATTTAAAAAAATGGATTTTTGGCTTTCTGGTGAGGTATTTCAGTAGGCAGATTGTGATGGCCATTATTGTTGGTGGTTTTCGTGAACCAACATTTTCATTTCACAGTAATCAAAGGAATATTCCTGTTTGGAGCACTCCAAATGCATTCGCAGCACCCAATATTTTGTGTTTTCATACCCATTAAGATCATAGAATCATAGAATGGTTTGGGTTGGAAGGGACCTTAAAGACCATTTATTCCCAAACCCTCTGCCACGGGCAGTATTAGTTGCATAGAATTACTTTGGGCAATCAAGGAATTTATGAGAAAGTGTTGAACACTTGGCATGGCCTGAAATGTTACAATCTCTCAGTTTACTTACAAAATTTTGTGAAAGAACCTATGCATATAGACAAAATTAGCATTTCTCAGTTGCACAAAAGATTATTAAACCATCAAAATAGTGGAAACATCTGTCTTTTTGAAAATATGTATTGAGAAATGTGTCCACATGGTAAAAAAATTAGATGAACACTTGCAAAATTACTCAGGAGAGTTCTGACCTTAATCCATTGATCCACTTTTTAGTACACTATGTACATTAGAAATAACATTATTTATTAGCATATTATAATGGACTATCACACCAGTATATTGTTTGCACAAGTGAAGAAAGCAAAAATATATTTCCAAACTTGAAGATTTCATGACTTAAACAAAAGTCTCGGAGAAGCAGTTGTGCTGGAAAAGACCTGGGAGTTCTGGTGGACAACAAATTGAACATAAGCCAGCAGGAGGCTCTTGTGGCAAGAATCTTAGTTTCTAGTGTAGCAAACATTTTACTTTTTCATTTGTAATTTAAATACTTGCTAAATGGTCAACAGAGTTTGTTTTTTTGTTGTTGTGGGATTTTTTTGGTTTTTTCTTTATTTTTTTGAAGTGGCAATAGCTTGATAGCTGCATCAGCTGCTTACTAGCACCTGGGTACTGCCAGCAGCTTGAGGGGTGCTTCTTCATAGATGTGGTTTTATTAATTGGGATTAATGGAGTCACTGAGAAGTTTCATTCTAGAGTGATCTCAGACCATCAGAAAGGACTGTGCTGACTTGTTCCTGCTGCCACTCAGAAGGTACTTTTCTATTCTGTGGATTATGAGCTGAGTATTAGGACAATCCTGAAGTTCTCTTCATTGTGTCAAAAGGCTGCCTTCTTTGCAGCTGTGTGTGGAAGATTCCTTCTTCCAATGCCCCTAAGCAAATAATCCAGCACAGTGGTTTTGTGGTCTATAGCTGAGATGGAAACAGGACTTGAGTCTTAAACACAACAGAATCAGATCTTGTAACACATAATCACCTCAAATTCTCAGTTACTATCAAATGTCTGTGTATTGCTAAGGGAAGGGGATTTCTGCTCAGTTGTTAGAAAATGAATGAATGACTCTATTGTTAATTAGAATCAGATTGCAAGAAGTGTTTGCATTTCTGTGAAGAAACTTCATTTGAGAAGTGGCTGTTCAGTCTTGCCCACGGTTTTGTGCACATACTTTCTGAAGTCAGCAAGTGTTGGCGAGCACTGTAGCACATAAATGACGCTTGCATGTGTGTCTAGGGCTGAGATTGACCCCACAGGCTGTAAGGCTTGCCACCACCTAACCCTTCACATTCCACAGACACCGCAGGGATAAACCCAGTTCACGCTCATAAAAGCGCCTGTACTTTTTAAAATTCATCTTTAGCAATGTTCTTCTACATGGCTTGTACACCTATTTATAAAGCAAAATGTGATATCCCAGGTGATGTACATTTCCTATTCACTCAGGTTTATTTTGTGATGGTTTTCTATTTATCATTGTATTCTAACTAGGTTTATAGAGAGTTCATTTTCAGTCATGCCAAGGAATTAGCAAACCTATGTATGATGCCTACTCTCTTGTGCTCTGCCCTTCTAGTAGGTCTGTATTTCTGTGTTTCACAGAGATATGAAAGACCAGAAAGGTGCAGTCCATGAGGTGTGCACAGACTGCTCCCATAGCTTATGTTTACAGTAATCCTGTGCTCAAACACTTAAAACGTTTTCGCAGTAGAATTTCGGATTGGCCAGTTTTTCCATATGTGCTGCACCTTTCATGACAGACCCCGCACCTGTGTTCTCCCCTGCAAACACCTGCATTGCACCTGTGCAGTCAGCAGGGTCTGCTCTGCAGGGCATGCAGTGCTGGCCTGCAGCTGAAGGGTGTGCAGGATGCACAGCTGGGGCAGTGGCATTTCCAAAATCCACCTTCTCGTTCAGGGCCGATGCCCTGTGGTCTCACACCTTGAGTGCGTCCTGGGGGCTGTGGCCTGACTCACCTCTTTCACTTGTGGTCCTGCCAGTGAGTTACAGGGGCTCCAGAATTACATCATGTAGGTTATATCCAGCCTGCTTTCCACGGACCAGGCAAGTGTGTCCCTGCAGGGCTGCTTGATGTTGAGGATCCGTATGAACAAATATTAAATTCTTCACTTTTTAATCTTGTATTCTCCTGTTGCATCCAGATCAGAATCATATTCCCTCGGTGGCCTTCTTTGTTTGGTGGTTAGAGGAAAACTTTTTCTTCCTTTAAATATTTCCAGAAATTTTATTTTTCTCCTAGGCTCATATAATTCCCTTCTATATTGTAATTCACTAACCCGCTTCATGTAAGAGCTATGTAATCCCATAAAGACTCCCTCAGGAGGCACAAGTGTGTTTCATGCCTAACAGATTTTTAACAGAACTCTGAGATTATGTTGCTATTGAGTCATGGTGGAAGGACATGGCAAGCTGATACGGTTTTTGGAGGACTGGAGCCAGGACAAATTAATTCAGCCATGCCTGTTACCTTCTGTAACAATAGAGCTGAATCATAAATCAGATCCCAATCCTCTGTTAGAATTCCTTCTCCAGTACAGAGTTTCCCTGCCAGTGAGCATGGTGGTAGATGCTGAAGTTCAGTCTGTACATGCATTTACACATAGACAATAAAGCTGTTGTAGAAATTGCATTTTAAGCTTGAAATTGTGCGCACATGACAGTGCAGGTGGATCCCAAGGAACTAGGGAAGTCTGTGCTCTGGTACAGGGCCTGCTGACAGAAAACATCCTTTATTCAGGAGATGGCTGTCATTCTGAAGTCCACTGACACACTTCAGGTCTACTGCTGTGTTCTAGCAGGCATTGTAAGAAGCCATGAGAGTAATTATGTGGTACTGATAGAATCTACCCAGCTCCAGGAACACAGGACCAAACCTGTTCTAAGTTTTGGGAAGGGATTCATTCTCAGGGATTCCATTTTGTTTAGGGTGGGTTGGTTTTGGCTTTACTCCAAAAATATTCTGAGGTTTGACTGAAGTAAAAATTTACTTCTTTTTTTTTTTT
>WEKY01055265.1:75785-100577 GCA_013390045.1 Picathartes gymnocephalus | reverse complement strand
TTTTTTTTTTTTTTGGTGAAAAAGCACATTCATTAAGCACATTCTTATGAAACAAACGTTAAGACTTACATCAACACTGCCAGTTATGATTCTTTTGTGCAGCAAATATGAAATGAGAGAAGAAAACCCCCATGAATGATGTGTAGACAGTGGCTGGTTGTGACAGACTGGCAGTGGCAGTCATGGCTTCTTATCAGGGATTTGAAGGGAAGGAAATTATTAAATTATGATAGTCATACCATGGACATCCCCAGATAATATTCAAAGACAGGGGGTTTGTGAGAAAGTGCTTATGGATTCCAGAAATGGGTAATAATCTTATGCTACTGAAACTGGAGAATCTTCAAAACATTCATGTTCTGTATTTTTACCTATATTTAATTTTACTTCTTTTTTTCCCCTTTTTTTTTCCCTGTTTGTTTTGTTTGTGGGTGGTTTTTTTGTTTGATTTATTTTGCTTTTCCTTGTTGTTTGTTTTTTAAAACTGGGTAGTTGAAAGAGGCATTTCCCTTCACAGAAAAGCAAATATCCTGCCCACAATCCCACAAAAGATGCTCTTCTTCTGTGTAAAGCTTGTAACTAGAGCAAGGTGTTTGTGAGACAGGCAAGTGGTGGCTGCTGTTTTTCCATATGTGGTTTGTTTTACCAGCATGGAACTCGGATATTATTAACTGTGATTAATTAGTGATCACCTGATTATGCTGCCCTGATCATCCTGAACTATCAGTGATTTAGCAGTAAATAACATGGTGCTGTAATAATAATGATTATATCTTTCTACAGTTTACAACATTTATTTACCGTGTCTTTCCCTTGCAAATTACTTTTAAGTCAATGCCATTCTCATAGACAGCTAGAAAAGGAAATATTTGATGTGTGGGTATGGGTGTGCCATAATAAAGATATTTTATATTGTTAGACCATTCTCTAAGTAAATGTCAGGAGTTTTGAGCTTAATTAAAGTAGATAATAAAATATGTTGCCGCAACACTAGTAAAGTAGCTCCATTTTTTTCAGTTGCAAGGGAAATACTCTCATGCTAAAAAGAGGTATACTGTTATTCTTATTGCATTTCACATTATTTGTTTATAATTGCTTTCCTTGATTGTTCCTACAAGGCTTTCAGGGACCAGTAAAAGAAAAAAACACGGTTATGAACCATTATATTTAACTACTAGTATTTCAAGTTCATTCTAGAAACACATTGAATTTCATTCAGTTTTGCACATGGCACATTTAGATTTTTGTATCCCTTGGAAAACAGAATTATCAGGCAGTTTTTGAAATGTTTTAAACCACTCTGAATTGCAGTTTCCTTTTCTGAACCCATTTCAGTGGAAGCGTTATCAAGTTATGTTTCATTTTGGATGCATGAAAACAAATTTAGCAACTGCTTTCTACCAAAATAAACAGCAGTAGAGGTGATCTGTCATGGAATTATCTACTTAGCCCACACTGTTATCTGTGTAGAAGATGTGTCTGAGTGGCTTCCGTAGAGCTTGAGAATGCAGCATTTGTCTGCAAATATTTAAGTTGGGGTTTTAATTGAATATAAACATGAACTGCATGAACTTTGGCACTTGAGGGACTCCTGAGAAAAAGCTACCGCCAGGAACATAGGAGTGTAAGTACTCATGTATTGTAAGGATATTGCATCAAAGCTGTTGCTTGGTAAGCCAGTCAACCTTTCACTTCTGTCTCAGAAACCAACAGGATGCTATCTAAGTGTGTTTAGCCAGCTGAAAGCTATCAGAGAGCTCCTCCAAACAAACATTGTTTGAATTAATACGTTATTTCCAAACGAGTTACATTGGCAAGGTATAAGGTAACATGTGGTTTAGAAAAATAAACCTAAATAAAATGAAAACAGAAGCAGCAGAAACTCTGTTTGAGTCTTCTATGAACTCTGTGTGGATTTCATCTCATATGGCAAATGACCGAAAATTAGAAGCAGTATTCTGAGGGGAAAAGGTCAAAACACACAAGGGAAAATTTGAATATAGTGGAAGCACCTTTGATAACACTTTGTGGAAGTGTACCTTTGATAACATGTCAGTGAAATTGCTTTACCTTACTTTATAGGTATTTTTCAGCTGCAGGATCAAACCAGTAAATAGTGCAAGAAGAATGGGAGATGAAAAATATTACATGCCTCCCTTTCTTATATAAAAGAATATTAATGTGGGAGAGGTTAATGGAACAAGAAGTTTTACTGGACTTAAGTGATTTTCTGTTTGCGTGTGAACTCACCTTGATAGTAAACATTAGTTTCTAAAACCTGTACAAATACTTAAATTTTGAAAGGTTCACTGAAAATCATTTATATTCTCTGAAAGTTGCTACTAAATTATTTTTTTTTAAGAAAAGTCACATTACTTTAGTATTTTTCATTTGGTGGAACTTGGTTAATGACTTGATATCTTTAGCCTTCAGTATACCAGAGCTCAGTTGCTGATAAATTCATAAAAG
This sequence comes from Picathartes gymnocephalus, assembly GCA_013390045.1. Taxonomy (NCBI): domain Eukaryota; kingdom Metazoa; phylum Chordata; class Aves; order Passeriformes; family Picathartidae; genus Picathartes; species Picathartes gymnocephalus. Next base: position 98,108 of record WEKY01055265.1, on the reverse strand, counting down.
CCTGTTAGTCAAGAACAAGGCACAGTGTGATTTTCAGGACCTTTTTGGCTTTTAATTATTTCTATTAAGCTAAAAAGTTTTCCTGTTCTCCATTTCTTTATGAGTCACATTTCTTTTCATGGCTGTGAAAGTAGACAATACAGGTGGACCCTCAAAATGATCTGTAAGAAATCATTTGTTAAAAAGAAAGAATTGTGTTTTGTGTTCTTAATTCACAGACACACACAAACAAAATGAGTATTTATTGTTTTTTAAAACACCTTAATCTTCTCTGTATGACATCTCCTACCACAAAGCTGTTTCCAGAAATTGTTAGGATCCCTTGATGAGAGATTGTGCTTTAACATTCTTAAAATATTAAAATCTATTTTAATGTGTTTAATCTGTTGAATAAAGAATGCTTCTTTCCACTATCAAGAGATCAAATCAGTGAAAATATGTTTTATTTTGTTCTGGTTTGTTTCTGAATAATCTTCCTTGTTTAATAACAGCACAAACTGGTAAAGAATTAGTGAACAAAGGTTGAGAGAGCAATTGAAATAAACAAAGAAGAAAGAAGTGTAAAGTTGTATAACCCAATTTCCTTCGAGTGGTTCAAACACTGTTATGCCCCTCTAGGTCTATTTGAAGTTAAACAGCAGGTACGAGAGGGGACTGACCCTCAGCTTCTGATTTGCTCTAACTTTTATTCTGAACTAAAGTCTAGAGGGAGTTCAAGTTTTGTTTGAATTTATCTGTATTTATCTAAAGAATATCTTACTGTCCAAGCTGTAGGCCTTCCATTTCCTTTCCATGAAACATTTCTCCCCCTGGAATCAGAGAAGTTCAAATGCACTTGATAGAAATATGTATTCAATAAAATTTCAGTGGAGCTCTCCTTTGGAAAAATCTTAGTGTAAATTACTATCAGAGGGTTAAGAGAATATATTTCCAGTGCCCCCTTATCCTTCCAGATCCCATCTCCTTTATTTTTTGAACTTTTAGTCTTAAAAGAGCTCTCTTGTACAGGCGAGATAGCGTGATCTAGTGAGGAAGCCAACGATCACAAGATGAGAAAACCCAGGAAATGACAAAGAAAGTTGTTGTTTGTCAATGCTGTAATTATTTATCCAAGACTTGTAGCCATGATTGTATGTCCATGCAGTTTTTACATGCCACTATTTTTACACCATCTTTTCATGAATTTAGGAATTCTCTGGGTAATAATTTCAATAAATTTTCAAGCATGGCACTTTTATGAAATCTCTTTTCCATTTTGGCTTGTATTCAGTATTCATTCAATTTCATGATGTGCTAAAAGATATATTTTGGACAAATTTAGATCAACCGTTGAAATCCAATTTAAATTTCCAGCATCTTCTCTCTACATCTCATTTTGATACTGTTGCACTCTTTAATCTTCCTTTGGTTACTGTGGAGTGGTGAGCGCATAGGTAATTCCATGTCATCTAGTACATGTGCTGTGCTAAGGCAAATTGTTTTGTCAAATGCTTCTTCTGCATTTAAAGAGGCTGAAATGGCCTTGGAACGAATGACTGGATTCATTCAATTGTACTCAGCAGCAAAAATTGTAGCCAATCTTTATTTTGTAGTCAAAAACTGTGACAGCTTCAGTCTGAATGTGATGTTTGACTCCTGTGACTTGCTCTCCAGAACTCTGTTTTGAGTCGTATCTTCCTTTTTCGGACAAGTAAAACACATTGAATGTTGGAATCCACATATTTAAGCATATTGCTGCCATCATATGGCTACATACTTATTTGTCAGAATGGTATAATGAAAGCAGTTCTGCATCTGAAAAGAAAGGTTTTTATGTAAGAGAGCATAAAGCTGCACAGTGAAGCAGTGATGAGTATAATGAGGTCTCTAATCCTTTTTCATGTGTAGGCTGTAACAGCTCTGCCTGTCTCAGAGTGTGAAATACTTGTCTCCTGAAGCTAAATGAGTAAGATCTGTGTGATCCATACAAGGTGACACAGAGATAATGTTTATAAATATTAGTCAGAAAATAGACCGTGGGAGAGAAGTTAGTGGGAGTTTTGCCTGAATAATGAGTGAATAAAAACTAGGAAAAGCTGTCAGAACTCATCCCAGGTGGTTACAAAAGTAGTTGTGTCAGTGTATTACAGTAATTTAAATCAATTCACTCTTACTCCTTTTGTCTCTGATCATCCCCTTTTTGGAGCTTCTCATGCAACTTCCATCAATTCATATGTTGGCAGTCTTCGATTTTAAAAAAATGAAATGAATTGTCTTTCCAATCTCAGGCCTATATTTGTGCTGGCAGGCACAAGACATGTTGAAGCAAACTCTATTTCCTTTCTCCTTATTTGTCCCATAAAGATCATAAGCACAGCCAATCTGGCAAACACAATAACAGTGTGGCTGGTAAGGGAAAAAAAAAGGATGGGGATAGGAAAGGAAGAATATACCCTTATGAATATGTTATATAAAAACTTTACTTGGGGTAGGGAAAACTAGTGCCTAAATTAATGCCATTTTTGAGAATTTTTGGAAATAATAACTATCAGTATGATGAAAACTGTCAGTATTTGAAGAAAAAATTGCTTTTTATCTTTTAACTTTCAGTAGTATAAAATTTCACTTAATCAGACCTGTTCAATTTACCTTAAATCACCTACCCTGCATTAATTTTTACCACATATTATTTATTTTGAAATCATTCCATAGGAAGTGACAGACTTAGGGTTAAACTAGATAGTTCATAGGGTTGTATGAAACATAGCCAGGACAACTTAGCCATCATAAAATGGATTCTGACTCTATAATCATAATAGAGGAAAACAGCAGAACAAAAAAGTGATGAAAAGACAATATTTGCATATTCTGGTCCATTGGTGTAATGAACTTTAAAAAGTTCAAAAAAGACATTTATGTAGCATAAAGATCTATCATTTCCAGGTGAGCTTTTTTGGATTCATCCGAAATTCCAGATCAACAGAACGATGGATTCAAAGGGCATTTTAATCCCAAATAAAACTGCCAGACTGCAGCAGACAATGAAGGTAAGCCCAGTTCTCACATATATTGGAAACGGATGTTGAAAGGATGTAACAGTTTTATAAATATGAGTTTAGAATCGCTACATTGCTCATAAGTGATGAAATAACAAGTGCAGATTCTCGTAAGTTTGCAGGGTTTTATTGGACCAAAGGAAGGAATGACAGAAATAAAAAACTTATCTATGGTGGGGTTCTCTCCCTGTAGAAGGATTTCCTTCACCTTTTTTTCTTTTTTTTTAAGTTCATGGCATTGCAATCTGAAACTGGTTTTGCACCTCCCACTGCCCGAGGACGCTCACATAGCAGTGGCACAGGCCGGGCATCTTCTGTGTCCCAGGTATCTTCAGCATTTGTGTTCAATGAGGCTTACAGGAAAGCCCAAGAGGAAGGCTGTAAATCCTCTGGCTATCCCTGCTATATATCATGGGAATATCATCCCAAATCTCCCTCAAAATCCCACTCCTGTGGCGCTCAGCTGGGTACTTCTGGCATGCAGTGGGGGTCAGGAGGAGAGGAGAGTGGGTCATTCCGAGGCTGAGGCGTCTCAGCAGAGGATACTCAGTGGGTAACCTGCTGTCCTCCAAGTCAAGAAGGGCTTGCCAAGGGTGTTTCCACTGAGACAGCCTTTGGTGCCTTGGGCCAAAAACACACAGTGTGTTCACTCAGGCCATGCAAACCCCGGCCCTCAGGACTCACAGCCAGCAACACCTTACAGCCAAAATCGATTTCTTATATTCCAGCTAGGAATCATTCCACAGCAAGGAACACCAGGGGCATATATTGCTGCTACCAGCAGCAGATCTTCCTCTGGTGCTGTGTTTTGTAGGATTTGGGAATGCACCCCGTGTAGTTTCCTTTGAAGTAATCCGGTCCTGAAGTATGAAAGCAAGGATCCTCATGGGAAATTCCACAGTCAAAGGTAGCGTTTCAAGCATAGGCAATGCAGCATTTTTGGTAGCTTCTTCTCCATGATCAGTGAGCAGCTGGTATCCAACATAACCACGGGTTTGCAAACGTAAGTAAGAAATAGTGAAACAATGAAAGATTTAGGGGCTTTACAATTCAGCTGCAATGCCCAACTGTGCCATCAATTGAAATCCCTGTTGCACTGGATGAATCAGCAGATTTCATCCTGCAGTTTGCCCACACTTTTGGCAAGGCACTACTGCACTGATGGTTGGAGGAGTGATAAAATTGTGATAACACCCTAGAAACAATACCTGGATCCTAGGTACCACCCTCTCACCCAACAGTCTCAAATACACATTGGACAGGAAAGGTGACAATACAGATCTCCAGTGTAGTCCCTCCTTGGAGAGCCTTCAGGTGTAGGAAATGAATTTTGCTTGAGATGTTCTGGGAAAAGCAAATTAGGGGAGAAAATAGCAATTCAAAAGCAATGTTCACCACTGTTGTGTAATATGAGAGCTAGTGAAATGTGGAAGAAAAGACTTGCAGTGTTACCATAGCCATGAAATCATAATTCAATCTCATACTGATGAAACCAATGCAATTTCCATCCCATACCTGTGCAAATGAAGGGACTGAGAAGGATCAAGGGGCTCTGAGGTAAGGAGATCTTTGGGAATTTTTCTTTGCCACGGGTTTTGATGTGATTTTAAGGACAAATAGGATGCAAATAATAGGTTGAGAGTTAATCAAGTCACTCAACATTGTGTCCATCTTTCTTTGTTACAAAATATATGCAGTTATTGCATAAATCACACACTGGTAAAATTGAATTAAAAGCCTTAAAAGTTCTCATAGAATGGTGAAATCAAAAAGTACTTAAACTAAGGGACTGTCAGAGTTTTATGTCACCTTTTGTATATCCATTGAGATTATGAGATTGAAGACCACATTGTTTTTTATTTTCTCCAGGGAATCTATGTCTTCTGGAGGACACAGGGTGGAGGAACTTCAGTTAATGAATAGGCATCTGTAATACAGAGTTTTCTTCAGTATGTGATTTAGTGCCCTGTTTATTGCAAGCGCTTGAATCCCTGATGTAAACTCAGAATTGTTCATTTCTCCCTGGCTTATTTTGTTTAATATTCATGCCTACAGTTTATGAATGCTTCACAAATATTTCTGGTATAATTTTCACAAGATAGTCTCATGGAACACGGTGTTACAGGTAGAGAATAGAAGCACAAAGATTTCAAGGTCAGAAGTTTTCACTGATTGTGAGGGTTGGATCTTGCATGCCTAGAAATGGATCTTTTCAGAACTATCTATCACTTCACATGCTCAAAGCACAAGTCCCATACATACCCCATGTGGTCTTGAGCTGCAGGTATTTGTATAAATCAAGCAGACACCTAAAAAAATGGAGAATATGCTTGCAGGACATCTGGGAAAGACAAATTTTAAGTCAGCTGTCTGATATTGCATGGGATATTACATGGGGAGTACCAGAGCCTAGAAAAGGATCCTCCAGGATGGCATCTGATAGTCATTAAGACATTCTCTTAAACTGTGTTCTCTGCCTTATAACTCCCTTTGGTTTGGACTTCTGCTGTAGCTAAAGTTTCCTTGATTATACTGAAAAAAACCTGGGATCTTGTATATAAATAACTATTCAACTATGTAATTAAATATGATATTGCAACCCTGTATGTCGTGGCCAAATGAAGGTTGCATAAATAATTCTAGTTTGGGCTTTTCATAGATGTTAACAGTTGACATTATGACCGTTGTGCATAATTGCCATGTAATGTTTTATTTCTTCTTAATTTTTTAAGAAATGAACTGGAAAAAAGTACTGTATGCTGGCAGCATGTGAAATGTCAGCAGGATTGGAACTCAAATCCACTGTACTGCTTTGCCCTACATGAACTTACAGAGTGATTGATTGCAGGATGACTAACCATTGTCTAGGTGAACCAGCATAAACAGAAATAATACTTTTTTTTTTTCTACCAAAGTAAGAACATGATGCCTGGTATTTCCTGGTTCCATTCAGGACCAGCCTCTTTGCCTCCCCCTGGGATTTTTTTTGATCCAGACTGACTTTCTTTGTACAGCTACTGAAAGAGCCAGCAGATAGAGGTTGTCGAGCTCTTCTTTCTCCTCTCACTCTTGCTTGTCTACGTCCAGCACACTGGGAATGTCTAGGCCCAGCTTTCCTTTAGTTGGAAATTCAGGCGGTTCCAGTTCCAGGTTGAATGGGAATGACTGCTTATCAATCCCTTCCTCTCCTCTGCCCAGATCTCACCGATACCTCCCAGGGTGTCTTTCCTTCCTGTCAAAGGCCAGTTCAGTATTTCTGCCTCCCCCAGGCTTTCACAACTCATCCTCCCTTCTTCTCCTCACCATGTATTCAAGCATCCTCCTTCCCTCTCCCTGCCTTTCCTGGTTAAAGGGACAAAATATTTGGAAATGTGTCTCCAGGTTACCTAAACCTGACCTATATGGCTAGCACAAAGCCATCCTGGCAAATGAATGTGGCCACTGGTTCTCATTCCAGTACATCTTGGTTTCCCATAATTTCTGTAAATAGATAATTCCAGGTTTTCGGTTGTTTGGTTTTTTCTTTTTTTTTTTTTTTTCCTTCTATGCATTTTGATCAGCTGCTTTCTTGTTTTACCTACAGTCAGCATTATTTTGTATTTTGGCTTCTCTGTTTTCAGACATGCACAGAACACTTAGTGTGCTGTGAAGTAAAAATGCATTCTCAACGAGGTATAATCAAAGTTTGATTTCTGCCTCATGCTGTAAGTTTGAGCCGGACTGGTTCTATCAGTCCTTCTAGTCCCCACCTTCACTGCAAAGAGAATACGATTCTACATGCAGAATAATAGTGTATAAGTTCAGGACAATGGAACGTTTTGCCATTATGGGATTATGCTTATAAGGAGGTGCAAAGACCTCCCACAGACAAAACCTGGTGATTAATTGTGTATTGTGGGTGCTTGATGTTTTTAATTTAGGCTTTCAGAAATTCATGAGCCCTGCCGCCCTGTGGTGGACATCTTTATTCATCACAACACAGTGAGTATTCACAGCTTTTAAGCCTACAGACTACTAAGTTATGGAATTTTAAAAAAGAAATCTTGGTCTCTATAATTGGGAGCATTAGCCTTTGCATTTAGACCAATTTTCAACACAACTGCATTGAAAAACTGCTTACTTGATTTTTTTCTGTTATTATTTTGAAGTGAATGGGGTGTTTTGAAATCCTGCATGTTGTTAAAATGACTGCCTTTTGGTGGGCTTGCTTTATGAAGTCAGCTTCTTTCCAACAGCAAAAAGCCTGGGAACAGCTGCTGTGCAGCCACAGGAAGGCCTTTTGGAGAGAGCTGGGGGCAGGGAAGGGGGAGCGATGTCAGAGGTGCTCAAGGTTTTCCTCTCCTGCGGAGGAGCAGCCCTCTCATCCCCGAAATTGCACAGCAGAGTGAGAACATGTCCCCATTTACTGCACATCCTGGGCAGCCTTGGCCAGAGCAGGTTGGGTGGGACCCCACCCCTTTCTCTATTCCTGGTAACATTTCATTTGCTTTTGATTGCCTTTCCACATTAAGCAGATGTTTTCATTAAACCCTCCAAGGTGACACACAGGTCATTTTCTTGGGTGGTTACTGTTAATTCAAATTCAACAATGTGTGTTAGTAATATCCTTCCAACACACCTTATTTTGAATTTTCCATCATGAACTTCCTCTGCCATTGTGCTGCCTAATTACCTAGGTTTGTCTTGACTAACTTAAATAACTGCTCAGTTAAATAATTGTTCCTTGTTAAAAAAACAGTTCCATGGCAAATTGTGCCACCATGCTGATTCAGGCCTTTTCCAGGACAGTCATGAATACAGTGAAGTTCTATGAGTGCTCTGCTGCTAACCACTGCCATATTGAAAACTGAGCTTTTTATTCCATTCTCTTCTCTTCCAGCCAGCTTGTGATCAACACACAACTCCCACCTTGCAACCTCTCAGTTTCCTTACTAGCCTCTTGTGAGGTATATTGTCAAAAGTGCTTTAAAAATGCCAATAAATTATGTCAGTGAAAAAATTCTTGTTCCTCGGCCAGCTGAATTCTTTCAAATATTCTCAGAAAACTCTCAAAATGCACTAATCTAATTCAGAAAAAGAGTCAGGAATGCTAGTAAATTATGGTTGACTTGCTTGTTTTTAGTAGTTGGCAGCAACTCTATTGATGCTATGACTGGCTCTAAGCCATTTAGATTCCTGTCAGAAAAATTAGTAGCATTAATTGTTGCTCTGGGATTCTGCTGTATCCCAAACAATTTCCGGTAGCAGAGGGAGGCACAGAACTCTCGCTGCACACCTGGCCTGTCTGGGAACTCTGTGTTCTGGGCAGTAGCAGCAGTAGAGATGCTGGGCTGCAGGTCAAGGAGCACTTTCGGAGACTGGATGAGGTCAAAACGCTGTGTGAAGTGAGTCCCATCACATCCCACGGTGTCTGCCTTCCCACTGCCAGTAAGATTTAATTGCTTCCACGGAAACTTCGCACAGCTGACCCAACCTCCTCACTGCCAGCTCTCTCTGGGGGACAGGAAGTGTTTTTGGCAGGGAGAAGACAGAGAACATGCTGAAGGTACTACGGAGAAAGCGCAGTCAAAAAAAGGGCTGAAATGATTTTTGGGAGTTTTTAGATTGGTGGGGGAGCGAAGGGAAAGTAACCTGGTTCTGCAAAAGATAAGATGTGAGAGAGGAATGATGGTATAATTTTTATTGGTAAGCGATACAGTAACCTTTAGGGGAAATTCCTACTGTCTACAGGACTGAGTTCCACTGAGCCTTTCCATTTCCAGAGTTGAATTGACATTGCACATCTCCCCTCAAAGGTCTGGCCTGGAATGTCTGCATCATATCGAAGTGGTCTGAAGAAACAGTCATAGCTCTTTTAAAATTTCATTGTCACTCATCAGTATGCATATTTGCTCAATAAACTTCCCTAGCTTCACCAAATACATATATTCGAAGCAAAACTCAAAAGAGAATAACTTAATATCACGGAAATAATTACCAGGAAGTCTTGTTATGCTTCCTGCCAGTTCACAAGAACCCTATTTTTCCAAAATGTGAATGTTATATTGCTGCGTAATAGACTTTAATCTTCAAAAGAAATGGTGAAAATCTTTTATCTTGGCAGAGAAGAAAGACAGCACTGCCATACTCCCCAGTTGCAATCTAGAACTGCTTTAAACCTAGTGTATGATCCAAACACTGTTAAATACTGGAAGGTGAAAATGGTCTCGACTGGGAAGCTCTTTCCCTATACCTGTAGTTTTGGTGATATCAGGAAACACTGCTCTCATATTTCATTTATTTGCAGTTTTTATTAAGTAAATTTTCCTACAGAGATAAAGTTATTTAATTTAACCTTTACTTAATTTAACCCCCTTTAGTTAATTAAATTTACATTAACCTTTTATTTAATGTATATTTGGATGATACTAATCAAGTTTTATCCCCTTGGTTTCTTCTATCACACCACTGAAGTCTCATGGAAGCAGTTAAAAACATGGGGGTTGAGGCCTGGCCTCTCATGCCAAGGGGAGTTGCACCAACAATTTCTTTTGAAATGTGGTTTATCAGAGCATCAGGTTTTGGATGGTTCTTGTGCAGTGATGTAAATCAGGAGCAATGCCACTGAGGTTCTTCACACAGTGCCAGAGCAAAGTGGATGGAAACCACTGCAAAGCACAGCTGGTGACTCAGTGGCATTCTTCTTTGCTAAGGCATCTGCAGTTTTGTCAATAACGGGCAAGATAAATTAGTGTTGAAGTATTTGCTGCCCTATGTTACACATTGCTGGCAGAGAAGCTGATGTGCCACCAATGCTCAGAGCAGGGCTGTTCCAAACCTGCTTGGGAACATCCGTGTCGTGCTGCAGGCAATGGCTGTGATGGATTGTCCTTTATCTCTTTTATTCTTGTTTTAACATAGACTTTTTTCACAGTCCACAGATGGCACCTGAAAGTACAGTATGTGTTCCAAAAGAAATTCTTTCCCCTCATCTTCTTCCAAGAGAAAAAATACACATACTTTTTGTGTGTTATGGCCTTCTGTGGGACACCACCCACAACCTCACCCTTTTTTCCCCTTCCATGGATAATCTTTTCACAGGGTGGAGAGGGGATGGGATGGGATGGGAAAGAAAGAGTTGCTTTCATGTTGTCTAGCAGTGATTTTGTCTACAACTATTTCCTTCTTGACTTCTTACTCACTGTTTATAAAATCTCCCTGTACTTTAACAATAGTATTGTTGCCACAGCTGCACTGATTATATTTCCCTAACTTCTCTCATTTTGGGGCTTGGAATCAGTGTGGTTTATTTTCATACATGGTAACTTGGAACAGCCTATAATAACATTACAGAAAGCCTTGATAATATAATTGTAATGTGCACACACACTACTTTCTCTGCTTTTTTGTCTCCAGGATCAAATACCTAATTTGTTGGTTGTCTTTTTTTTAATACTCTGCCTACAACAATAAGTGAGGAGTTGATTCCAGATAGGCACATTACAAAATGTAGGATTTTGACAAGCATATTAATAAGGGGTCAGTGAATATTTTAAGTGTTTCATTTTATAGCCATGTATCTCCACGTGGGATTTTTGTTTGTTTGTTTGTTTGTTTGGTTTTGTTTTTGGTTTTTTTTCTGTTTTGTTTTGGTTTTGATTTTGGTTTTTTTGGGGTGGTCTTTTTTTGTGGAGGTAGGCTTTTCATCTATTTATATATTTGTTTGTTTAATTAGTTATTTATTTAAATTGGCTATAACCATTCTCCTCTTTAAAATCATAAATGAAAAAAATTCCAAGAGAACCATTAAAAAAGTGTAACATATTTTAAATAGTTTTATTTTAGGCTATAAAAAAGTATTTTGCCACTCAGCTGCTACTCTAAATGAAGATATGGTTCTTGTTTGTACTGAAAACATGCATGAGAACTTTTGCAAGATAAAAGATCCTGATGGTGCAAGGTTCCTCCCCACACAGCTGAAGTTCAACCTTTGAACTTCAGGACAAGTCCTTCTTTGCTGGAACACCTCTCAGTGTTCTTGATGTTCTTAAGCAAGAAGCATGTATATTAAATATGTCAGATTAGAAAGTCCTTCACTTGCTAGATTATGACCTGGAGGTGTAGAGGTGTAAGTCATGAACAGCTACTGCAATCAGCAGCTCCCCAGCACAAAAATATGGGTTATGGGACATTCATTTAGACATGTTAGGTACTGCAGCAGGTCTGCCTCCCATTCGGATTGCATCAGATACCTGTGCAAGTCTTAACACACTGAATTTCCCTTTGCTTTGGGGCTGCTCAGTGCTGACAGGAGATGGCTCCCTGACAGTCAGGGACAGGGCATCTCCTTAACCTGCAAAGCCCGGGCAGGGTGAAAGGAAGGCAGGACATCACCCTCCTGTCCTGCTTTGCTGCACAGATCCTCTCAGAGGATTTGAAGGGGTGGGGTGCACGTGTTCTGAGCTGCCCTGCTGCAAACCAGCCCCTGGGATGGGCACTCAGGGACAAAAACCTGGAGCCAGCTGGGCAGGCCCCTTGCCACATACAGGCAAGACAGAATGAATTATCCTCCAGCACTGCCCTCCATTAAAAAGCTCTTTCCTGAACACTGATGTCACCTAGAAAAGCAAAAGGAATTGGACACTAATGGTATTCCATTGTTACCACTGAATCAACCGGTCTCAAACAAGTGTCTTAGAAGCAAAGCAGACTGGCAGTTTTTTTAATTATTCCATCAATTATTCCATTCCTCATGTTTTATAGAATCCATCCCAATTACAATATTTTTCCTAGCATGTGGGATATAAATAAGGTAGTTATTAAATCCAGAGCTGATGAACAGCTTTAAATGTTGGCTTGGCACCATTTGCTTTTAGAGATGTTCCCCATATGATGACTAATGAGCTAGAATTGCAGAATTCACAGTTGCTTTTTCTGGGGTCACTGCATATATTTAACTGATAAGAAGCAGGAGGCAGCATGCTCAGATTCCTGGTACATTAAAGGAGAAAGTGAATTTGAAATCCAGAAGGCAAGTTTTTCTGCCTCTCACTAGTAATTGCTTTTTGGCAAATTCTGTTTGAAAGAAGAGCCAAAACCTCTTTAGAACCAAGCCTGGGAAATAAGCATGTTTCCAGATTAATCAATGATTCAAATCACCAAATGCTCTCAGGCATTGTCTAGCAGATTCCAAAAACCCTTAACACAATTAAAAAGCTGGATTGTCTGCACAGGCCACAATAGATTTTACTCTCAAATAAGTAGTTGGTTAAAAAAAAAATTAGTGTCTGATGTTGAAAGAAAATGTTTGCACCGAACGAATTAGAGAGGTCATCAGTCAAGACTCTTTAATACAAGTCAAAATATCACCATTGCAATAAACTGGCAAAGTGAACATCAGTTTGAGTTATCTCTTGTTGTAAGCACACAGGTTTTACGTGCCTAAGGGAGTCTGTTGCAACTTGCATATACTTAAATCCACTTCAAATGATGTTTTAATTTTATTTTATGAGCTGAGTTTTCTAATTCTCTTCTCTTCACAGGTTAGCTTGCCTCTTACCTTATTGAAGGTGTTTTTGAAGCGAAAGATGCACATCTGAAGAGAAGCTGTGCTGGTGACTGCAGGCTAAGGCTAATTTATAAACTTGTTGTGAAATCAGTGCAATTCTTAGGAATACTTAACACAAAGTTGCTTGATTTTGATTGAAGTCAAGAGCTTTCTGTTAATAATGGCATCAAAGTTCACAACGGCCCCTTGGATGCACTGCTGTTGTTACTCCAGTTGAAAAAATCCCAAGACCCATATGTATGTTACACTTGGAATTTAAGTATCAACCAATTGTCAGGAGGTTTGAGCTCAACCTCAGTTCACCTACGAGCTCTGAGCAATTCATTTCCACCTTTCTCCTGTTGATCCCTGTTTTTGCAAGCATCCGTGCTTCCTGCTTTCATCTAGTATTAGAAGCAGCAATACTGATACACACTGAAATAGCTTAGGGGAGGAAATCATGCTGATATTTGTGGAAATGCTACTATTTTTCCCCCCTTAAAATTTCAAAACTGCATGCCCAAGAAAATCTGGGAAATGTGTACTTGCTTAAGTACTTTCCTGAACCTAAACTACCAAACCCTTCAATACTGAACAGTTGTAATAATATAAGAGAATTCTTCCAGCAGAGATGTTCTTGCAGAGGTTAATGTTGGTCAAGGGGCCATGAAGGTCTTAGTCCTTTTTTCGTCCTCTTCTGATATTTTGAAGAGAAGGACCTATGACATCCCTAGGCTGTGTTCTAGAACCCTGATGTTGACAAGTTGAGGGAACTATTGCAAAATTAGGTCCTGCTCAGTGTTAATGAAAGGTCACCAGGAGGTTTCTCATTTTTAAAGGCATCCCAGCACTTTGATTCAGTGAAAACTAGGCACCTCAGTCCCTTTGGTTCCCAAAATGTCTCTCTGAAATTTGAGTAACTAAACTACTTAAACAAAAACACTGACACCTTAGACTTTGGGGCTGTAGATGTTTCTGCAGATGCTCAACTTTAAGCACATGGATCGATTCATTTATGTTACCTGGTCCCAGATGCAGCAACTCAGAGATTTATGTAAAAATATAAATATTTGCAGGGCAGGAGTTTTCCTTTCCCAAAATCAAATAGCATTCAAGGCATTTTGGAAGATGCTGGGACCTACGGATCCATTTGCAGCCTTCTTAAGGTGTGATGTGATCCATATTCAGAGAAGCAACATCATTTGCTCTTACATGCAGGATTCAAACTTGAACTCAGAGGTTCTACGTGAAAAGATAACAGCTTCTGCTATTCTGTGCTTCTGCTTAATGGGAAACATTTAATTGTGTTCATTTATATCCTCATTTGGTGAGGAAGACCCAGCCTGCTAGTGAGCCTAAAATGAAATATTCTCCATATTTGTCTCCTTTGTTATTTGTATTAAAATAGTTGCCACATGAGAACAAAATGTCCAGTTTTAGAATGCAAATGGCTGCCTTAGGCCTAGGAAGAAACATCCTTTTAAACCCTTATTAGCTCTGGCTCAGTCTAATCTATGGCACGGGATGTCCCTTATGCTCAGATAAATGACTTGGGGAGGGAAATATCCTCCTGCTCACATTAACAGTGCTTACCAACAAGAGAAAGAAATGGTTACTTAATATGTCATTTGAAGATCAAGCCAAGATGTTCCAAGTGTATTGATTTTTTTTACCATTGTAAAAGGATTCTGAGTGATTGGATCATTATCTCTTCCTATGCTGTTTTGGCAGTCTCTCCAATATTAGATGCACATTTTGTTTTCTCCAAAAAATACATTTAAAAATTTTAGATGTTCCCCTTCTAGCAGTAAAAGTTGCACAACTTGCCTTTGTAAAACAGTGAACTAGTGCTGTGCATCTTTTAGGGCTGTATCTCTGTACCTGAAGATATCCTTAGGAAAGACAATTGTGCTGTCTACATTCCTGCAATTACCAAATATCATGTCTGATTGGAAAGAAGCAATCAAGTATTTATTTTAAAAATATACTACACAATTTGTGGTATTATTATTTTGCAGCATAGTCAGAGACAGGCTAGAATTATTATTTTTTCAATTGTAAAGACAGGGAATGGCATTTTCATTAAATGATAGCTTTAGATTTCCCAAGAGGACTCTGAAATGTGGCAATTGCTACTGAAAACTTCAGCCTTAAGAAGTAGTCGCAACGAGTAACGTGCTTTGCAAAATACAGGGAAGCAGGTGATGTTCACACAGCCCAGAAAAAAAAAAAAAAAGTCAAAAGCAAAACCAAAAGCAAAAGCAAACAACAATAAAAAAACCAAACCAAAATAAAACAACAACAAAAGCAATCCCTCTGTGAGAGAGGGTAATTGCGTTTTAGAGAAGCCTGTGGGGAGAAAAGGCAGAGCTGGCCCAGCTTTGTTGCGATGCCTTTGGGAGGGCACTGCAGCTACTGCAGGCAGGCTGTGGGGAGCCTGGCATCACCTCCCCTCTGTGTTTCACTACTCAGACACCCGGACTTTGTCAGGAGAGTGTTATGACTCCTTTGCTCCATCATTGCCATTTACCTTTGCCAGACTTTCCTCTATCAAACTATCTGTCTTGTGTTTCACGCTGCAGGAAGACAAAAGCCAGGGATGAGTCTCGTCACTAGAAATCTATCTCACTGATCTCAAGCTTGTTTGAACAGGAATCTGCTTTCCAATAATGTTACCGCTGGGTCTGGTTTTTTCACGTCACTTCTCTCGCCTGTAGCAAAGAATACACTAGAATTTAGACATACCTCAGAGGTAGGTCTCTCGGAGCAGCTTGCACTGCACTAAATCACAAAATAATCTGGAGGGACTCCTTCAGAGCACGCTTCTCTTTGGAGAAAAACGTCCCTCTTCTGTGCTGCCTTGATGAAGTTAAGGACTGTTGAGCCTCCTGGTGTTTTGATAGCTATATTTTTTCCTTCTTTGTCCAAAACAACACGGTTAAAAGTTCCATATTTCCCTCAGTTATGATAAAAGAGCATCAGGGGATTGTGAGTGGTCAGGCAGGGTAGTGATTGTATTTTCATATGCCATCAATAAGCATTAGGTTATTTCTGGAAAAAGAGAGATGGTGAATATTGGAGATGTCAAGAAAACTTAAATAGTTTTGTAGTACTGAAAGTCTCCTCAGACATGCCAGATCTAAAAAACATATGAAGAGAGGGGATTACACAGCCCAAACATTACCAGCCTGTTTGCTGCCTTGCAGAGACATCTCACCATCAATAAGTGAGGGCTTGGCTTTCTTCTGAAGCCATCAGTTACCATTACACATGGGTGGGAATGTTGGTGAAGAAATGAGCTTAATGATTTTTTTCCTACCTGGATAAATTATTTAAAAAAAGAAGAAGTATCTCTGAGAGCTTTTGGCACCTGCCCCAAAAGGGTTTGAGCAGAATCACTGAGAGACCTGAAGTCTTCCACAGGCACATCCTTCCTACCCTGCATCTGGTGGGAATCTCACCACAGATGGCCACATCAGGCAGATGTAAGATGAAAGAAGATACAAGACTGTATCTGCTTCACTCTCTGTTCTAATCTTACTGTTACCTCCAATGTTTTTATTTTTAACTCCAACTCTAGTTCAGATATGTTTACAATAGTGATGGAGTGGGGTAAAATCTTACTAAGAGACTCCTCTTTGTTTCCACATCTCCTGGCTTTGATCAGATTTTCGTAAGTTCCTGTTAGAGCATGGTCAACATTGGCATCATCTTCAAGGTTTTTTTAGTTCTTGTTATGCCTTCATGGTGATCATGGAATATTCTACTGGCTCTGTGGGAGGAAGAGAAAATCAGAACCATGAAGACTGAAGTGATATGGAATCAGAGACAAAATCTATAGTGAGGAGGAAAAGTAGAGCAAATGTTGAATTCAAGAAACTTTCACAGTAAGAGTGGGAAGCCTGTGGGTTCGCAAGAAAGGACTTCAAAAATAAAGAAGTTTGGAATATTTGAAGACATAATAAATTATATTCGAATAATTATCCTAAGGAAAACAAACACAAATGTGGAGAAAAAGACTCCCAACAAACAATACCAGAACCAAAAAAACCCACCCTCTCTCCAAAAAACCAGCAAGTACAAATAACACGGTAAGAGTAGGTTATTTATAGATGTCCTGCCATGTTAGTCATGCTGCATACCTTAGTTTGCATTTAATATTTAAGAAATAGTGCTAATTTCTAACCCACAACAATTTCCTCCATTGCTTCGAGGGAGTGGATGTTGTATGGCCACTCAACACTTAAGATCTGAATTATTTTTGAACAGTAACAAAAACAATAGTGAAATTCACAGATTTTCTGACACTTGCTTAGACTTCTAAGGCAAACTAAAACACTTTCTTTGGGTACGAACTTTCCTTTTCCCACACAACTTCTAAATTTAAGTGAGGATAATCAACATCCCTGGTAAGACCTCACCTCCTTTTTTGGCTGCAGATACTGATATTTTTTGTTGCTTATTATGCTAGAGCAGTTTTCCTATGGCCCTTTTTGTGGGACACATTTCATGAACACAGAGCCCTTGTCCTGAACAACTTTCAATCGCTGGATATTTGGACTAACCCCAAGTAACAAGGAAATAAAACCACCACTTATGACACTGAAGAAATTCAGGGTGGGAGCACTGTACAGAGTCTATCAGATTTTGCCCCAAGCCTGCACACATATCCACAGTTAGATACGGATTTCTATAAAATAAAATCTGACAGGAGCCATTTTGTTTTTTTCAAATGGCATTAGGAACCATCCAATACTGCCATGTCTAGCAGGCCTGGATCTTGACAAGTATCTTTCATGATTGGTGTGCAAAAATAGAGCTTTCATGTTACTCAGAGCACCTTAAACTAAGGGGAACATCAGAAAATAATAGTAGACTTGTTCATATTAGGGCAGAACGTATAAACCACAGTATCTCTGTGAGGAAATAGACTTCCTGTCTGCTGGTTTTGTGTGTCTAATTAAGTACAGATTTTTTGGCTACTAAAACATTTTTCCAGAGCTACCAAGAAATAAAACCTAAACAAGTCCAGCAAAGCCATGAATGGATAAATGCTGTGGGACTCTTTCAGAGTAAACCTTGAAACCCCCACATGCAGGTGAGCCCAGTTCTTCTAACCTGGCTATTTTTCAGTCATGGTGTTCCTAACAAGCTCTTACTTAGCTCTCGCAGGAAAACCATCTCTAAGCAAATGTTATTTGCTCAATAAAATCACTGTAATTCACCTTTTGATCTTGTAACTGGCTGCATTTAAAAATAAATGCTTGTACCAAGCAAACAATCATGCAAGTGTCTTCCAAGGCACCTAGCAGATTAAAAAAAAAAAAATAAAAGAAGGGATAGAAATGGGCAGAGGAAATGGATGGAGCAGAGATTCAGGATCCCTAGTAATGAAGATGGAGGTTCTGCCCCCACCTTGTGAACTCCTAGGCTCCATGGAAGGACCTGGACTGGTATTTGTTTCCTTTAACTGGCTGACATCACACGGAACAGGGCTGTACTCCCTGACTACTAAAAGAGCTCTGATGGGTGAAATGTTGCCTGGTAAATCCTACAAATCCCTGTGCACTTCTGACAGGATGACTTTCACTGCACACCACATTCCTGCAGCACTTCAGCATATGTGTTTGGATCCATCAGTAAGGAAAATCACACACCTTCACAGCAGAGCTTTGGAACAAGTCTGTTCCTCCCAGGAGATATTCCTGTGGCCCTCAGGCACATCTGACTTACAGATGAGCCTGGGGAGCACATGAAGAGATTTTCAGTGAAGAGAAAATGGCCACATTTCCTTATGGAGACGTGGGGAGCAGTGGGGTTTGCAGAGAACCATAGCTGACATAAATTGAAGGAAACAATTTACAGATGTTTTATGAGTACTGTGAAAATTAGGAACTCTGATTACAGTCCTGACTACTGTCCTGTGGCCACTTATCTATTCCATTTGCTAGACATATGCTGGTCATGCAACACCTACAGACTCCTTTTGCTGGCTAAGAGGTAACCACCTTCATTCCCTTCAAAATGTTTGAAATGCTTTGTGTACTGTTTTCCTTGCCCTGCCGCTAGGCAGCAAGGACACCTGAAGGTAAGAAAAACTCACTAAAAGCTGTTTACCACCACTAGCTGATGGGAGTATTTTTACAGAAGGAAGCAAAGCACCAAACTGTCTCAGAATAGATCTGAACTGACTGGTACTTTTTCTAGGAACTCCCACAGAACCCAAAGCAAAAAGGCCTAAAATACTGGCAATGATAGCAGAAAACCCAGTCTTGGGAGACTCTCACCAAAGTTCTGAAGGGAAGAGGGCTCTTACCAATGATGTTGGACTTGGTTTTGCAGAGGGATGTGGGAAGTGACACACAGAGAGCCTCAGACAGCTGACAGATTTCTTTAATGCAAATGACTCTTTTAAGTTTATGCAAACTGATGGGTCAGGGAGGCACTTAGTGCTTAGGAAGTCCAAGGATGCTGTCCTAAAGAAGGAAGGGATAACAAGCTCCTTTTCTTACTGGTTATCCACCTTGCTGAGACACCCTTGCAGCCCTTGCTGCAGCGACACGAGGCTTTATGCACTCGCTCAGTTTCACAAGGGTCAGATCCTGCTCTTGCTCCTTAGTGGAATAACAAGTAGCTGCTCATTGACTCTTCCATTTCCAGATCCAATGTCTTCAGAGTACAAAGGACTTTAAAATGAGGCAATTTCTCGCTTTTACAAGATTTTCACTATTGGCTAGGGAACAAGTTCTCACATGTAAGTTTTCCTCTCTTAACTCTACCGATGGACTGAGAACTTCATCATATCTCCAGCTCTTGGTTTTTACAATGGGAAAACTGTAAACAAATACCTTATCCCGAAACTTGGAATTTATCTGTTCTGCATCCAGAGAACATCAACAGGAGACTAGTCATAACAGTCAAGCTACTAATTTCATTTTCAGATAGGAGTAAGTTGAGAAGTTGGATGCAAAAACATGGGATTTTGAATATGTGTGGTTAGTGCAAGAGTGAAATAAGATTAAAGGTTCATCTTATTCATCTTAATAAATGCAGGGAAAGCCACAAATAGTATTCTCATATTCTTTTGTTTTTGAGCCATGGGCCTAAAGGGTATTTTTAATGCAGAGGAACGTAACCATGCTTGTCCAATGTATTTTCCATCAGCTTGAAGTTGTATATCACTGTGCACATTTACATGTATTCAATCTTTCTGCTGTATCTTTGTGGCTGGTAGCCAGTGGGATTAATGGAATGTATGAAATAGCAGAGGAACTGTGTAGATTGAGTCCCAAAAACAAAAGCTAAAAGGCAGGGTGGTCCTCTGAGTTCAGTTTTCACTTAATCTACTGAGTCATTTGGTGACCTTGGACAAGCAAACTGACCTCTTGGCACTGTGGTGAGGCCAAGTGTAAAGCAATATAAAACCAAACATGGAAGATTAATTGCTGCAAAAGGAACTGAGTCAGTATGGCAGGATAGTAGCCCATAAGCACCCCTCCTGCTCATCTGAGGAATCCTAGATAAGGTAATATATCAATTTGTGTTTGCTTGTGTCTGTAGTGATCAAACTTGGAAAAACAGTTATTCTTTGAAAGTATTTGCCAAGCCTTACCGAGCTACTTCCTCTCTCTGCACTGTTTCTTTTCTAGACTTCTTCATTGCCAGATTGAGTTATAGGCTCAATGGAAAAAAAAAAAGGGAAAAGATACATATCTGCCACCAGGCCTTTTGATGATCCCAATTTTCCAAACTTGGGAATCAGAAAAGCTGTTTCAGGGGAACCTAATCACTAGCTTCTGAAAGCAAAATTTTGAGCTTTGAGGGGTCCCTCAGGTTTTACTTGTTTTTGGTTTTGATTTTTAATGTCTGTGAGGTGAGCCCAAGGCCAGACTGAGGATTGCATCAGGAAAATGGAAAGATGAAGAGAAGAGAGAAAGAATGGCCTCAGCCCTAAAATAGCACTGTAAAGGGCGTTTTACTTGGAACTTTCCCTCAGCTGTCATCAGTCAGAGTAAGAAAAAGATATTAGTTCAAAAGTATAAAGCTAAAACAGAGATTCAGGGCTGGGTGTAACACTCGTATCTATTTGGTGTTGTGGAAAAAAAAAAAAAAAGTTCCACCTGGACCAGAAGGATGTTCCACCTGCATCAGAAGGTTAATACTTTTTTCAACTTCAGAAATATTTGTTTTGTTTGGATGTCTTTGACCTTGGTCAAGACAAAGGCAGCACACACCTAAAGAGACACTCAGAAAAAGAAAAGGAACTGAAGTGCAACAGAAGCTATTGGCTTTTTTTTTTCTTTTTTTAATTCCTGGTGAGCTGGAAATTTCAGGAAAAGCTAGTTTAGAACAAGAGGTTTTCAAGCCAGGCTTCTGATAATCTCTGATGTCCAAAGTCAATGCCAGTGGGAATTTTCCAGCAAAACCAAGAATGCTGAAATTTTTTAGTGTAATATATAAACAAGAAACTATTTTCTTTTTGTCCAAAAGCTACAGTTTCATCTGTGGAGCTCCTTCAGCCATGACTTGTAAACCAAAGTAGGTTTTTATGAATATTTTCACTAAGCAAGTCAACATAGCAGGCCTGGGAGCCACTGTGGTTATGCTCTTCAGCAGGAAATAGGTTTGTCTGAATCAACATTTGCAATGATGCCTCTAAGGTCTACCCCATGCTCAGAAAATTGATTGAAACTATCGTGTTACCCAGACAAAACAATCCCTTTCTTCCACCAAATGGTCTGTCACAGATTCAGGTTGTAGTGCATAAAATTGACAGCAAGCAACTTACAGGTGAAATTTCACCTAAGCCTCAGCAGTGAACAGCCTCCATCCAGCTGGAGGAATGGGTGGGGAAAGGAATGCAAGCATCATGCACATAATGGGAAGAATAACAGCAGGATCCTGGGCCAAGTGATGGGACCCCTCAGTGATGAGGAATGAAAGGATTTGTGGTTATCCATTCCATTTTTTTTGTGCTCCTCATATGGTTTTATGCAACCAGAGGTGGTTTTCAACTCTGAATAACTCTCGATGGGCCAACCCCAGCTGTAAAGGAATGCTGGAAGAAGTGTTCTCAAAACAATGTCAGCTCCTAATTATAAAACAGCTCCTTACCAAAATTAATGTTACCTCCAAGAGGTTGGCTTCTTTAATGGGGATGACTTGTGTGGATAAAGTGGTTCGCTGACAAGTGAGCAGATTGAGAATCTGCTAATCAAAACTCTAACCACTGTGTTACTCCATCTGTGTTTCATCTTTGTACTAACATTAAATAGAAAAGAAGGGGTGAGGGAAAAGGAAAAACAAGTCTTTTCTTAAGGCAGGTTTGTACATGCTTAGCCAGCTCTTCTGTTCTGGTTTAAGGGCAAATGAAAAAAAAAAAAAACAAAAAACACTGAAACCTAAAGCAGTGTGGATTGTATGGAAACTTTGACTCAGATCAAGTGCCTGGCCAACACCACAAAATGGACTGGAGACAAATCTGATAATTAGAAAAAGCAGTGAATAAAAAAATATTTTTGACTCATGCCATATCAGGCAGCCTCCGAAAATTCTCAGAGGCAAGAACACAGGATTTAATTCCCGGCAGGTTATTGCAGTTTTATGTTAGAGCAATGCCACTGATTTCAGAGGCATTATACTGGTGTAACACTGGAGCTGGCAATTAAGCCAAAATTCACCTTATTCTTCTATGACAGTTCATTTTGACAGCAATCTGCCCAAATTGCACAAACAAGCAGGTAAATCATGAGGGACCAGACT
>WEKY01055265.1:14739-69778 GCA_013390045.1 Picathartes gymnocephalus | reverse complement strand
TCTACTGAAGTGGAGACAAATCTTTGCAGGAACATTATTCTTGGGGCAGTTGCAGGCCATGCAGACTTTGAGCATTTTTCAGAAATCAGGTGAAATTAGGTCAAGAATATCTGGGCTTTTTAAGGTATGTCAAGCATATAAAGAAGCTGCTGAATTCTGATCTGTGACACTTCTGCTATACTAATCTTTAATCCTCATATGGCTTTGCTAAAGCATCATAATTTCAACCAACAAATAAATCAGCTGCCACTGAAGAGGCTGATACCACCTGTGGATTCTCAAATGGCTCTTTCTTACATAATAAAGAAAAACCATGCAGTTTATACCAAAATATATCTATCTAACCCATGTTACTACTAGTTTTTTTCTGCACTTTAGTTTTGCTGCTTGCTGCCATTTGGATTATGGTTCCAAGAGCTATTTAGAGTCAATGGTTCTATGTGCCGGGCTGTGACAGAGTTATACTGTTACAGAAATTGAACCATTTACCTGTCCAAAAATCTGTTAAAATTATCAGGCATGACTTTCTTTTTTCCCTAATACTAGGTGTTTGTAGAAAGTCAAAACAAAACACTTAAAAAACCCCTAAACAAACAAATAAACAAAAATTTTAACTTTCCAAACACTGCCAAAAGGAAGAGAGCAGGAAAGAACACCCCAAACCCCCTAAGGTCTGTGTCACCTGCTACAAGATTTATGAGAGGAAAATAATAGAGTCAAGATGTGTTTCAAGTTCACCTCCCTTGCTCCTTTGGCTGCCATTCTATTTCACATACTCCCAGCATTTGCTGAATATGTTAGAAATTATGTCTAATTATGCAATATGAGATCTTACCGTTGTTTACATTGCATTATTTACAGATGGGGATGGGACTGCAAAGGACAGTTATGATGATGTATAAAGCTAAAGCTTGTAAAGTGGGAAACAAGAAGCTGAACATTTTTATATAAATTTGCACAGCCTCTCTTCCTACTAGCTGTTTCCAAGTTCTGGTCAAAGCACCTATTTTTATTTCAGCTGAAGACTGGCCCTTTTCCTGTACAGAGATTGCCAAATGTGACAAACCATAAACTGTTTGTCAGCAATTTAGAACATGGTGAACACAGAGCTCCATGCTGAGTTTATGGGCGAGTTATGCTGACTGCTCTATTGAAGAAGTCTGTACTTAATCATTTAATCAATTGAAAAGAGAAACACTTTCAATTTTCATGTGATCAAGCCCACAGTTATGTCAGACTGACAGCAGTGTTTGGCAAGAAACTCCTTCTTCCCTTTGGAGAACTGTAAAGGAAAAACAAAATTACAGAAGAGGGCTTTTTGCATTGTCAGTGAAGAATGGAAAAACAAGGGTGAATTCTATGCCCGAGATACAAGAATCGCCACAAAGGAGTTGGAGATGAAGATACTCTGTCTGCCTCAGCTAAGATTGGAAATGAATTCCTAAATAATGGATTAAAAATCTCTTTCTGACATAGGGTGTGTGGAGATGACAGAAGATGCCATCCATGAAGGACCAGCCTGCAATTGTGGTATTGCCACTGTTGGGACAGGCCCCTGGTTGCAGTTTGGAGCACTCAGGACAGGCACATCAGAAGGGTTGAGATCCCAGATCTTTGTGTGCTGGTTTAAGAGCACTCCCACAACTGGTACCCTGCAAACAGCTTCAGTTCATTTCCTGACACAATGCTAGATTGCATAAGCACAGCTGCTTTGCTCTAAAGCAAAAAGAAGTCTGGAGAAGTCTTGGAATAAAACACCCTGCAGCTGAAAACCTTTCATCTGTTCACAGCAATATTTTACACTGATACTTTTAAAGTATTTATGTTTACCTATCCAGTGCTTCACATTTCTCCACAATCTCCTTACAACTGCCTTTCATTTGATGTTTGCAGTTATGCTCTGAGGTCAGGGCCTGATTTATTAGCTTGCCCTAAATAAAAATTGAAAACGTTTGGTGGCTGGAGCCTGTTGTATTTATGCTGCACAGTTATGGATTCAGCCTCTTATTTATATCCGGAAATCAGAATCTGATTTGGTTTTTGAATCAAAACTGAAGAGGCGTGTTTGTTGCTGGTTTTAATTAGTTCAGATCTGTGAAGTTTGCTGGGACTCCTTCTGAATGATGGTGCAAAAAACTGTGGTGAAAGATCATCACCTTCTTTTAATGATTAGGGCACTGTCAGACCTCTGAGAACACAGAGCAATACAGAAATCTCAAGCAATTATTTGCATTGAGTTTATTTTATGCAGGAGCAGGTAGTAAAATGAGACACGAGTATTCTAATACATAACAGTTGCATGAAATACGGCCCCTTAGTACATAGATGGAAAAGTTTCTGTAATTCTGGGTCATTCTGACACAAAATTAGCCTGCCTTTACAAATAAAACCAATATATCAAACCTTAGCAAAACCTTGCCTAGATTCTTATCTTCTTGTTAACTACCTCCACTCCTGCTGAATTCTCTCCTCAGAAGATTTCCTGGCCTCTTCTTTTTCTCCTCAACCTCCCTGGTTTTCTGTCAGTACAGAAATTGGTATCATATCTGTTGGTGCAGAATTAAACAGTATTGAATGACTGGAAAGCCTTGTCTGTGAACCTAATCTGACCAAGATGCAATTTCAGCATCAAACCTTTATCTTAGAATTTAGTACAAATTAGCGTTTTTTATTATTATTTTAGACTTGTGATGATCTTCTGCATGTGGGACTCGGTGGCTTTCAGAGGAACAGACAAAGAGGGAAAGAGCAGCAGCACTGCTTCATGCCATTGGAGAGAAAATGAGTTGTAAGAGAGATGTCCAAGGACAACTAAAAAGGATCAGGCATTGATAGAGAATAATCATTCTTTCTGCTGTGGAAGGGAATCCCCACCCAGCTTTGCAGTTGCTGCCAGGGACTTGCCCCGAGCTCTCTGTCTTCTTGTAAAAGGGGAAGTAGAGAAGTAGTGAATGACTAATTCCAATAAGGTGTTTACCTCCATTTCTGCTAACGCATTTCCAGGCACTAAAGCCAAACCAAAACTTTTCTCTCAGGGTAATATACTTCCCTCTAGGTCTTCTTCAATGCAGGATTTTTTTTCAAAATAAATTCTTTAGCCCCTTTCAGAAAGCTGCCCCTCAAAAGGAGAGTGGTTAGACCTAAGAGGGAACAATGTTAAATACAAATGTAACATAAAAAACAGATGATGGAAGAAACAGCTGTCACTGGGCTAGACTAAGTCCTTCCAAAAGGGCCTCGGACAGGCTTTACTGGGAGTATATGAGGATATAAACTGAGCTCACTGAATTCCCTCAACCACCCTTTCCTTCTCCACAGGAGAAATTGCCCCATGCAATCACCCTCTGAGGGCAGCTGCTGGTAACAGGGGGAAGAGCAAGACGGGGAAAGAGCTCCTTCAAAGTGTGCATCAGGTACTTTTGCCAAGATCAAGACTTCAGGTTTTCATCCCAGTGCACTTTTTTTTTAGCTGAAGAGAACAAACCTCGTTCCCAGGCTCTCACTTAGGTTTGGTATAATTCAAAGTTTGTGTTTTCAAAATGATATTTGAAGTGTGTTCTGTAGGCTGTGAAGGAAAAAAATTACTCCTGAATGCTGATGCCATCTCCTTATGGAGAAGGCAATTGCTACAAATGCAACAGAAGTCTAGCCAGGACTAAAAGCAGGGAAAAGAAGAAAGAAATCTCTTACATCCTACTACATATTTCCGAGCCACCCATTCACCCACCAGAGGTGTGTTTATTTTCACCCTCCTGTCTCAACAAGACCGACAGAATAAAGCTGAATGAGACTGTAGGAATGCTGGAAGCATTTACTCATGAAAGACTTTTGTGGGTAACATTTGAAAAAGAGAAAAAAAAAAAAAGAGATTCGATGGGAGATGTTCTGGACTGAACCGTGCTCTGCTTTCACCGAGCTCTACATACAGCCAGACCTAGCTGTAAGGTCGGAGAACCAAGTGGTGTGTGCTGCTGTTCCAAGATGCCAGGAGCAATGGCAAAAGTACATTTTCCTCCTAAGGAGCCATGATAGACAGGTGTTTATGGGAGATTTTTGGGTGCAACATGCATGCCCTGTTTCCTAACAGCTTAGCACTGCCAGCTGCCCAAGAGCAGCAGAAGTCAGAGAAAGGGCAACAGTGTCATTTCAGAAAAATGTATGGAAAAATCTCCTGAGCTTTGTCTTCCTTTCCATCATTTTGTGCCACAAGCTTTTGGAAAGTGAAGAAGCAGCTTTCACCTGCTTGTAGCAATTGCAGCTCGCTCCCTCATATGGCTGATGATCCCTCTAGCACTTGTCACACATCTGACATAAGCAAACTATGTTGAAAACATGGAAATTGGTGCGTATATATTGTTTGACTCTGTGTGTGTGTATAAATAAATGTAACATATATACATAAAACTATGGATAATGGGCTTCTGCACTGGAGTGAGCTGTGGCAAAAAGCAGATCCAAAAAGCAGAAGGCAGACCTTTGATTTGGCATCTTGGGGAATGAGACAACAGAGTAGTTAATCCCTTTGTCCCTTCTTGCCCTGAGCTTGCTGCAGTGAGAAGGGTGTGCAGATTCAGGCATGTTATGATTCATTCTCTATGTGTCATCTGGTAGAACTTAGCTGTAAATGCAGCAGTCCAAATTACCACACAGTTTATAACATGGCCTAAAGTGCTGACCTATACTACTTTTGCCCTGCCTTTCTCCCCTTATGGCTTGTTATAGAAGTTGTCAGGAGTCTGAGGAAACCAGATGATCACTAAGCGTCTGGAAGGAGCTAAGAACTCAGGGCACAGGCTTCGTGCCACTATACCTGACATAGCCTCAGTTTGTTTCCCATCAAGGACAGGGAAGATATAAAACCAGATCAAAGATTTCTCAAAGGAACAAATGAATGCCCCGCCCTAATTCATCACAGGAAAATTACCCTGTCTAATACCTCCTGTCATTCTGTTTCTCAAGGTCTTTGAAAAACAGCAGCAGCCAATCTGCCACAGCAGGGTACCTGTAGGAGAAGAAGGAAAATTACCCATGATCACACAACCGAATGAGCTCCTAAAGGCCTTGTGAACTTGATCCAAAGTCCATGGAAGGGAACAAAATCCTTTCTATGACTTGTTGGATGGGGAGCACCATACCCATATTTACATTCTCTCTGACATCTGTTTTTTACTAGAGAAACAGAATAGTATCAAAATACTGGAACAAAATACTGCACCAAGTACAAGTGTGCCACTGAGAGCCTCCCGAAGGCTGCAGCTCACCTCAGCTGCTGCACTCAGATATGCCCTTAAACAAACCAGCAGCTTGTTCTGCTGTGGCTTGCTTTGAGGTCTCTGAGTTTGGCCTCACTTCCCACTATCTGGGCTTCATTAGCAAGGATCAAAGAACTGCTCTTTTCAGCCTGAGCTTCGGGAACCACAGCCTAACCACAGGTAAACTTTGAAGCAGACCACATTGTTCCCCAGCTAGCTGGTGCTTCAAGCCTTCACCCTTAGCTTTTGGCTCCTCCTGTACTTTCAGACTTCGCCTTTTGACACCAGACTCAGGTGCTTTTTGATTCCTGCTTCATTAGTTCCACTTCCAAAGAAGAGCAGTGGGGGTGGGGAAGGGTCTGGAGCACAACTCCTTTAAGGAGCAGCCGGGGGAGCTGTGGAGCCTCAGCCTGGAGAAAAGGAGGCTCAGGAGTGACCTTATTGCTCTCTACATCTCCCTGACAGGGGGGTGTAACAGAGTGGGTGTCAATCTCCGGTCCCAAGTGGCAGGACAAGAGGAAATGGCCTAAGGTTGCATCAGGAAAGGTTTAGATTGGATATCAGGAAAAATTTCTTCACAGAGAGAGTTGCCAATCTTTAGAACGGGCTGCCCAGGGAAGCTGTTGGGTCACCAGCCCTGAAGGGATTTAAAAGATGTGTAGGTGTGGCACTTGGGAACATGCTTCAGTGGTGGACTTGGCAATGCGAGGTTAATAGTTGGACTTAGAGGTCATCTCCAACCAAAACAATTCTGTGATTCTGTGATGCCATGGTTTTTTGTTTCTGCCTTGGCTCTGACCCTAGATATTGCAAATTAAAAGGCTCTTCTTCCTTTCATGACTAGTTTCTGCTGTTTTCCTTTCAGGTGACCCTTGCATGCGTGTGTTTCAATGTTTCAGATGAGGTTCCTTGGAAAAGCACTCGATTTGCAGATGTAGAAGAACTTTCACTGAAGCACTCTGGCACAGCAGTGCCAACAGGCTCAACTCTGTGTTTTTACTAACAGATATCCCCTGACCTGGGAAACAGTGGGACTCAGAGTGCCTTGGGGAGAATCTTTCAGCCAATATTATCCACTTTAGGGAACAGAGATTGGGAATTTGAGCACTGATATTTCCATGGGTTTTGCTAGAGAAAAACGAATCAGATTCCCTGTGAAAGAAGACAATCTGAGAAATCCCAAGAGTGAACATATTTTTATGTCCATAGGAGTTCTGTGACACAGGGAGCAGAAACATACACTCCCTCAACTTTATTTTGACAGTGCACCTGAAATTTGCCCTGACAAACCTTATCCAAAGAGTAAAAGAGTAATCTATTCCCCTCATTCATTAAATCATTTTTTTTCTCTGAAGCTGCCTAGAAAAAGCTAGCTCATTTCAGCCTGGATCATTTTATTAATGGTACAGGCAGCCTTCCACTAGAACTTGAATAACTTCTTAGAGGCTTCCAAACTGTTGGGAAGGGAAGTACGAAAACAGAGCTGAAAGCACTCTGGTCTTTTGATAGACATGACAATCCATCATTTTCTAATATGGAAAACCTAAAATGATGTTTTAGATACCTTTTCTCCTTGAATTTGCTAGTTTCTAAACTGGATTGACATTTTAGTTGGATGGTCTAAATCTGAAATGCTTCAGCTGTCTTGTTTAAGAGTGCAGCACTCAGCATCTTTGCAATGGTTTTATGAGCTTCTAGAAAGTTGATTTGAATCTGGTTCCTATCTCTATTTACGTGTCCTAAGAAAGAAGAGGCAAGTTGTTTACAATAAGTAAATAACAACCAAGCACTTGTTTAACTAATCTGCAACTGGTTAGAAGTCAAGATCTGTCAGCACGTGGATGTGAAATGAACGTGAGCATTGCCATTTACGAAGAACACTCCAGAGTTTATGAAGGTGCTGGTTCAAAAGGGTCACATCCTTCCTTGCTTTATCTTGAAATGTGATCTTGTGGTCGCGTGGCCTCACAGGGAAGTGAGGCACAGTCATTCTTGAAAAATTGTTGCTTATGTTCATTCCAACAGGGGGAAGTCAGTACTGAGGTGTATCTCCAGAAGCTGTGGGGAAAGCTTTGACTGGTAGTGCTAACTACAGCTTTGTAAACAGAAAATGTCCTTTTCTCTCTCATAACTTACTCATATTCTTCCATTCCCTCCCAAATCACAGTATAGAACAAACCTCTTATTTCTAATTGCACACAGAAATTTTCCCCTCCCTGTTAAATCTTCCTATTGGTTTTCTGCAGACATTTTTGTGGCAGTATTTTTTATGGATTTTTGTATAAAAATAAAAAGTACCTTTTTGGTGTTCTCAGCTTAAACCTCAAATCATTCTATAATGATCTTATGAGTTAGCATGAATAAGCAAGTCTAGTTATAATTGTTTCTACTGTTGACAATAATGTGTAGTTTACACACCCTGAAATACAATAGTATGTATTGCTTCAAGGACTCATGCCAAGCACAAAAGTAAATTGTGTCACCCTTTTAGCCACAGTGGTTCCAAGAAAGCACTTTTATGGATTTAACTTATGTGTCTAATTACCAGAAAAGAGCCCTGAAGGCCTGTGTGTCTAATAAACTCCAACCATTCTGCTTCAAAACTGAGTGCCATAAAAATGGCACAGTATCCCATACCTTGCATAGATCATACTTAAAGAATGATTTCATATTAAGAATGCAGCTCATGCAAAATAGTAAAAAAAAAAGTCCCTGATATTTCTTTCAAAATACAAATACTTAAAAGTCAGAACCACCTCTCTTCTGACCCTCTCTGGCTTTTCCCCAAGGATAAGAAGTCCTCACAAAGCAGTTGTGCATTGAGTATCTCCTTTACAGCCACCTTCTTCCATTGCTCAAAACACATTGTGCTTCAGTATCAGGAGGTAACAGTTAAATTCATTAATACCCTTCATGAGTTCCCTTTCCCCATATGAATTATTTGTGCTGAGTCTGGTTATTCCACCCAAGTGTAAACCTTGAATTAGATAACTGAAACTCAGGAAGGATGATTCTCTCAGGCCACAAAAATAAACATTTCCAGCTTTATTGTTTTCAAACTTAACTCTAAGCTTTTTAAACACAAACACAATAGCCCTGAGAGGCCATATCTGACCTATAAACTAAAGGCTGTAGTGAATTAAGTGTATTTTCTTTGTTCTGCAGATGTTAGAAGGATTGCCCATGAAATATGACAGGTTCAGTTAATTTTATCTTAGACAAATGTAATGAGCATCTGTTTTGATTTTTCTCAGTCACTGATACGATTCCTTTTGAACTTGATACCAGTTGGTTTATACAAGTGTGCAAAAGTTGTAAAGAGCCAAGGATGAAGCTATTCCAGTGCTGAGGAACATTTATTCATTCCACTGTTATCTTTATACTAATAAATATAATACCAAATTAATAAGAAAAAGAAAAAGCCAGGAGTACTCCAAAACACAGCAGGACCTGTTTCTATAAATAGGGTCCTATTTACAGAAGTATTTTATGTGTCTTGGTAAATATTATATACAGCATATGCATAAATGTATGGGCGGTGTTATCCTCCCACAAGATAAACTGAAGAACCATGCACTAAATAATATCTATAACATGGCTTCACAATTTATTATGTGCCTCTGAAAACCTCATCTGGCCTTTCCCTACTCACCTCCCTCTTCTGGGACTATTTCTACCATTCCATACTTCTCAGCACCTTCCAACAGCTGTTCTCTTCTCTCTGGGCAACCCATGGCAAAAAGGCATGTTTTTCCTTAGAAGATCCCTCTGCGAAATTGAGATTCTCACCTCTCAGCTCACTGAGGTGGGACAGGCAGGTGGCACCACGAGCTTCTGCAGAGGTTTCTGAGCCCACATGCCAGCAGAGCCCACGGCTCTCATCACTCTCCCCCTCAGACACAGAGATGGGATGGGAGTGCCATCCCCACTGCTGGGGAATTGTCAGCACTCCACAGCACACACACACACAAGGGAGAGGAGGGGCTGCTTTTCATGTAGCCACAGAGTCTGGACTCTGCTAAGTCATGGATGGGAAACACCACAATGCTTTGTGCTACTGAATGTAGGGTTTTGACCTGTTTCCAATGCCTCTCCCCCCAAAAATGAAAAAAACCCAATCCAAACCTCCTATACTATTCAAATTGTGGGCTGAGAAATGCCTGTTCCACAATTATGAATCAACCAAAAGTAAACTGACATTTTTGGAACCCACAAAAGGCACCTCCCTAAGTCAGGATTTATCCTTCCAGGAAATTTTCAATCATACTGTGAGTGATAGAAATATTATGATAATAAAAAAGGGATGAGTTTATGTGTGGTTGCAGGCATGAAGGTGCAACAGTAAACACCACTCTTCCAACAACAAACACAGTGGGGAAAAGAGCACTAAATATCTTCCCAATGACTTGTGATGCAACATCAGCTCTGACATTAGATGTTGCATTTGTTTGCCTAGCATTTCAAAAGCTCCTGGCTAGAAATCCTGACCACATGGCCATTTTCAATTCCTTTGTTCCATATTTTTGGGGTAAGGAAGGCTCATTCAGTTTGCTTGAATGCACTCAGCTGCTGTGAAGAGCGACCATTTTTCTTCCCCCATTTAAATTCCAGTGGATCTTGAGAACAGCTCAGAGGTAAAATGAAAGATAAAGAGAAGACAGGGAGATAGACAAGTAGTATGAAGATGAACAGAAAAGAGAGACAGCTAAACTTTCAATTCAGAAATTCACTCCTGTATTTTGTAAAGAACGTAGATGCTGAAATAGTCTTGTTTAACATTAGTGAGAAGACATGATGAAGCCACAGATCTTCAGGGAATGTGTCTATACCTCTAAAGGTCTTATCATTCTTGCTGTGACCCTCAAGAGATGAAGAGCCACTATGCTTGATTTCTACTTGCAAACGAATAGAAATAGAACCAGATGCATCGCAAACAACATTTCTCTGATACATTATATAATGCCTTTAAAAGCTACTTTATTTTTTTGTCTCTCATTATATACTAAACATCTTTTGCAAAGGTGCTGCCTGCTTTCCTTGCTTTCCTTCCAAACCAGTGCAAGGAAAGGTGTTATGATTGCTTTCAATTGTCTAGAAATGTCTTTCACTTTTGAAGCTAATAGCCATAATTGAGACATTTTTTATTTAGTGGAATATCATACTCTCAGTTTCCTCCAGCTGATGTAGGTTTTCTTCAGCATGTTTATTGCATGTGGCATGGATTTTGTTTATATGGCACAAGTACAGTCTCACATAGGGAGGCAATCTGAATCTATATTGGGTCAAAGGGAAAAGATTGTGCAGTATTTATTTGTGTATTTCTTAGATTGAATTGCTATGGCATTCCTTTCAATCTGAATGGGTTTTTTCCTTTCCAATAAACTGGGTGTGTAATAACTGCCATCTATATCAGCCACAACTTGGCCTAATAATTGTGCATATTGCTGATGAACAAGAAATATATAGATTGGAATATCAACAGGTTGCCTGGCACAGACTAACTACCTGAAAAAGCTGTGGTTCTTTCTTCTGCTTTCAAGACTCATGGGACAAAAGAAATACATAATAGAATCCTATACAATGTACAATACATAATATATAATCCTCTCTATATAGGACAACACAAACAGTAACACTCTCAGTACTCAATTTCATGTGTCAGCATAACCAACTTAGATTCTCAAGGGGAAAATTGTTATTTGTTTGTGATTATGTTGCAGATGATAACTCCTCAGAAGTTTTATAGGAAACTATTTCTTTCCTTCCTGCCAAAAAAAGAGCAAAGCTTTTTTTCTTTGACTGGAGAAGTCTTGTAAATGGTCCTAAGTAATTACAGGGTGATATCCCTATTAACTGGTTGTATACTTGAAACCTCTGCAATGTGAAATAATGAACCTCCATTTTGGTAAAAAATGTAAACACAAATAGCTGAACCAAGATCCCAGCCCTGCCATGAGATCTCTGGAGGTGGTCAAGTGCTCCTAGAATGCAACCATGGGAAAAAAAAAAAAAAGAAAAAAGAGAAAATATCGCTCAGAAGAAAGACAATTTTTCAGTGTGTTTCATGTCATCTCTCACTGATATGAAGCAAAAGATTATATCTCGATTCTACCTGGGCCATTCTTAAGATTAATAAACGTTACTCTGATGGAAAAGCCTTTCATGCTTCATTTGGGGGCATATTCCCTTACTGTTGTCATCCTTCTGAAGTAGCTCTGGCAAATCAAAACTTCAAGTTAACAATCAGATCAGGGAAACTGCTGGCAGCATAAAGGGCTCTGTTTTATTCACTGGGCAGTGCTACCTGTAAGCACTGTAAAACCCAACAGCTGTCAGAGCAGACCCACATTACCACGGCCCTTTAGGATTTATCACTGTAGCAGTCCCACTCCCACAACACCCAACTTGTTTTAATGAAATGTAGCTTTCAGTTTCATACTGAAAAGCAATCAGCCTCTTCTATAAATTATCCATTTTTCCGGAGTAGAGACCTGCATTTCCTACACAGGGAATGTTGAAGGAAACCTATCTGGAAAAGGCATCCTCTTCCTGTTAGTGGCGCTGCTTCTGTGGAGTTAATAAGAATGTAAATCTTTAGACATGTTTAGCAAGCATTTTCCACTTCTTTGCATCAATCTTCAGAGGCTGATAAAAAATAAATGCTGTACTATTGGTGTTTTAAATAGTCACGTGAAATGAGGGATAAGACAGCAATCTACACCTCTCTGCCTGTCTTTGTAAGGATTTTTGACTGTTATCTGATGATTTACACAATTCCATCCATGGAAATCTTAGCTACACTGTTTCCAAAATTCACACTCAGTTTCCAAAATTCATTCATATTCAGCTTGATCACATTAAAATCCTGTCTGCAGGAGCATGTTCTCTCTATTAACATATTTCTCCTTTCCAATTAGGTGCATATAATCTGCTAGCAAGTCTTTCCATGTCATTCTTTTTGTTCAACTGAGCAATAGGAGATCCTTTCTATTTACTATTTATTATTCTCCTGTCTCCTCTGTGAAACACCTGATTTATCAACATAACACTTTTATTTTCTGGTCCAGATGTAGTGGCTGTGTCTGGTCTCCTCTTCTAGAGGCTCTGCTGAAGACAGGGTTTTGCAGCAAATCCTCTCTCTGGTGGGATTGACTCCACCTTGGTGTCATGGCCCTGTGACTTGGTTCTGCCTCACCTCCAGAGTAGTTTTTTGCCTTCTCCCGCCCTCCTGCAAATTTTCCTAAATTTCCCCAAACTTGATTCTCCCTTGACACAATGTTGGGAAGCAGGTTAATTACCCTGCTCACGCCAGAGTTCCATCCTTCCTCCATCAAAATTCCTTGTGGTTTGAAAAATATTTGTCCCCTCTTAGACTCTTAATACTTGAATTAAACTGGAGAAAAAGGTTTTTCTTCTCACTGCCATCCCCAGATTAGAGAACGTGCTTGACAACACAGCGCATTGACATCCAAAGAATTTGGCTATCCCATCAGTGTAATTCTTTCAGACATGCCTTCCTGGTAGCCCTAACCATGGATAGGGGAAGGAAAAGCCATGGTCTGCTCCATGTTTAACATTCCACAAGATAGGTAGGATCTTACGTATCTTCCAGATAATAAAATCATTCCAGAGGATGCTCTCATCCTGTTCTCAGTCACATAGAATTTGCATATTATTTAACTTTGCTTCTTATTTGAAAGCAAAGTCATCTATATTAATATTTTCAAAGTATTTTCAATTGTGTGGTTAGATCAACACATGTTACCATTCCTTAGGGAGGACCCCTCACTTTGTAAGAGTTCAGAAGAAAGCCCAGGATATCTCTGTAAATTTAGTTTGGATACATTTAAAAAACTCTCCCTACACAACACTTGCAGCCTCAGTTTTATCTCACTCAGATTCTTTGACGAGAAGCAGTAATTCCGCAAATCACTGGCACTTCTAGATGTGCTCTGTCTGATGAAACCGCCAGTAAGGCAAGGTCACATGCTCGATTGAAGTTCCCTCTGTGGAAATGCCATTCCCAGCTGCTACTGAGTGCTTGGAAAGTGGATCAGCTTCATTTGCTCCTAGGCCTGTCTCATACTGTGCTGTTTTTTTCCTCATGATCTCTTCCTCCTCACTTCATGTTGCAGGTCACCACCCAATACAGAGTTGTCAAGGTCTCTTTATTTACACAGCCATTGTAGGCTGTAGCCAAGGAGTTATGGATCAGGATTTTCCACTCTGAAGATCTGCTTCCTTTATGTGAAACATCCCATGTGCTTCTAGATGAAATTTATATTGCTTTATCACTTCTTTTAAAATTTATTTGAAACAAGGTGTGATGAAAGCGGCCACATTAAATGTCTTTTGCTGTTGTACAATAAAGTTTTCAAGAAATGTGTACATTGCTTTATAATGCATATCTCTGTGCTCAGTTTTAGGCACTGGTGCTGCACAACAAGGTCCTGTTAAGTCCTAAGAAACACCAACAGCTGTAGGGCAGATCTTCCTTGCATCCCTCTTTCCGGATGACAGTATAAACGTTTCCAAAGAAAAAACAAGAGTTTTGTAAGAGTCAATACTATTCATTTGCCATTAAGCAACACAGTAATTATTATAATAAAGTGTAGCTTACACTGTGGTTCTTAAAAGTCTGCCTTGCTTTAGTAGTTAGAGCCAAATTTTGCTTTCCCTCAAATCAGTGGGGAATTCTGCAAACTTCAGTGAAAAAGAGGCTAGAACCTCCACCAGCTGCAAAAGCCTTTTCTTTGTGTAGGGTAACTCTTCAAGAACCATCCCTTTCAGTTGTACACGAATGCAAACTTGTGGCTTTCTTAACCTTAACCAAGCAGGAAACACTTCCTCAGAGGACTTAAAGATGTCTAGTTAATTATCTTTACTGTATTTTTACTCCTGAAGGAAGTTTGAACCCCTCCATGGCTCATAATGCACTTTTGAGGTCTTTTATTTTGTGTTAGCAGCAACAGCTAACTCTTGGTTCTGACGTGACGCACCTTGCTGATTTCTTTTCTAACACTGAGTTATCCACTGCAAGAGCCAAACTTTCATACTCTACCTGATGTGAAACAGAAGGGACTTTATTTCAGGAGAGATGGCCCAAATTCAAGTATCTCAAGAGCAGCTCCTCTCTGCTGCCCTCCCCAAGGAATGCTGATGGGACGCACGTCAGCACCAAGTTACACAACAGGCGCTCGATAAACCTCGCTGCATTCTGTGCTTTCCCTGCAGTAATGAGAGGGTGATGATAAGGTGTTACAACACACCTGTGCAAGGCTGGGCACTGCGTGTTACGACAGAAGGACTAACCAGGTCCATTGGAAACAATCTAACCTCTCCCTACCAGAAGAGTGAGTTCTTAATTAGCATGATGGGCCCAAGTTTCAGTCACCACCTGGTAGATTTACAGACCCTGATGCTTGTGCAGGTACAGCACTAATTAAAGATCCAGGCTTGCAAGTTGGGTAGTGTAACAAAGCCGTACCTCCTGCATATTGGCCAAAAAAGGAAATTTGTAGCACAAAGCTACCAAAATTAGAGATCCATTTTGTTTCATCATCTGGAAGTGGAGCTAATCTTTCTATGTGCTTGTTTTTGGGTTCAACAAGAGACAAAAAATTGAGCTGGAATGTATTTCAGCTGAAATAAGATGTGTTGGCAAGCAAGGCAACTTTGATGTTTCTTACTCTTCAAGGGATTTGAGAGAGGGTTGGTAGCATCAGGTAAAGTTTTAGGTTAAAGATCTAAGGTGGTGAAGCTCTTTTTTTCACACTGCGATTAGCTTTGCCTAACCTCTGACTCCTGGATGTGAACCAGTGCATTGGTACCATTTTCAGGAGGTTGATCAACTCTTTCATGACTGATTCCAAACCAGCTTTGGCCACCAGGCAGTCTAGGCAGAGCAGTGGCACTTAGCACACTGCAGTCTCACCAAGGACCCTAAAGGCTCTTTCTCCTCTGTGAGAGGCGCTGCCATGGGGCCACAAGGGCACATCAGAAAAATTCCCATCTGCTCCTTCTGCAGGTGCATGGTGGCGTTCACCACGTGTGAGCAAAGAGAAATTGTGTAAAAAATCTGGTGAGGATGAGGGACTAAATCCTGTGAGCCAAGAAGCTTTTGTGTGAAAGAGGAAGCAGGGAGCAGTGGAGGGGAGGAGCAGGGAATCCAGACGTTACCTCAGGCATTAACGCCCCGAGGGCTAGTGAGAGATATGTTGGTGTGTTTATAGAGACAGATTAAAATCAGATTTCACACATAGATATCTAGCACACCAAGGGTTATGAAAATCCTCCTTGGCTGGTGAAAGAACAATAGAATCGTGGTTGGTTGCCCAGCAAACCTGAGGAAGCTTGGCTCTGCTCCATGCCAACAGGCAATACAGAAACCACACAATGAACAATTGCTGTTGTACTGAGCTGAGGAAATCTTCTCAAGTGAAGGAGGACAAGATCTGAAAGGTAAGCTTGTAGTTACACAAATCCACCCTACCTTTTACGTACACCTCAGTAAACCATTACTCAGCCTGTGAAACCATGCATTCACCTCCTGTGCCTTTTCGCAGCAAGCACAACATACACTCAACTGCTTCTTTAAGCCTTTGAGGAGCTCTTTTTTTGTTTTTCCCAGTGTCCTAAGCTAAGATGGTGGGAATGCCATTTGGTCTGCAGGCCAGAGCCAGGATTGCATGTGCCTTGAGCAGCTGCCAGCCCAGCCTGCTGGCTCTCCCAGCTGCCCAGAACAGAGGCAGCCAGTGACCAGAGTGTGGTCAGTGCTGAGCACAGCTCAGGCTGCTGTGCCAAGGACAACAACACTTCTCTCCCAGCTGAGCTCATGGAAGCTCCATGGTGGCTCACTCAGTGGCCCAAACAGGCTCTCGTCAGCCTGGAAAATACCACTTAGATAAGCGCAGTGTAGCTTTCAAAGGAGGCAAGAAAGGTTTGTGCCCAGGGACAGAAGAACAGGGTCTTCACACACCACCTGGATCTCTAAAAGCATTTAGCAGGTATGATGCACACCAAGCCAGTCTCTCTGAACTCTGTCCTGCTCCCGCAGCCATGTATTTCCTGTTACTGACTGCATTTAAAACACTCCAGCGTGCAGACCTGATCACTCTCAGCGGATCAGTGACTTCTTTGTCTGTCTGCATCTCAGTTTCACAGCCTGTCTACGCTCAAAACTGAAAATAACGTGGGACTTTGTTAAGACATGGTACCAGAAGGACATTCTGATGCTAAAATATTAGGAAAGAAAGAGGTTTTAGCATCTCTCCTTCCTCCCAAAGTTACAAGAGGTAAAGCCATACACACTTATTTTTCAGTCCAAGAAACTTACTAGGTAAAATTAGCCGTTTCAGTGCTGTCTCCCAAAGGAGCACTTGTGGATGTTTTCCATTAAAAAAAATGAAAAGGTAGTATTTCTCATTTATGTTTTTATGTCATTCCAGCTCAAGGAAACTCATAGTCATGAATCTCACTGGGGCCAAGAAGCAGGTATGACAATATCTTGAACTGTAGGGACAATATTCATGATCCTATTAAATTCCTGAGAGCTAACAAAACCATGCCTGCATGGAGATGCATTTATAGACAGTCAAATCACAAAGCTTAACTCGCCTTAAGCTTAGGGAGCATCAGTGAAGCCAGTGGAAGTACTTACATATGGTTAGATGAACTGGAACACGGTGTTACAGCTATAAACTATCTGACTACACTTCAGCCAAAGTTTTATTGTTAAGACAGCATCTTAACTGACTTCCCCTCCCGTTTTTGTGCTCTGCATAAGCACAGATATTAAACCCACTCTATACTGTCTTCATGGACACAGAACCTTCTGTGAAGAAAACACAACAGGTCCATGAGTAGAAATCTGCATCTCTCTGGAATATTAAAAATAGGTTGTAAAAAAGTGATTCTACACAAGCCCCTCTTGCCACCTGGCACCAAATCACTGTAAAGCACTTTATGGAAAAAATGTCAGGGATTACACATCAAAATGCCAGTAAAGTCACACAAAATAGTTCTGGAAGAGGCCTGAGTGGGTTATGGAGTGCATCCTGCTGCCCAATGCAGGACCAAGCAACTTAAACTTGTCTAAGGCATTGCCAGTCTCTTCTCACGGTCAGTAAACTCCAGAAGAAGCTCTTCCTAATATTAGGAAGATTTTTCCTAGTATCCATATTAAACACTCCCCCATTACTTTGCCCTATTACTTTTAGTCCTATCCAGTAAAGATATAATAAAACAAGTTATTCCCTTTGCCTTTATAGCAACATTTGTATATATCCACATGAATTGCTTCACGTTTTTCTGTAGACTAGTCATCCATAGTTCATTCAATTTTTCTTTACATTATCTTTTTCCTAAGCCTCCAATAATTTTGCTGCTGTCCTGCTGATGTTTTCAGCCTGTGAAAAATCAGAGTTGGAAATGGTTCACACAGCCTAGTAGGAATTTTGACCTTTTTGAAATTGAATTATTATTGACTTATTTTCAATTTGTAATGTCTTATCTATAGTGCCTCTGTGATCCTTTCAAACGCCAACTTTATTTATTCTTCAGAAGACATTCTGAAAATTTTCCCCTTTGCTTTGAAAGGGGTGCAATAGATACACTAATTAAATTTCAGCCACATAATTTGCTTCTAACACACTAATCCATCTTCTTTAATATAGGAGATGGAAACCACAAAAAAATCTGATATTTTTGCAGGAGGCTCAGCTTGGGCACGGTTCTGTTACAGGCCACAGCTTTTGTACCTACATGTACAAATATATATATAAACAGGTAATTATCTTAAAATTTGATAAATTGAAGCCCTCCAGGTTTAGATAAGTGAATTTTATATCTTTTGGAAGAGGGAATTTCCCAGCATCCCAGTGAAACACACAACTGTTGCTTCTAGCTATGTCAGAGCCCAAAATAAAACTAATTAAACACGAAGACCAGTATAAGTAAAATTCTTCTTAAAAATAGCCCAAAATAGCCTAGCCTGGAAGATTTGTGCTATTTTATTCTGCTCTTGAGTTTCACATGTATTTACAATAGATGGGATATTATATGCTTGAAACAGAAGGAAAAAATATACTTCAAAGCTTTCTAAAAATTAATTTTTATAATTTGTGCACATATTTACAACTTTTTTTAATTACTCAGCTGAGTTTATCTCCACATTTACTATTGCTTATTCTCCCTAATCCAACCTTAGATTTACCCATGTACTTGATCACCACATAGAAGCGAATATTTTACATATTCTTACATACAATTGATGCACAGGGAATTGATGTGCTGTGGGTGAAAATTTCTGACGTGTTCAACATGAAATTTTGCATATTTTGAAAACGTAATTCAGTAATTTTCAACATGTGCAAGCTCAAGTAGCATTTCTCTGTGGACTGATTCTCCTGGAAGCACTGCAATTAAACGTATCTGCTTTTCAACCTATCTCATGCCAGACTAGGTGTAAAGTGTTTCCCATTTTTGGGATACGACATCTTCACAACTGCTTTTAGCGTGGTCTGGGTCACTTCTGCGTGGTCACACAGACACAAAAGTAATTAACGACTAGCAATGAAGGATTCCAGCTTTGTACTGATCTGATCTTTTCCTCTGTGACATTTTAGGTCTCCACTTTCCACCTCCCTTTCCTCCCAAGGTAACATTAATAATTTATACAGAAGAACTAACAATTTCCAGATACATTGAATTATTTTGAATTATTAAATTATACTAAAAAGCTCTTTAAACAGCAAAAGATTTGTTTAGAACAAGTGCATCTCTGGCTTTTGGAAGCACAAACTAAATCA
This sequence comes from Picathartes gymnocephalus, assembly GCA_013390045.1. Lineage (NCBI taxonomy): Eukaryota > Metazoa > Chordata > Aves > Passeriformes > Picathartidae > Picathartes > Picathartes gymnocephalus. The sequence continues at coordinate 50,718 of WEKY01055265.1, read as the reverse complement.
AAGTAACCATGTTCTAATTTCTCTAAATTCTGAGCTCTCCACCTCCTCAGTCTGAGCAGCAGCACTGAAGTTATTAAGTCTTTCTGTTCAGTACATTCTTCCAAAGATTAGAAAAGCTATTAGTCTGGCTCTCTTCTTTTGAGATTACATTCAGAGAAAGGTGAAAATAGAAGAACACGAACAGCTATGAGGACAATTTTTCTGGACCTTGACAGATACCAGAGATGCAAATCGGCTCTTCCGTATTTAACAGCATTTTAAAGCAGTACTACTGAGTGAGTTCCATAAGAGTTTGCTCTTTCCAGTACAAAGGACATTTAGGGTCAGTAAAAGAAAGAATTCATTGCAGTAGATCAAGTGTAACCAACAGTTCCTCAAAGGCATCTCTAGAAACCTCTCAAATGGAAAGAAATGTGCTACCTTACTTCTGTTGATCCTGGCATATATTCTGTCTGAGGTTTACCTTCATTTACTCCCAGAGGAGAGATCTGACCACAGATGATAATTTGGAAGGTGAGAGAAATGGGAATTAATGAAGTTTACTTGCACAGAGACCTGTCAAACTCCAAGTTTCAACCCTTGCTGAGAGATACTTGCATAGAAAGCAAGTAGCATAGGAATCATCTAATATATCCTGAATATCAGCCAGTCTTCCTTCTTCCCCTTCCTCTCTCCTTTGCTTTGTTTCTTCTTCCAGGTTTCAATAGCATAGGGCTAGGAACTGCTCCAATATGTTTGGAAAACTGCTTTGCTCAGCAGCTGTAACTTTCACATGGACTGGAAGCAGATCCCTGCTTTGCCTACTTCAGATCAATCCCTTGGGCCTGCATCATCTGTCTCTGGCAGGGGCCATGTGGGCCAAGGCATCTCATTCTTTCAATCCCTTTCTTTCCATTTCTGAGAATTTGTTCCTGATTCTTATTTCCTCACAACCAATGTAGTTCCGTGGAAATACTCACTTCAGCAGGTCAGCGTTTTTCACAAAAAATAAAATGACTAGTGTCAGATCATTCTCTACTAGCTCTGTAAATGTTTCTCCTGATATCTCTCTTTGGATAAAAGATTCTATCCCTGTGACTCCAGGGAGAGAATCTCTGTGTTTAGTTCATACAATTAGTTGGAGCATGGGAGCAGAATTTGGCCCAAGCAGCTGAGTGGAAAGGAAGTCTGCAGTGAAGTACTTGCTTCTCCTGAATAATGTGAACCACAGCTTAAAGTAAACAGTGTCTCCATTAACCAACAGGTCACGCTTGTTCCTTCTCCTCAACCTTAAACAATGCCTCAAGGAAACATCCCTTCTTTTCTTCTTCCTGCAAAGCCGTGCAGAAGGGGGAAGTAGCAACAAATGGTGAGCATACAGGTGAAGAAAAGAGGGTTTGTTTGGGTTTTTTGATGGACAGGCTGGCAAGAGGCAGTGACAGTGTCAGAGGAGGAAGAATAGCAGGAAACCTGGGAAGGACACCAAATCCTTGGGATTATATTCATCCAGTTCCGAGCAGGACTTACCTAATAGTACCAGAAATGTGTTACCTAGAAATCTCATTTCTTACACGTACCCAAATTGACGTTGAGTCAGTTATGAGATTTCCCATACCACTGTCCTGTGATCACTCAGAATAGCAATGACTTCAGACATTTCTTGAGAAATAGCCATTATGATGTTTTAAAAATTGGCAAGAAGTTCTTGAAAACTACTTTTCACTGTGGTGCATTTAAAGGGAAACTGGATTATTTCAAAACATGCTACCCCTTCAATCTGTATGGCATCCACTTGAGCACTGGACAAACTGGAAAATAAAACCAGTTTTTAAGCCTTTATTTTTCAAATAAAGTCCGTCATGCTTGGCCACAGTTTTAGTTGTGTTTTTCTAGTTATCAATCCATAAGAAATGTCTATACACTGGTTTCTCAGTTCTGTATCTCAGTTATTTTTCTTGCTAATTCCTATACTACAGGGGGGAAAGAAAAAAGAGGTGCTCTAAGTTTTTTTGGTTCCTACAAGTGGTTTCTCCCCTGATAGTGCACAGAGGTGTTCTTAATGAAACATTGTGTGAAGCATAGATTAATGTCCTTTTATCCATTCAAGGAAATGGCATCTCCATCTGCTCTGACTGAGATGAAGTGAAACACAGAGAGCAAACCCATATTGCAAGTCTATATTTTATATGGAGGGAAATGGAACACATAAAACACAAAAAGGATAATAAACCTGCAATAAAATGGGACAGTTATGAACTCTGCCTATTATAAATATTCATTAAGCCTTTTTTATTTATTCCTTGCAGTCTTTTGAATTCACCACTTATCAGCTTGATTAAGTCTGAACACTTATTATTACTTTAAAAAAGGGGAAAAATAAAAAAAGAGGGGCCAAGTTTTCTACTTTGTACCACACAGAACAGTCAGGATAGTTCTTTTGTTTTAAGGAATTAAAAGATTATGCAATATATTTAATGTGTAAGGAAATAACTTAGTTGGTTGAGCTCCCTTGAAATATGATAGATGGCAATTAGGTGAATTCTAGCCTACAGGATGATACATTTTATTCATTCACTACCAAACAAACTGAAGAGTTGAAAAGATCTGAAAGAATACATTTCGCAAAGCCAGCACAATCCTACATGAAGCTAATCTCTGCTAACAACCTAACAATGACATCCAAACTGCCTAAGGTGAAGAATGAATATAAAGGGAGAATGCACATTATGTTTCACTAAAGAGAATAGATGTTAATTTAATGAAATAAAAAGGCTTCACAGTGCTTTCAAAGCAACCACAAATGTAAACACATTTAATCCCTGGCAAAGTGTCTGATACAGCAGATGGTGCAGCTCAGCCAGTGAAACTGCAATGGAAGTGTGACATGGAAGCAGCACGGACCCGAAACCCTCTTTGCAAAGTAACACTGGTTTGACAACGACTTCTGGGGTTCAAAAGGACCACACTCATGTCACTGCCACGACCACAGCTCGCTGCTGTGAAAATGCTTGATGAGAGCAGAGCTCTTCTCAGTCACGTGAAGCAAAACCACTGCTTTCAATGTTATTTTTAGTTAGCCCCTATGTGTCTGAGAGCCAGATCTAAACTCACATCTATAACACAGCAATGGTGGTTTTCTATGTCACAGAGCCAAACTGACACCACTGGCTCTAGAAATCTGCTAAACATCCTTCAAGTTATACTCCAGTTTAGCAAAAATGATCCAACAATGCTTGGGTGAAATCGGCCTGTGCAATGCACCAACACAATGCATCTAAGCTCCATTAAATACTCAAATTCAGTGTGAACAGAAAATATACCTTTACTTAATGAGCCCTCTGTATAGGGCCTGAAACAGGGATTGCTAAAATAGGCCACCAGAGGACATACAAATATGAACAGGACAACCAGACATGGTTTTGCTCAGGTGTTCCCCTTCCCTTCTTCCTCCAAAACATTTTTAGTGTGATCAGGAAGGATGAGATTTCATTATCTTTATTACTGCCATCTCTAATTTGGTTCATCCTATTGGTTCTTTCAGATGCAGAAAATAAATATTTCACAAGGTTCTCTGTACCACTGTAGGGTCACAAAGGGAACACCATGCTTGCTTACACCCCTAGAGAAAGACTTCATAGAGGAGAGAGAAAATGCATGTGGACTTCCCTACACACAGATCCCGTACACACACTTGAGGGAATTATTGTCCTTGTTCCTATTGTTGTAGTAGGATATAGTAAAAAGAGTTATTTTTCTGTCATGTCTCTAATTTAAATCAGTGAAGTCAAGCGTGCCTGTGGAATCTTAGGAAGGAAAACACGAGAGGTGAAGAAAAAAGCCATTACTTTGAGATGTTTGAGAATTAAATTAATAAAACTGGTTCAGTGACAACTAATAAAGCTCTTTAAGAATGGAAAAAAAATCCATTAAGAATTCACTACAGTCACTAGTCACCACCATATTGAAATTTCTAGGGCCTTTTGAAGTGCAAAAAACAAAAGGCAGTTGTAGGTCACCTCCAGCACATTTCCTCACACACAGTTCACTAATTTCTCTTAATTACCATTAAAAGTAAACCTCTTTCAAAATGAATGCAAGCCTTACCTGATGGACAGCTCAATGTCATTCCTAATTTCTGCTCTGTATCCCCTGCATCGGGCATGTTGTGCATAAGGAAGTTAAAGGGTGGCAGAGAGCTCCCTTCCCATCCTCAGCAGCTGTGCTCCTGGCTATCCCCAGCTCCTGGGGCTGTCAAATGCTCATCCTTTCCAAGGCCTTTACTTTCTGATGGAATAGAATAATTTGGGTTGGAAAAGACGCTTAAGATCATCAAAGTCCAGCCAGGATCCCGATCATGGATGAAGACATTAAACAGAATGGGCCCTGTGGAGCACCACCAGTGACTGGGGACCTGCTGGATCCAACCCCATTTCCCACCCTCTGGGCCTGACCATCCAGCCAGTTTTTCACCAGTGAGCTGTCCCCCCACCCCAGCCATGAGCAGCCAGGAGAGTTTTGTGGGAGACTATGTTAAAGGCTTTACCAAAATCCAGGTAAGCAACATGCGCAGCCTTTCCCTCATCCACCCAGTGGGACCTCTTGTCACACAATGGGATCAGGCCAGTCTTTTATTGCCCTGGGACAGCTAGGGCTGCTCCCCTGGCTGTCCTGTGCGTGTTGTGTGGTGGCAGTCAGGAGGAACTGCTCCATAATATGGTGTTTTGGACTGTCTCATGAGCTGGGCCACACGTACTTGGGCACTTTTTCAACACTGGGGAAAAACAGCAGTGAAAACTGAGAAGTGTCCCTTTTCCAACATGCTCAGTTTTGTATTTGAACATGCTCTGAACTAAATGCTAACACAACTGCTCCACCCTTCCCCGGAGGCAGGGAGTTAAATGCTTCCTTTTGCCAAGCTTGCCAGTATGTCCATATAAATCAGAGAGGGTTCCATTACCTTAGGAATGCATTCACTGTTCTTTACCTTTGGATTCTGACAGTCTGTGCTCTGCAGTAAATGCAATAGAGTATTATTAGGGGAAAGGGAGACTGGGCACTGTTTCCTGAGAACTTGAGAGACCCAAACTAGTTTGAAGTCATGCTCAACTTAAAAAAAGTACGTGAAAAGGGAAATTAAAAAAGATTTTTTTAAAAAGGAAAATAATAAGGGCAAAGGAGAATAGTGAGGAAAGGGATGAGGGGTGAGAAAAAGGGAGAAAACGGCAGAAATGGAAAAGGGGAAGAGAAAATGGGGGGGAAGCAAGAAAGAGAGGAAAAGGAGAAAAGTGGAAGGGGAACGGAAAGGGAGAGGAGGGAAAAAGGGGAGGGAGAAAAACTGGGGAAGTGAATATGCAAGCAGAATTCCAGTCAAGACAAGGTGAGTATCTATAGTTTTGGGTCTCAGCTATTTTAATGTTTATGTTTGTCTGTTTGGAGATCCTGGCTGCTCTCTTGTATAGTGCACCAGTCTCTTATCCTTTCAAAATGAGTAAACACACTAAGGCACTGCACTGCCTGGGAGTCAAAGCGAAACATAGAGTCCTTATCAGTCATCAAGGAAAGGGATTCTTCCCACTGCAAATACAAGATATGATCTTGATAGCAGAGCTTCTGCTGTATAACCTTCCAGAGAATTTAGAATGTTTCTGACTAGCCCAGTGCAACTAATTGCAAGGGAGGAAATATGTCTGGATTTTTATTATATATTTATGTTGCTAAATCTCAGGAATTCTACCTTAAGATTATTTTTGAGCCTTAGGTGTTGCATGAGCCCCATTGTGACTTTCAGCACAAATACAAGTTCCTTTCTCAGTGCTAGCAATTCCATTCACTGCTATTCAAATACATTGTTTATAAAATGGTTTTCTTCATATATTTGTCCTCTTATACACAAGCAAATACACCTACATTAATAGCTTTAGCAAATGCTAAGTATAAAGGAAACACTTATTGATTAATTCTTAAGTCTGGCCACAAAGCAGAGTTTCAAGAGCAATTAGTTGATGCAATGATTAAGACTTAGGAAGACAAAAACATAATTCAGAAGAGGTGTGGTAAAAAGGAATTAATAAAACCATTCTCTCAGACTTTCATGTAGATGGACTATGGCCAGAGGCACCCCATTTCCATCTCCTCCCCCTCCTTTTCAAAAATCCCAAAACCACAAAACCTCTTCTGAAATAAAAAAATACCTTAACAGAAACCAAGACTTAGTATGTATTAATTAGCATGGTTTAACAAGATTATCATGTGCTGCTTTTCTTTTCCTGTTAATAAAGTTTGATAGATTTTATTTAAATTGTGTAAATGTTAAAAGATGTTATAATTGGCATTTCAAGAGGATTCTTCACAAATTAACCATATAAAGACATGAGATGAGGGGAAGGAGACGGGGAAGTGAGAACTGTATGACTGAATCCTGGATTTACTTTCTCCAACTCCTAGTAATTTTCTTTTTTTCAACGTGTGGGCAGCAATGATCATACCAAAAATATAGAAAAATAGCAACTGGAATGCACTTGTGTGATGAAACGGTCATGCCAGCATTCACTGGAATCCTATAATTCCACATTGTATTGAGGAGGTGTAAAATAATAGTGCAGACCTGGCATAATTATGACAATTGCTACTTCAGTCAAGTATTAATTCTGAGGCTTCCCATGAGGCTTTTTTTTTTTTTTGACAATGAGTAATGTCCCAGACCATACAACTCCTCTGTCTCCATCACCTCTTTAAATCAAAACTGCTGTTAGGACACAGTTTATATTTAGCAATAATAATAATAATGTATATAGTCACAGGAATCCATGAATGAACATGGGCAGACAGAGTTTTCCCTACAATCATGCTTGTCTGGGCAAAGTACCTTAATGCAATAGAGCTATGTGAAATTCTTGTGCTACGTGTTGCTTGAAAGTCCTTGGGTTTTTTTTCAGCATAGGAAAGATGGCATGTGTAGATAGTTGTTTTTCAAACATACCCTCAGTAAGACACCAAGACTTAGTTGGAAATGGTTTCCCTCCCCTTCCTCACCATCTGTTATCTAAGTATTTCACCTAAACCCCAGGGGACTGGGGGGTAGTGCTGGAAAATCCCTCTCTGCTTGAAGGTGTAGATTTCACCCTCTGACAAAATATAAAAAAGAATAACTTTTAAGAAAGCAGCTTTGACCTGTGCATCTGGATCAAGGATCTTGGCAGAAACTTCATCAGGATGCAGAGTTCCAGTAGCCTGCTATTACATTCACAGCAGCTGGAATTGCAGACCCTAATTCGGAGTTATAACGTAATACTATAAAGGCAGATGCTTATTTGGGTTTGGTTACAGCCCTTCAGCTTTCACAACATCTGTCCCCACCCACACAGGGCCAGTTTCATCTTACAAAAGTGGGGCTAAGCCCTGCTACCTGTATCCTCGTGTCAGGAGACGTTTGCAGGCCCTACATTTCCAGATTTTGTTCTGGCAATGGTCCTTCTAGGTGAATTCCTGTCCCCTTCAAGGCTTAACTGTGACTTCAGCTAGTTTCTTGTCAGTTCTCAGGCAGTTCCCCTTCCACCCAGCCCTGATCCTTGGTGTCACCGCTCCTCTTTGAACCCCCCATCCCTCCAGTGCTAGCTCAGTGCTCAGCAAGAGCAGAGAGCACAGCCCTGCAGCGTGGGGACTCTGTTTAACATGGCACAGCAAACCCTTCTGATCTCACCAGCACTTGCTTAACAAGGGGCCCTTCAGCATTCAAAAATCAAAAAAAAAAAAAAAAAAAAAAAAAAAAAAAAAAAAAAAATTAAAAAAAAAAAAAAAAAAANNAAAAAAAAAAAAAAAAAAAAAAAAAAAAAAAAAAGAAAAAAGCCCAAGCATTCAAAGCAAACAAACAAACAACTTCCTTGAAATTTTAATAGCTCACTTAGTGGTGGTGACAGATGTCAGATTGACACCGCTGGAGAAGACAGCTCTCAGTGGTGCATGCACAGGTCCTGCTGGGGCACTGATAGTCCTTTCTACCTCCTGTGCCACCCCCAGACCTCCCCTCATGAATGCAATGTGCTGCTGAAGCCATCACTTGGAGAGACCACCTTGAAGGACAGTGTAATCCCCACGCCAAATTAATGCTTAGGTTGCTGGCTGACACTGCCAAGAGAGGTGCCAGTCCTGATGGTCTTTTAAATGTAGATACCTGCCACCCACTGAGAGCCAGACTGAGAGACCATCAATTCATAAATTTATTCTATTTATTTTATGACATCACATCAATTAAACTTCTATTCCAAAACCTCGGGTTGTAGCTGAAAATACCTCCAGGCAATACCTTCACATTTAAATTAAAAAAAATATCTCACTTCATCTGGCTTCTTCTGTTCCTCCTTCCCCCTCATTGTAGCTCAGAAATGACATACAACAGATGAAGGAGTATGGAAACAAACTGAAAATCACCATTTTAAACATTATCCCAGCAGGTGTGCATGTTTTTCTTGGAATTTATGAGAAGCAGTAAATATTGCTAACTCACCTCTGCCCATCTTGCTGCAAACTGTGGCCAGCTTATAAAAACCATCCTGTTGCCACTGGTGGCAATGGACATGGCCATCAGAACCATCTGTGGGAGACTCTACAGAGTTGCACTTTCTAGTATTGCCTCCCATTAATGCTTTAAAATTGTCATAAAAGTTTTTTTTTTATTTTCTCTTTTTGAATTAGACATCAACAGAACAAATCTCATGGTAAAGTAATGGTTTGGGGCCTTTTCAGTTCGGATGCAAAACACTTGGCCTAAATAAGCAGCCTGTCACTGCTGAATTTCGCTACTCATTTCCTGTCATTAAATTAGATGAGATTAATAAATAGAAACTGAAAGACAGTTGGACAAATTCAGCTCTCCAGTGAAACTCATCCCCAAACAAAGCTGTGAAGGGAGCCCAGCCATTCACTGGATGTGCCATGGGGCGTTTCTTGTGCCTCATAGAGATGTTCAAGCAGAGTGGGATTGCTTTTCCTAATCTCTTCTCTTAATCCCATTTGTCCCAGAGAGGCACGCCAGACTGACAGAAAGCACTGCTAGACACCTGACAGGTTTTGAAATAAATGAGAAGAAAATCCAGCCCCACAGCAGAAGTGAGACTAACTGATGACATTTAAACAAGACCCTAATGAACAGGGAGGACAAAACATCCATGGAGAGAAGCCCCAGGCATCCCACAAACCCTTTGAGGCTGTTTTCTCTGCAAGGGGATCCTCTTCCCCACCCCCTGTTAGTGTCCATCCCTCTGAGGTGCTGCCCTGAAGCTGTGCCCCACACCCAGCTCCCCACTCTCCTCTGTGAGATTAGAGCCATGTGGTTAAGCAAAGGGAATGAGTGGGAAAAGCTGAAAGAGAAATCAAAACCAGGCTGAAGTTGACACTTTGCCCCAGCCCTGATCCTGTAGTGCCTGCGCATGGTGAGACAGACAAGACTCATTGGAGAGGGAGCTGGCACCAGCCCCCGTATGGAAGTTGCCTAATGCTTTCCATCCTAAGATTCTTTCAATCAATTTTTGAATAACGTTAACACCTCCACTATTTGTCTTTGAAATCTGGCAGAAGTGGGGATTGCCCGAGGGCCAGTGTCATGCCTTTCACTGGTACTGTTAATAAATTCAAATTTGGACAAGTAGCAGAGGTGTTGAAAATCATCATTTTTTCTCTGTATTTTCCAGAACCCAGAGTTATTTTGGCAAACACTCGCAGAGATTTGATGTGTCTGCCTTCATGCTGCACCCTGAACATCTCCACAAATGGCAATGCCTTGGGCTGGTACAGGGAAAACCCCTCTGCCAGTCCACCAAGGGGTCTTGGTGTAATGGGCACAGGATTACAACAGCCAGTGTGAGGTCATGGATAGGTGGCAGGAAACAAGGAAGGAAGAACAACTCATTGGGATGAGATATCTGGAGTGTGGGAGCTGTTGACAAAGAAAAGAGAATTGAATGAAAGGAAGAGGGAGGGTTACGATCAAATATATAATGAAGACATCACTTAAAAGTAAAATTAATTCTAAGAACTAGAACTCACTGTACATCTCCGCCAAATGGTGAGTTCACACAAGGAATGACATTTTGTACTGAACTGAATAACCTCCTTCTGTCTGATGACACTGAGTTGAAAATTGCTTGCATTGTTAGGCCTAGAGGTCAATTGTTATCAATGGGGAATGGTAAATGACTGTTTAGAGTAGAGCTTTTTTTGTAATATTTATTAATTAGATGCCTGTAACTAATGTGGAATTTCGTACATATAGCTAATGAGAGAAGGCTGCTGTTTTATTTTCCATTGTAAGGCTTCCAAAGGTGGAGAACCAACAAATTCACAATTGCCTTCTGTAAGCCTATATATTGCAGACCTTAGTGGCAGGAAAACATTCCTATTTTGTCACAGGAACCCTGTGTCGATCTGGAAAATAAGGCAGCTCCTGGTGCCCCTGAAGATGTGACAACTTGGACTAAATACACCAAATTAATCTGGACCTAATATGCCAAATATTGAAAAAGAAAAAGCGGGCTGGGGAAGAAGAAGGGAAAACCAGCACACCTCCTAAGGTCAGGCATGTGGTCATAGTTCCCTTCATTGGTTTATATTTTTGTGCTTGAAGTAGACCCTCAGAGCAGCAACAGGGAGTGATGGGAAGCAAGTGAGAAGCACGAGGTTACCAGAAAGCAGTGAACAGAGATTCTGAGAAATCAGTGAAGTGAGGCCCTGTTGCTGCTGCTGGAAGGTGAAAGCAATGGCAAACCCACGAGGCATGACGAAGCAAAGCCTGTGCTTAAGGAAATAGGAAGCAGAGTTGGAATCGGGTCTGCTCTGGACTAGGCAGAACTGCTGCTTTTGGGCTGAGCATCCCAGCACAGCCCTGGGGACTGACACCCACCTCTAGCCCTGGAAGGAGCAATTCTGCATCCTTTGTCTTCCCAGCATCCCAACAAGCTGTGTGGCTGTGCTGGGAGTGCTCCCAGCTCTCTGGCACGCAGCGCTTGTCTGCTGCTGTCTCAGAGCTCGGGAGCTGCAGGCCTGGGCTGCGTTTGTGCGGGCAGAGTGGATAAACAGAAGCTGCAGTGATGGAGTGCTCTGTCCGGCAGGGCCCAGGCTGCTCCGGGTGCTTACAGCCAGGCTTTGCAGTTGCCCACCAGAGGCTGAGCACAAAACATTCCAACAAGGCAGGAGTAACAGTGGCCTGCGTTGGCAGGGGAAAGGAAAACAATTCCCATGGTTTCCCTGTCATCTCGAGACCGATTTGTATAAAAATCTCAAACTCAGCGTGTTGGAGCAGCAGATATTCAAAGGCTGTCTTGTGAGGACTTCTGAACTTCTGTGATCCATCTGACAAATGGGAAGAGTTCTGCAAATAAGGGTCTGGAAATTAATAATTCCCATTCTGGCTCAGACTATTAGGATTACCTCTGGGATTACTGTTTACTCACTTTCCAGCAATGCCTATGGATTAATTACTTCAAGACAATGTTCCAATTTTTTTCCCAAGAGGCCTTCTTAATGTAACCTTCCTTAACTACTCTTTTGGTCAGTACTTGCCAGAAAAAGGCTACACAAAGATTTGAGGAGGTAGAGGAAAGATCTTTTGATACGTAAAATTCAACAAAGATAATGTTCATGTCCCACTCAAGCTTCTCTTAAGGTACTGCATTTTCATTTTGCTGCAGCTTTTGAAGGGTGCTATGTTCTCTTCCTGTGTGCATTTTCATGAAATATTATTGAGTACCGACCTGCAGTGTTGAAGTGCTTTTTTGATACCATCCCATTTTAACAATGAATAAAATTATAGTATCTAGAAGGTATGTAGAGCCAGCAAAGGTAATAGAAGTAATTCCTTGGGCTTTAAGGCAAGCTCATGTTGCTATCTCAAAGTTACATTTTAAGTCTGTATGGTATTTGGGAAGGTGCTAGAAGGAAGATGTTCCATAAAGAGGAAAAATCATTGTAAAGTGTAGGTGTTCCTACAGGCTAAATTATTCTTCAAGAATAGAACATATAATGTAATTCTTGTAGAGTTGTGTACAACAAAATTTTAAAAAACCTGCACATACTTTGTTAAAACACCCGTTAACCACAGTTTCACAATCTAACAAGACAGTAATTTTTAAAATTTTAAATTAATAGCTTCCTACTTTCCATTTAGCAGTCAGAGCATAGCGGGAGAACTGAATCAGTAACGACATGGAAATAATGCTCAAATAAATATATTTAACTTTAAGGAAAAGGCTTGTTCATGCCCTCACTAATAGGAGAATGATTAATACTCCAGCTATTGTTTGAATACCTAAAGGGCATCAACCACTATTTTCCCATTAAAGCTAGCACTGACTCAGCGTGTGGTTGCATGAGGTGTTTCTTTTTGGATGTGTCAACTGAAAAGGAGCCTGCTGCAACTGCAGCCCAACTCTGAAGTCAGAGCAAATGGAAAGAGGCACGTACTCAGGGCATGACGGTGCTGAGAAAAATATGGTAAAAATAGATTTATTTTTCTCTCAGTCTGCTCTGCCATTAAATGCCAGTTTGGTTTTAAGGTTTTATTATTTAAGCCTGCATTACAGTCACACCTGTTAATCTTCTCTCTCACCACTGCTGTGCAGAGCTAGGTGTGTGGTACCCTGGGAGAAACCAGGAAAACCTCACAATGGATGCTTTCTAGGTGCAGACGTGCAGTTTACACAAGTACAGTTTGGCATTTCAGATCGTAAAAGTTCATTTCAAGTGGGTTGACTGAGAGAGAAGACTTTCAGCTCCCTCCAGTACACACTGGTTGCTGTGGGAAATGTTTCCCTGCCACAAGATGCAGTCCCAGACGTGAGGTTTCATAGCCCTTTGCCAACCCTTTCTCACTAACCAGATCAGTCCTGGGCCCTTTCATTCTCTACACAATTTTTAATCTTCAATTTTCAGTTGCTTAAAACTTTCCCAAACTGACCCACTTCAGGAAGAAACACCCTGTGCCCACTTTCTACCACTAAGAGAATTTCCTCCCCAGCTGAGTTTCAATCTGAGCAAAATCTCCTTTATGTATATCTGCACTATCAACTCAAACACCTCCCATCTGTTCCAAGGAATATCTTGCACTCACACAGCTAAAAATCACAACCAAAGATGTACCTTTTGCATGTGGACACAAGGAAAGGTTCCTGAGTCTCCTGCTGGTGTGAATAATGGCATCAAATAAAAGCATTATTGGCTGCACCCATAGCTACAGATTTCAAAAGGCTTCTCACAGATGTGGTGTAACTGATATTCACCCTAAGGAGACAGAAGTTGGGAATAAAAGCATAAGACAAATTGAGCAATATGTGAAATTCTGTCAGGTTCTCAAAAGTGGAGTAAGCACAAACACCATGCCTCAGTTGTTTACCTCCAAGAGGGCCTTCCTAGACAGAAGAGTTTCCTGTTACATCCCAGATTTACTATTGTTTGCAAATGGCTAGATCTATATATAAATATATATATATAATGTATGTATCAAGTATAAGCATAACTACCCATATCCCTGTATGTGTACTACACACATGAAAAATACATAATAAACACAATTTTTTACTAATTCATATAAAGCATATCCCATCTAGACCCATGTATATGTGACAAATCACATTTTCTTTTCCTGTGTATAAATGCAGAGGATTAGGACGGAGCACCCTGCAGCAGAGGATTCCATTCCATGCCCGGATCTCTGTGATAAGTGGGCTTCTCAAGAAAGTTGAGCTTTCCCCCAGCAAGAGACAGCTTAAAATGCTGAACATGGCTTTTTTTTTCCCCTCTAGCCAGACCACAAAACCCTTTCTCAAGGAAGAATGACCTCATATCTTATTAACCCCAGCACAAAGCGAATGAACTCACACACACACTAGCACACATATACATGCAACCACACACCCAAGAAAAAACTGAAAGACAGACTTTTAAAAACAGGACTTCCAAGGAGAAATTAGTAAACATAGATTCTGGAATATAAGTTCCTTTCTAAAGGTATTGCCTGGCAATGGTCCTTCTAGAGCTTTGAAAATTACATGAGGCATTTGCAGACATATTTTATACATTTCCTTTTCCTTCTCTTATTTGGATGTAACAGGCAAATAAGTAAAAGATCCATATTTGTCCTCTCTTTGGATTGCTTAGAGGGGAAAAGCAATTTGAGATTTTCTTTATAAATATTCCTATAGGACAGAGCAGACAGAAACTCTTCAGGATCAGAAGCACTAAAGCTGCACACAAAACCTGCAGAACAGCAGCCAGTAGCTGGACATTGCCATGGAAATGAAACCCTATAAAAGTGTGAGGAAAAGAAAGCTGAGTTCTGCATATTCTTTCAAGGTGTATTTGCACTCTTCTGAAGAGTTTCCTAATTCCCATCGTCCTTTTTTAATAATGAGACTGTAGAAGTGGAAAAGATGCAGGGCATAACTATGCTGAGGAAAACAACTTAAATTAAAGAAAGGCTTGCACAGGAAGAGAAAGGACATGGACTACAACTTCCCTGCTGGAAAAAGAGATGACAGAAGAGAAATGTAATAGCATCCACAAAATTCTGAATGGCAGAGAAGATGAGCAGAAAATTACTGTTCCCTTTTTCTCAGGACATAAAAAATGAGGGAGAATTCAGTTCCCTCTCTATGAAAAACAAACAAAAGGAAGTACTTTTTCGCACTACATAATAATTAAACTGTGGAAGTCAACCACAGGATGTTGTGGGGGCCAGCACTTTAACCATGCCCAGAAAAGGTCTGAGTAAAACTCAGGAAGAATAAGTTTTATTGGTGGTGCAGTTCATCTACCAGTCCCTCTCTAAATCAGCAAATATTGAGAGACATGAGAATGTAACTGGGAGATGATTCACTTTATATTAATGTCTGTGTCTGCTGTTGGCTCCTGCCACAGGCAATCCAAAGGGTTGGCTGCACCTTGGTGCTGCACCTTGATTCTGATTTAATAGGATGATTTTCAGGTTCTCTGAAGACTTTAAATGTCAAGATGTAGGTGTAGGTCCTACAAAATAATGCACATACACAGAACTACCACATTTGCCTTTCATTTTCATGGAAATGCAATACCCACAAATTGGTGCAGAGATGAAAGGGGCATACATGTTAACATGAAACCAGGAAAATCCTTGAAAAAGGGTCATTTTCCCCCTTAATCCCTACCCAGTCTCACAGTTCTCTTTCTTTTGGCCCGTGCTCCTGTTTTAGTGTGTGAATGCTCATTTAAAAAGGAGCACTTGCAGGCATGTGCTCAGCATGGTTTCCAGCATTGATTTCATACCCACAACATCATCAAAGAGTTGGGCTTTTTCTAAAATTGAGAAATATATGGTGCAGACTAAGGCAGGGATCGTGTGACTTCAGTGTTCATTGAGGAAGTTACCACTATCTGAGGCCAGGAGAGCATCAGAAGTTTTCCAGGTAGTCCTGCAACGCCTTTCAATCCTTACACAGGTTCCAGCCTTTTTTATTATTTTATTATTTTTAAATATTAAAATAATATTTTCTGAACCAGAACAGCTCAGTAGCCTTTCCTTACCTTCAGCACGTGGGTCTCCTTCTCCTGAGATGTTTGTACTCCCGATGTGCTTTGTTTTCTGGTGGGTCCAGTGCACAAATCTGGCTTCCAGCACACTTTTTGCTCCTCTTGTCCCCTTTCCTTCAAAGGATGGATTTTACAGCAGCTGTATCTTTGTTGTTCATTAAGTATCACGGTGGAGAAACCAAATTCATGCAATCTCACACAGGATGTTAGCCCAAGTCTCATGAGATGAAAAGCCAGTCAGGGCATAACTGAAAGGACACAGTTCCCAAACTCATAGTTAATTTCTAACAAATCCTACTGCAGTTTTCTGCCATGGATTTTCAAGGATCGGTGTTATTTCTGGAGTGCAGACTACCTAAGCAAGGATTCTGTGTGAAAACTGGGAGTGATAAGTGGTAATTTTTAAATTGGTTTCCTTTGAATTTCTGGAAGCAGACCTTGTTTATGTTCTTCCCATTGGCATTGTTATTTGAAATGTTGGGAAGTTTTCTGCCAGTCTGTAATCCATAGTAACTGCTTATATTTAAAACATGTCACACTCCTGACATGTTGGGAAGTATCTCAGCCCAGTATAATATTTGGCTTTCAAATTTTTATTTTGCAACAAGAGGACCAACAGTCTCGATCGGCAAAAGCGACTTTGGTTATTAGAGTTCGGACACGAACTTGGCTTGCTAATGCCAGAGAAATACAAGAGCCTCCTTTCATGCTCTTAATGAAATCATTAATTATGTCAGCAGCTCAAACTATACATCTCCAAACACTTTACATTACTCTGCAAAAGG
Source organism: Picathartes gymnocephalus (assembly GCA_013390045.1). Classification (NCBI taxonomy): domain Eukaryota; kingdom Metazoa; phylum Chordata; class Aves; order Passeriformes; family Picathartidae; genus Picathartes; species Picathartes gymnocephalus. The sequence continues at coordinate 34,402 of WEKY01055265.1, read as the reverse complement.
GTAGTCACATAGAAATTGTAGGGGAAAAAATATTCTTAACTTCTAAATTCATAAATTCTAATAATAAATAGATTTTTGGTTACAGGCATTCATACAGTCATTTTCTCTCATCCTCCCTCTTATTCTGTGGTTCTGTGACTGAGGATTCTGTTATTGCTTGTGGAAAAAAAAATTAAAGTGAACAATATATTCATATACTGTTGCCTTGTTACAACTTAAATGAACTTCCTGAGCCTGAACATTTGCCATGCTTCTGATTAGCAAAGAAACCATCTCAATAGACTTCTTTCTTTATAGCTAAGAATTTGCTGTACCTTACTGTGACCCTTGCTGTATTTCCTATCATTACTAAATAGCTGTTTTGATTAAATAATCAAATGTTGACAATGTTATAAATAATAATTAAATTATTTATCTTTCAGGACACAGCTTCATGCTTTAAAACAGCCTCCATTACAGAAATGAGCCTTTATAGATGATAAATAAAACCAGATTTCAATGGCTAAAATCAAAAAAATCTTGGGGAAAACTGTTTCCAATCACAGAGCTACGATAATGCTATCTGTGCTGGAGTACACTTGGGGGGACAGAGAACTTTTGGAGCAAAGCAAAGACTGACATTCAGATTGGCTTTGTTAATCTTCCACATAAAATATGTAATTTAATTTTTATTCCATAAGGCCAACTCCAGCATTACTGCTCATTTCAGTAAACAGTCATTCACTGTCTTTCTCACATCACTGAAGATGGAGCTTGTCTGTTCTGTGGTGGTATAAATAGAATAAAAAACATAGTAGCATGGAAAATATAACAAAATTAACAAGATAATAGAAATACTTCAAATTTGTACTGTATTCATATGACTCATCAGAAGACCATGAAACCTATAGTGAAACCTCTGCAAAAGAGGCTGGGAAAAAAATCCCAGTATTCCTTCACACAGCAGTGATTTCATGGAACTTTGTACACAGAAATTTCGGGACTTGAAGGTGTGATTACATTATTTATAATGTGTTTCCACCAAGGCCCTGGAAACAATGACAGAAATTCAGAAAAAAACTTCAGCTGTGTCCCCATGCCAATATTCTTGGCGAAATTTCCGGTACTGAGGGTGGATTAAGCAATCACCTTTAACCGGGATTTGAGAGAATGGTTTCAGGTCAGTGAACTGGCTGATGTGGTTTGGTTCTTTGTAAAAGCTTGAAAGACTTGGTACCTTCTGTGTGAATTACTTAAGCAGGCAATGTCAAATTTGACATGTTTTGAAAATAGTTCTGATAACAGAGTGGTGTGATTGAACTGTACACAAAAATAAAAAAGCCAGAGTGGAAGAGCTTGGAAATCAGCTGTAGGAGGTAAATTATTACAAAAGACAGACATCCACAAAGAGCAATGACAGACTTGAGAGGTTTTTTTAAAAAGTAGAGAAAATACCAACTTCTTATACTAAGGTGAAAGTTCAGGAACAGGAAGACTCAAATATGCTGTGTTGTAACCCAAAAGAAGTTGAATGAAGTTCATATAAGAGTTAGAGTTCCAGCAGCATGACTTACCTGTGAACTCTGCACTTGGCAAAATATTTCTGTCCTACACCAATGGGATGAAATAAGACAGAGAAAGTCACAACACTGTTTTAAACATGCTGCAGTTTTTCCTGTCTTTAAGCAATCCATACTTGACAACATTCCCACTTTCTTGCCCCCCCAAAGGAGGTTGTGTGACTTCTGCAACACCAAAGGAAAAAAAAAAGCCCCAGAATCCTTCTCACTAAGACTACTCACAGCTGTCTCTAGTTTGACATCTAGCCTCTTCTTTTGGCTAATGCAGCTCTCAGATAAGTTTCCAATCTCTTTCTTTTGGCTAAGTCCCAAATCTCTTCCTCCATCCAGATCCTCATAAACTACTCATTTCTTCTCTTCAGCAACACCTTGTTTAAATTTCACTTTGCACTGGGCACTGAGTTTCATTACATTCCTATACTTGGCCATTTAGAACCATATCCAGATGATCTTTCCTCCTTTCCCCTTTCCTTTCTTTGGGCTTTACACTGTGCTGTCGTTAACCCTTCCTTTGTGATTGTTGAGCGTTTGCATTGCTGTAAGAGATAAAACTTCACTATGGACTGAGACCCACAGTACAAGGCACAGAACACAGAACCTTTATTCACTCTCAAACTGCCTTTAAAATGATGGTACATGAAACTGCCTCAATCCAGTTCCATCCTTCATTCCATCTCTCACTTGTATGGTCTTGAACTTTGGCTTAACATGCTTAAAATCTCAGCTGAGCTCCAAAGTCACACACCATTTTTATTCTTTCTCCCTGTTGATAAGAGTTTTATAAAACACACAGTCTCTTGGGTGATGGTTCTGGACTTTCATTTTGGTGGTGGGGAAAGGGGGGTTGAGGCATTTTTTTTATTCCGACACTTGTTCGATACTCAAATATTTTCCTTTTTAAATATCTTCAGAAGATACCTTGAATACAAAAGCTTTCACCAGGGTGCTTCATCCCTGAATCTTAACCCTCAGCCACTGCAAATTGTTTATCACCTGGTCCGCTAAAAGAATTGTCCAAATCATACCCTCTTTTCTAATTGTTTCAGTCCTGCAATTTATATCATTCACAGCCTTCTGCTTCCTCACCACTTATTTCGTGAAATGGCAAACAAACAAATAAAACCCCCAATAAACAAACAAACAACAAACAAACAAACCAATCCAAATAAAAAACAACCTACCTTTCATCCCTCCTGTTAGGTCCTTTCACAACTGAACATGGCCTTACCCGGCTGTTCAGTTCTTTCTATATTCCTGTGTCCACACTAATAGCACTTCCCACTTTCCCTGTCTGGTCATGCACATCAAGCCTTGTATTCCTTATACCATTAAACCCTTTCCTTGCTCATCTTTAAATTTCACCTGAAGTTTTACCTGCCTTGATTTACAGGCAGCAGGCTGGACTGATACAAAGCTAACTGAAATGGATTTGGGATTACTGTTATCCCTTCGTGCTTGTTTTGTTTCCCTGTTGCAACTTGTCCTTAAAGTGGGTTGTTAAGCAGAAGGTATTTCTGTAGCACAGGAACCCACACAGCACCAAGTGCAGCAGAGCCCTTTGGCTCACAGGCAGCCTGGAGATGTTTTCTATTTTGCAAAATCTCTGTTGAATATACAGGGGATCTCACAGGCTTGGCAAAACTTAACAGGACTGTCTTAGTTCAGCTTTTGTGTGTTTATTGGAAAAGGCCCTAAAGTTTAACAAAGATGTTGTTTTGTGCATTCTTACACTCCCGTTTTTTTTCTTTTTTGTCAGTAAATGTATTTCGAGGCATAACAAGTAAACAGCTTACACAAGCCTGAGCCTGAAGCTGAGCACCTGCAGCTCAAATAAGATCATCATTGTTTGAGTAAGGTTTAAATAATTTAGTACAAATTGGCTTTCCTATAGGTGTTGACAAGCACATCATCACTAGTTACTAATGAGTACAGGATTCCAGAGGTCTGCACAGATATCACCCTCCTCTTCCTCAGAGTGCACATGTGTCCCTCGAAACAAAGGGTTTCACAAACAAGCACCTGGAGATCTTGATTAAAAACACCTGCTTTGAAGCTCTGGGGAAGACAGATTGCACAGCATGCAGGTGGCCTTCACAGCGTGGCTTGCTGATATTTCTGATAGCTGGAGCCACTGAAATAAAGTTTGCTTCCCTTCCTCCCACACACATGCCCAGCCCTTTGTGCTGCTTGGCCTCATGAAAGGAGTTTATGAGTGTGCCCTCAAAGAGCCTGACACAGCCTGACTGGAATGACAGAAGTGATGAGTCTAATAAACTCTGTCTTTGTGACAGGACAGGCCTTTCTTTTCCTGATTGCCTTTTGGCCTGATACTGCAAAAATAGTGATATTTGGTAAAAAGAGGACAAAGGCATCCCAGGGGTAAACAGTGATAAGCAGCAATTTTGGAAGCTTCACTACCTGTTGTACGATTTTTCCCTACTCATTCCTGTGACTCCATGGATGGTTAATGAAAAACCATACAGCTGTAAAGAGACCTGGGATCCCTTAAATTTAATGTCATTTTTTTTCTGGTCTGCTGGTCTTGGCACAAGGTTCTTGTAGGATTTTTAGTGCTGTGCTTTCAAAGATGGAACACAATAAAGTGAAGAAGATCTCTGTTGGGTCTGAGCACAGGTGAGGAATTTCTGCAGTGACTTGGGTCTGAAAGATTGTCTGAAAAGGGCTGGAATAGCCACACACCCTGAATGAATTAACTCCTTGTGGAAAGCCCAGGAGCCTTTTCTGTCCATGTGTACACATCATTTCAAAACTGACACATCACTCAGAGCTGAAGAAAGGAGCTCATCACATTTCCATGCCCAGCTACAACCCTTTGCCAAAAGCAACGTGAAGCAGAGACCTCGGATCCTTTAGGCCTGCTTGCTCTGCTGCAAAGACAAGGCTTATTCAAGAGGGCAATTCAAGCTAGTCAGACAGCAATTGCAACAATTCCACGGGACAAAGATGAGAATAGCACTTAAAGCTGGTGTTTCTAATCTGTTAAAGCAGTTGAGAAACCCAAATATTTCCAATGCGGTAGAAGGCGAGGCCTTGCTGTGATTCCGATGGGCAGGCTGAAGCGGTGACTCCGGCCTGCTGTGTCAAGGTGCGTGTCACAGGCTTGGATCTCAGCTCCGGGCAGCACAGCCGCCTCCAGCTGCCTGCTGGGGCTGTCCTCGGGCTGCACCAAGCACAGCCGCCTTTGTTTCCACACAGAGCGTTGTGTGGGGCCAGCCCGGAGCCACCCGGGAAAACTCCCGGCTGTCACTCCCTCACCTGCCAGCCCCAGAGCCTGGGGTAGGCTCAGGGTGTCTCAAGGGCCGGGAAAATCAATAAGAGCAGCAGAACCCAGGAAGCCTGCCTGTAAACGCCCAGTGCTGCCCAGAGCCAAAACTCCTTTGGGCACCTTTACACTTCCATCTCCCAGGGCCACTGAAATTGCTTCAAGCATCTGGCAAAAATAAAGTAGTCTAAATTCCTAACAAACAGAAAACAGCTTTTAGAGAGCACCATTTCTAGGTCAGACCAAACGTACAGAGTTATATTTCCGGTTTTAAGAGAGATGAAATCTGGAGGTGAGGAGCAATTAACTTAATCTCAGTGTAAGACAAGTTGTTACAAGAAACATTTTCCTTATCTTGGGATAAACAAATAATAGCAAATAACTTTTATAATTTATCCTTATTTATTTCTTCAGGTTAATTGAATTTCAAATTTGATAATCCAGTAAATTTAGAACCCTATCCTGGAAGGGGTAATTGAAACTCCTAAAAAATATGCTTGCTCACATCTCCTGCTGTCCAAGCTTATGATGCATCGTGTCACAGGCAACTCTCCAGGCTACATTTCACTGTGCAAGGCCTGATTAAAGCAAGTGAGGTGGTCATTCCACTTTGCTTATTGCAGCCCAGGGTTCACAACCTATGGGACATCATGTCTGGAAAAGAAACCGCACTGTGAGACTAAAGGACATTCCATATTTAGAGAAGGGATGACCATACAAGATGCTGACCTCCATCCAAATGATGTGAACGAAGAGAAGCAGTCAGGCTTCAGTGAGAGCTGGAGCGGATCCCATGACTTCTGGGAAGAGTTTAAAGATGCAGTTTGCTCATTGTGAGTTGGGGATACGAAAGCAGATAACTAATGTGGTATGAAAGAAGAGAATAACGGATCATTTTACTTGCATAGGAGCAGAGGAAGGAACAAAGCACATCTGAGTCAAAGCAGAGGATGCACGTAACAGTTCCAGTCATCCCTACTTTTTAAAACAAACAGCAAGAAGAAGCAAAATTCCTGGAAGGGAGACTGGAGATTACCAAAAAAAATTAGATTAACAAAACCAAAATGCATAAAACAAAGATATGTACTTCAGGAATGTTAGCTAATAAAGGCTATGCTGAAGGCAGATATCGTTACGGTACCTTGCTGCCCAGAACTGCAGGCATGACTTCAGGCTTCACACACACCTGTTCTTTCCATCAGTGTGGAAAGGCAGCCTGGCTTCTTAGCTGGGAAGTCAAATGAGACTGGATGATCCAAAGTACAACTTCCTCTTATGTTCCATAAGCTAAAGAAATAGAAAAGATCAAGCAAACCCATATCCAAGGAAAGCACACCCCAATTGTACTAGCCCTGTGTGGCTGTGGGGATGGACAGAGTCCTCCTTTTTTGCCCAAATAATTTGCAAAGATAAAGACAAAGAAAGTATGTCTTAACCATACCAGTCCTGTGTGTCACCAGAGAAGGAGACTTGTTCCTTTTTCCTAGCTCACCCCTTCTTTTCTCAGCTTTCAATTCCCTCTCGTTGTATAATGGCTGTCTGGACTTTTCCTTGTTTAACTGAAAAATCCCAGAATAACTGCTCAGAATAACTGTTAGGTGGGAATTTTTCCTTTATTAAGCATTCAGTTTTCACCCACTGGAAAATATCAATTCATCACAAATGTAATCAGAAAGCCTTTTAGGTCTGGGATGGGAGGGAACTGAGAGAAACTGAGAGTCCAGGGATTAGGACTCTGAATCAGAGAAGGGAAGGACTTGACCTCTGGTGTCCCACATCCCAGATGAGTACATAAACCACTAAACTATTCCAAGGCAGGAGGTGAGTCTGTCTCGTCTCAGAAAAGTGTCTAAAGGGATGGATTTTGTTCCAACACAGCACAAAAACAAATTGCAAATCTCCCCCCGCCCCCTTCTTTAAATTGAATCCTTGTTCTGCAGCCAGCCCAGCTTGGTATTAGTTTTGTGTGAGTTAAACAGACCAGACACGTTTCTTCCTGTGGGTATTTGATAGATATTCAGTAAAAGGGAAAAGAAAGGGGGAAAAAAAAAGTTCAATCTGCGTTAAGAGAGATTTCAAGCTGAAGTGAAGACCAGACCTAGGCAGAGAGGCAATGTAAGAGCTCAGGGCCAGGTTCGCACCACCATGGACAGCGCCCTGGGGCTGGAGCCCGGCCACGCTCCGCCGGCCGCGGCACCGGCACCGCCGGGAGCTCGGGGCAGCGGCAGCCCCGGGGATTCATCACCCTCAAATCTGAAAATTACTCCTTTCGCTGTCTGCTGGGTTCTAGGAACCAGACAGAAGATTTGGCAAAGCTCTCCTCAGTTCCACGCAGCTTTTTTTTTTTTTTTTTTTTTTTGGTATTTTTCTTCACCCCCTCCCCGCCCGCCCTTTCTAGAGTGCAGTAAATTAAATGCATATTGTCTAAATAAACGGCGCGTTGTGTCAATAGCTGAGCTGGGGGAACTCCGGCCGCCCCACGGCTGCGAGAGGCGGCTCTGCTCAGCTACTCTATCATTGTTTAATAAAGCAGATTAGTGTGCTCGCATGGAGCGCTGCGGAACGTCTGGGGCTTGCTGGTGGGGAGGGGAAAAGCGGGTTTCTCTTTCTCCCCGAGCAATCTTTTCACTCGATGCGAAGATGACAGCAGGTCAGACGTGGACAAAGGAGTTTCTCATCCCCGACGGGCATGTCAGAGGAGAGGAAAGCGCCCTTCGTGAGAACTGGGCACTGCAGAGCACAGCAGGGCTAGGTCATGGGCAAGCATGAGTGTGTGCCAGAACGCCTGGCTCAGTCTGCAGTCGTGTCTGCTACCAATTGCACAGCAGCCTTGTCCTCAAGCCCACCCTGGGAGCAGTGGAAAATTATTCTGGGGCTTCGCACCCCGTCTGCAGAGAGCTGCGCTCGCTGGCTTTTAACCTCGCTGGATCAGAGAGGTTGAGCAAGTCAGGGGATTTCTGGTCCTCGCAAGACGAGTCCAGCAATCACTGCCGTGCCGCTCCCTTCCCTTCCCTTCCCCGCCAGACTCTCCAGCAGTCAGCACGCCTGTGTTTTTTTGCTGAACACCATTTTTTCCACCCTGGGAAGACTGGGGAGGTTAAACTCCCCGTCTGAACCGAAGCCCTGGACGAGTGCAACTGAGGTTATAGAAATCCGGGAGGGGAAATGACGAAAACGCTTTATTGTGAATAAAACAAGAGGGAGGAGGGAGAGGCGGAACTTCACAGAGGTGAAGGATGGGGAGTTTGCGGGGCTGGGGATTTCGCCCGTCTCCGAGCTCCGGGCGGGGATTTAGTCATTATTTCCCTCTGCCTCCCTGAGGCTGCAAGGGCACCTCCTCCCCTCCCCAAAGAGCTGAACCTGTCCCACTTGCTGCCTTTTGTTTCGCTCCCGAGCGGCTTCTGCGGGGACCCCGGTCACACACCCGCTCGCAGCCCCTGGCCCTGCTCCCCGCTCGGGAATTACGTGCCAAACCTGGAACAGGGACTTATCTCCCTAGCCAAGATCCCAGGTCAGCTTCCTCGTAGGAAAGCTGATTTATGCCTGTTTATACGTATGGAAAAAGGAGGCAGAAGCCAAGCGCGGCATCCCTCCAAAATCTCGTTGTCTTTGAGGCGGGAAGACGGGAGAAAGTGGAGTCAGAAAACTAAAATGATAAGGTTTGCCTGGTCGCAGCAGAGAGGGCTTGGCCAGAAAGGCAAGCACGGGGTTTTGCCTCACCTCTCCGCGGCTGAAGCCTTTCCCAAGTCGAACAAAACGACCCGTTCCCTCCGAGCATCCCGGCTGGAGAGACAACCGGCTCGCCTTCGTGGGGAGCCCCGCCGCAACCGAGGCCCCGGCAGGTGAAAGCCCCACAGAAGTGTGGGGTTTTCCCCTCTCCCAGGCCCCGGGCCAGCCGTGCCCGTGGGCGCTCCGTGAGTGGAGCGATGTTTGGCGCAGGTGTGGGGATTGGAATCGCGCCCAGAGCTCTGCCGGTCCATCCTCTAGTCCAGCCTCATCCCTTCTCACCCCTCTGAGGCCAGGGGACACCGGGAGCTGCCAGCGCGGAGCAGCCGGCCCGGGCTGGGGGGAGATGCTGCAGGTGGCGGCGGGTCCCTCCCGAGAGAGCATCTCCCGCGGCATCCTGCCGGGAAGGAAAGGTTTAAACCCCAGGTGAGGGGACTTTTCCCCCCATCCTGCCACGGAGGAGGGCTCAGGCTTGCGGTGAGGCTTGGGACCAGGAGTTTGCTCACGGGTACGTGAGTTTGCTCACTTGCGTACGTGGCAGGTGACAAAGCACAGCGGATGACAGCCCTCGGGGGGGCGGGGGGCAGGAGGCCATGGGGTGATAGTGAGTCTCCTAAACGTCTTTGGCATTGCTCAGTTCCTGCCGTATTAGCACAGCCATAGTTGGGTTGTATTATTTTTTTTTCTTCCCTCTCCCTTTTTTTTTTTTTTCCCCAAGCCCACTGAGGCAGGGAAGAGGCAAACTCAGCCATAGGAAGGTGGTTAGTGATGTCACAAGTTTGGCCTTTTCAATAAAAGCAATGGAGAAGGGTCTCCCTCACTATATATATTAGGGGAAGCTTCTGTTCTTCATAATAAAAAGAACAGCAAGGGAGAAAAGCACCTGCTTTTAACATCCTTTATTTAGCCCTAATCTGTTACAGACAGAATCAAAGCTCTGTAGGCTGGATTTTTGAAAAGTATTGCCTTTTTTATTCTTATTATTCATTTAACTTCTTTTTTTAAAATTTATTTTATTTTTTTCCTTCTTCTTAAGCATAGAACATAGTTTTGGAAGCGATTGCTGAGAAGAGCAACCACAGTTGGCCAGGGTGATCTCTGAAAGGCACAGACAGCTGTAACTCAAGGAAAAGGTGAAGTGATAAATTGTGAAGAAACTTCAGGATTCTGAGTTTATAGAGGCTATTTATTTTTCCTGAGTCTGTAAGGGATGGTGTGTGTTGGTTTTTAGTGTGGATTTTTTTTTAATAATTTCTGGGGGAGAGGAAATTCTAAAAAATATTTGATGGACGTTTTACTTTTAACATGAGCAATACACCTATGAATGTGTGGGGGTTATTTTCAGGGGATCTCACAATTATTTTTAATTAGTCGAAAGGGCAGTGTAAATCAAAGACGCCTATTAGCTATACATTTTAATTTATAGCCTACCAGGTGTTCAGGGAATTTATTTACAGCATAAAAGATTTAATGTTTTCAGCATGATTTCTATTTCAGCTCTTATGTCGTCGGTTTTATTTGCCTGTGTGGTGTGGAATCTGGGCTTTTAAACCGTGGCAGCAAGCGTCGTTTAGCTTAAGACAACCTGCAGGTAGAAAAACGCTTTGCTTTGCACCTAAACCTTCTCCGGAGAGCCTTCTTTAATTCGGGGGCAGGATGGGAAGGAGCAACCAGCCGGCACGCCTCAGTGTTTTGTTGCGGCTTGTGAGGATGTCGGGGAAGCAGTCCCTGTAAATCAGCCTGTCAGCGGCACAAGCGGCGAGCCCAGCGCCCCCGCCGCGGTCTCTGGGAGGCTCGGCGGAGCCCGCGGAGGGACCAGCGCTGCCGGGATGCTGCCGGCACCGAGCCGCCGTGCCCAGGTGTGCGCTGCACGGCCCGGCCCGCGCCGTCCGACGTGAGGAGGTGGATGTGCAGGGCATTCCCTCCGGGAGAGCCGCCGGAGCTGGGGGCAAGGGGCGCCCCGGCACCCCCGGCTCTGTGCCTGTGTCCTCTGGGAGCAGCCGGGGCTGGGGGCAAGGGGCGCCCCGGCATCCGCGGCTCTGTCCCTGTGTCCCCTGGGAGCAGCCGGGGGCCGCTCCGTGCGCGAACAGGCTGGAGAGACGGGCGAGCTGCGTTACCTTCGTTTTTTTACACAAGTGTTGTCCCGGGATGGAAAAGTTTGGTGGCTCCGTCCGCGGGTGCGGGGCTGCCGGCCCTCGGGGCCCCGCGGGGTGCGGGGGTGACCGGCGGTGACCGGGGTGACCGGGGTGACCGAGGGTGACCGGCCGCCTCCGGCCGCTGCGGCCACCGCTGTCCCCGCAGCCTCACGGCCCTGCCCGCCTGGCACGGGAGCGCAACCTGAAGCAGCGGTTCGCAGCTCCCTGGCCGGGCTGAAGGAGGGCGAAGTGGAAGGCGAGAAAGGGAGAGGAGGAGAAAACTTTCCACTAGTTTACTTTTTTGGCCAGGAGCGCCTGTGTTCATAGAGCGCGAGCCCTTCCCCCAGCCCTCCCCCTTGGCTCCCCCCCTCCCTTCACTAGCGTACAATTAGCATCATTAGGGACCGACCCTCCGGCTAATCGGGGAACGGCGACCAGCGACGGTAGGTGCGTGCAGGGAAAGGCAGCAGCAGTCCCCGACAGGGCTGCGGGGCTTGAGCTAAAAGTGCTCCCACCGATGGGAGGAATCCCCGCGGCAGGGGAGGCGCTGACCCGGGGGTGAACACAAAAAGGGAGAGCTGAAAGGTGAGCGAGAGAGGAGTCCGGCTGCGGAAGATGCGGAGAGCTTGGCCGGCGTCCTTGGGCTCCGCTGGGTGCATGTGCTGCCGGCTGTTTCCCTTTCCTCGCTCCTTTTTGACTGCGGGCCCGGGAAGCGCTGGTTCCCAGCCTCCGCTCTGGCCGTGGGTATCCCGCCCGGGCTCTCGCTGTCTCCGCACATGTTCCTAGGGCGCCATCTCTTTGCAAAACCCTCCGTCCTCCCGCAGGTCTCCCAGAGGCTGCTCCAGAGCGTGTGAACATTGCGGGCTGCAGCCCAGTCCAACCTGCCGAGCCAAGCATGCTTCCTAGCCCCTGAGCCTCCCGGGGCTGCTGCTCCTCCCAGACCGCTCGGGCTCTCCACATCGGCAGCGACCTTTGCTTGCCTCTCCTTGTCACTGCTTGCCTCTCTCCTTGTCATTCTTGGGGGCCAAAACTTTGCGGCAGCTGGAGACGTGAACCTGACCCTTTTTTTTTGCAGAGGTATACGGAGAGAGAGATGTGGAGATGCTTCCCCGCTCCGCCTCAGCCTGTGTGTGTGTTTGTGTGTCCGCGCGTGTGTTTGCAGAGAAGTGAGCAGCTGAGCTGGCTTTTGGGAATCTTTCCTTATCTGCAAAGAGGGCTTCTGTTGTAACACTGCTGTAACTGAGAGAGTGGCTCAGCGGACTAGCGGAGCAGGGCTCAGGGAACCCACTGGACCCGGCTCTAACCCTGTTCAAATGAGAGCTATATGCTTTTTGAACTCATACCGAGAGAGATCTTGCCTGCGGGCAGCGAGAGACAGGGAGAGAGAGGGAGGGAGGGAAAGAGGGAGGGAGGGAGAAGCAGACAGCAAGGAAGGGAGAGAGACAGAGTGAAGTTTGGAAGGAGTGAGCAGAGAGCTCAGAAAGTTTGTTTTTGCTTCAGAGCCTCGGAGCTGGTAGAGCCAAAGCGGGGACTCTTTAAGGACGGAGCCGGCACATCTGTCCCTCGGGACTGACCTCCTTTTCCTTGCAGGTTTTAAGCCCCGGAGGATACAATGTTCGCTAAACTCTTCCAGCAGTGGAGTTTCGCAGTGTTCCTGCTGAGTTATTCCGTGCCCTCCTACGGGAGATCGGTAGAGGGGATCAGCCGCAGACTGTGAGTTTCTCTTTTTGTTTTTTTTTTTTCTCTTTCCCTTTATTCTCCCTCGCTGCGGCGGCGGGGCGGGTGGGGAGGGAGGGAGGCAGCCCGGGGGGCTCGGCAGCGCTGCCGGCTCTGCACGGGGCCGCGCCGGGTTACCTGCCCCAGGTGCTCACCGGCGGTGCCTCAGAGCCAGCAAGAGGCACTTGGGGCCGGGAAAGGGCGCTTTGCAGCCGTCTGACCCGACAGAGCTTTGGCGGAGGCGGTGGGAAAGCTGAGGGGCTTCTCTTCCGACTCGGCTGGGTGATTGTTGTGCTGTTGTTGCCCGGGACCCTCGCAGGAGCATCCGGGTTTATCTAAATGCTGTGTGTTACACTAAATAACAGACACTTCCTCGGCTCTGGCGTGGAGCCAATATTGATAAGGGTGGGGGAAACACGCCGAAGTGAGGGCCGTGGTGACACTGAAGTGCCGAACAATTTCTTTGGATTTCTGCCACTTCAGGGAAAAAAAATCCAAAGGGAGTCCAATATCTTACTTAGAGGCAGAGACATATTTTTTGATAAATGATAGTGTAACTTAAGACAGTCTGTTCAGGAAATGACCTTTTTGCTCCTTCCAAAATAATCAGCCTGGTTTATGCTAATACCCGTACACAACGTGCAGGAGAAGCCTCTGGGCTGATGCAGGAGCAGCTGTCTCACACATCTCACTCGCTGGCTTTCCCTGGACTTGCATCAGATTTTCTAAGGAAGAAACACCTCAGCCATACTGGGGAGGGCTGTATTGTTATTCAGTTCCAAAGGAAGCCAAGTCGGAGAAAGAGTGCTGGAAAATCCGATCACAACTTACAGGGAAACATGACACAGCAAACAATTTCAGATGGGTTTCCTTGTAAATGTTTTATTACATACATAAGGACAAGATCGCCAAATAGCACTTCCTCTGCCATTTAAGCAAGACACAGAATAATAACAAAAAAACCTAAAAACCCAAACACCCAAAAGAAAAAAAAATATACCCCAGGTGAAGTGACTTCAGCCACACCTAAAGTTTGGCACCAGGCAGAGAGCTATTACAAATCTCCTACAGCAAATCGTGTAGAACATGTTATTGCTGATAATGTTGCAGTGTATTCTTCACAGGCCATTAATGTTTAAATGTTTTTGTACTCTTGAAGGCTGTTCTTGGGCTATTTCTTTCTTTTGGCAACATTTTATATGGAGGAACCAAACTTCAGTTTCAAAAATAAATAAAGAAAAGAAAATAATTGAAGTGTAGTTAAATGCTGATATTTTCTTGGCTAGGAAACTCTGAATTGGATCTAAGCCAAATTTGGTTGTTAAAAAAAAATTAGGTTTGCAAAGAAATAATCTTTCTCTTTTTGAAGTTATTGTAGCTCTTACACGTGTTTTTGAAGGTCAGGATTAGAGGTCTTCCCTACATTCCCATTCTGTCCTGACAGGGGGGAAGAAAAGTGTAAGCTAACCAGTGAAAATGCATTTCTCAGCTCCCTCTTTGCTCTGGCATGTAAAACACACACAAGAAACCAGTCAGCTGTCAGTTAGTGGCATTCACGTAGTTTTGTTTGTGGGCACAGCACAAACACAGACACCACACTCAAACATGTGTCCTGTTTTAATATCACCACAAACCATTCCTAGAGTTAATGGTTAATAACTCATTTAGGCTTCGAATTTTTTTTCTCAGTCAAAAGCTTAAACCAGTAATGGAGGAAAATACTGAAGCACATTATAATAGGCATGCAAAAAATAATCAAAATTACATAGGCCTGGTTCTACAGACTTTGCTGAAGCAAATCTCCCATGGAAAGCAACAGCAAATTGTCCCAAGAAAAGATTTCCAGACATGTTATTTGTTATAGGAGTGCTTTAGCTGCTAAACAGCTTCTGAGAAACCCAGTAATGCCTCAAAATGAAATTACATATTTTCATCATCATGTCCAGACATCGCAGCATCATGTCCCCAGATCTGTTCAAAATATTTTTCCTAAGCCTGAGATAGGTTGAACAGATTTCCCTCCCTTTGGAGTCAGTGGCAAGGGCACTCAGTCTTGCAAAATCCAGAGAGCTGACTGAATCCTCCTCAGTTATTTTGCTGAATTTAGGATCAGACCCAACATGAAGAGTCAAGGATAATAACAGCTAAATAAGAGCAGCTCTCTGAGATAGAAAGTGGTAGCTTGAAGAATGTTGCCTTTTGGAAATGTTAGATGTCTCAAGAATAAAAAAATGAAGCAGGAATGTGCCTGAAAAGAGCAGCTTATCTGGAAGTACATGAAGTGAGGATGGTCACAAGTCATGGGTTTCTGGTGCTCTCCCCACGATGAGACACTCAGTCTCACATGTACACAGAGTACTTGGACCCAGTAATGAGTTTGGATGATCTGGTCAACTACAAACCATCAACATCCCTCTCTCAAAAGTGCCTGCCACATGTAAGCATAGCATTTACTGCTCTTGGTTTGGGTACAGGATCCTATTCCTTGGATGAGAGGTGTGTTTTATAGAAGGATGGAAGGGACCTCTAGTGGGTCATCTTAACCCTAACAGCCTAACATTTTTTTCCATATCGTAGCCAATATGTGAATGCAATTATCCCAGCCTCCATTGCCTTCCTACTCTGGGTGTGTGGGTGAGATATTGTTGATATCTCCATTATAAAGCACTTCTTACATCAGTCTTCTTGGGCAAGCCTTTCTCCATGATTTACAAACATAGGAGTTGCTTGAATAACTGAAGCAGAAGGAGGCAGAAGGTCAAAGAGATATGTATCTACCACATCTTGGTTTCAAGGAGGCTTTTGATCCAGAGCATACAAAGGAAGCCGGTAGGCAAAATGTAATCCTTAAGTCTGGCTGAGTAATAAAAGTCATGTGAAATGTAACACTACGTAATGTTATACAATCATCTGGAATAGCAGAATGTTATTTGGGGCCAGACTTGATGCTAAATATCATACAGACATTTAAAGAGAAACCCACCCTCTCTGGCACACCAACCCCTCACACGTCAATCCCTGCATTATTTTGGAAATGCATACTCACTCGAGATGCAGATCTTGTAATGCTCTCTGACTGCCTTGTGTGTACTGGAACCAAATGTTTAGGTTTCAGTTCTGTAAAATGGAATAGGTTTTCAATCAGGAGGACTTTAATAACAGGCTTTGGAGAGTCAAGATTTTGTCACAGTGGGGAAGCTGACCAAATACACATTAGAGGATTAAGGCAGCTTTGGGCTGTCTGTGACAGAAGGAATTATCCCTGGTAGTTCGCAAGAGGCAGTAGGAAAGCTTTGCTCATCACATGAGACACTGGTTTAGACTCCATAAAACACTGAGATTTCATACACTTTCTATGAACTAGAAGAGTGAAAGCAGAACTGCATTTCCCATGCAAAATTCCTGAGCAAATAGACTACTCAAGCTCAGAATGTAAACTGAGTCACAGTGGACAGCCTGGCAGGCAGCACACAGAGGAGCCCAGGGTGCTGGTTTTATTGGCCTACTTGCCAATCAGACTGACTCTAATGAGAAGGGTGTTGGAGAGGGTTGTTGGTCAAAAAAAATTTTCTGGAGGAGATCATGAGCTTGTATTAATGGTCATAGCTGCCCTGAAGAGAAAGGCACAATATGGGATCAGCTTAGGATTATCACATTGCATTTTTGCTTAGGGACATTCTGTAGAAGGGCATAAAATATTTGCCCTAAAGACTGAAGTAATGCAAAACCGATTTTGGGACACTTAAAACAAAGACAATACTTGATTACATGTGTGTTCACAAACCTCAGCATATGTAGAGCTGATTTTAAGCAAGATTTTGACAGTCATCTTCCAGTCTCATTGTGGAATGGAGGAAAGCTGCTGTTTGAATTTTGCACTGAGCAATAGAGATGTAGTATCACTTAAATCCAGCACTTGACCCCAACATCCAAAAAGTGGAGCCCTACAAAGACAAAAATTGAAGGGGATGCTTTTAAACCAGTGCTACTTGAGGTTGCCAATTTCCAACAGCTCTACTGTTGATCAAGTAATAAATCTAAAGAGTTTGGCTGAAGGGACTGGGAAAGAGAAACTGCAGAACACTCCCAAACATTTTGCGTTTTGAAATCTGGTAACGTAGCAGGAAAAAGAGGGATGGGATGGAAGGAAGGAATATTCATTCAAAATGATGTGTCTTCTTCCAGTTCACCCACATGCAGAAACCACTTCTTGCCCAGCTAATTGACCAAATGATTATAGGACAGGCAAGGCAGTGAATGGAATTTCTTTGGCCAGTGAGAATCCAGTCACATGCCATACCCTGATGCAAGAGGAGAGATTCCATAGCCAAACTCTGGATGCTGGAATAGAGCAATTGGAGGGATAAACTGTGTTGTTGCATTCATGGGAACATAGCTGAAATCCCAGCTTGTGCTCTGTCTGTGGTTCACAGGGCAGCTGTGCATCTACTCCAAGAAAAAGGCATGTGTTTCCTCACGTTTTGTCTGGTTATTTATTATCCAGGTGCCATTTGTATCTTCTTTCCTCAGATGTTTAATACATCCCTTGCCAGTACAACATCTCTAAAAGACAGATAGCTACTCATTTCCCAGTTCCTCGAAAACAAGACAGAGCTCAGTGTGCTAAAAGGTCAGGATGAACTCTGGAAAAACCACTCCAACAAACTAGGATGCTCTTGAAAAAGATCCAGTGAAGAGGGTTAGCACAAAACTCAAAGAGCACAGCAGGCAAGAAATTTGGCCCCAAAATTTCACACTTAAAGCAGTACTAGGAAGGCATCTAAAACCATAATTAGACACAAGTGAGCAAGCAGTAAATCCACAGGAGTGGCTGAGGCTCCTCTCTGCTGATGCTCAGGCTGCCTCCCTGGATAGCTCATTATGGACTGAAATGCCTGTGTTTTAGGCGTCCAAATTCAAAAATTTTTCCCTTACGCTCCTGCAATTGCACTTATGTAAATGTAGGAATAAAATGCACTTTTATGTGCTTGTTTATGTTTTTGAAGTACATGACTGAGCAGAAGAAAATCACTAGAATGGTGCTGTATAAACACTGCTTCTGGCCCCAGTACAAGTACTGGGTTTTCACTCTCTTGCTGCACTATCTGACCCTTTAGTTTTGCTATCTCTGACAGCTGCCTTCCTGCTTTTACCGCCTCAAGTGTGATATATTAAGAGTCATGATGCTTTCCTAGAACAGAGCAGTGACTAATCCAGCTCCAGGTCCAGTGGTGTGTGATCGGTCAGCTGAGAATTATTACCAGCTTAGGTCTTCCCCTTCTCTGCTGGGAACAGCTACTCTGAGGAAGCAGCAGGACTTGCTCCAGCAGTCTGACTTCACGGGATGTCTCCAAGCCTGGTAACTGGCCACTGTGGCCACCACAGCCAGAGAAGAGAGGAGCTCTGCCGAGCATTGGGCAATAACAAAATCCTAAACAATTTTTCCCTCTCCTCTTTTCCTTTAGCAAACGGGCTGTATCAGAGCACCAGCTATTGCATGACAAGGGCAAGTCCATCCAAGACTTACGAAGAAGAATATTCCTTCAGAATTTAATCGAAGGTGTCAACACTGCAGAGATCCGTGCGACGTCAGAGGTGTCACCTAACCCTAAACCTGCCACCAACACCAAGAACTACCCTGTCCGCTTTGGCAGTGAAGACGAGGGCAGATACCTAACTCAGGAGACAAACAAATCCCAGACCTACAAGGAGCAGCCCCTGAAGGTGTCAGGGAAGAAAAAGAAAGCGAAGCCTGGGAAACGCAAGGAACAAGAGAAGAAAAAGAGGCGAACCCGCTCAGCTGGGCTAAATTCTGGCATTTATGGAGACGCCATGACCGAGAGCCCGCTCTTGGACATCTCTGTTACTACACACAACCACACTTTAAGGTAATTCTGCCATATTCTTCTAGGGAGCATGCCATGCGTTTACTGAAGTTGTTATCCCTTGGTGTGAGAGGCCAAGGCCTCACTCAGACTTGGGGTAAAAGCAGATCTTTGTACTCATGACTGGGCAGTGGCTTTTCAAGCACAGACACAAGGTGCTCTCTGCAGGTAAGTGCCCCTTCCACTTTGCACTGGGGACCAAGCCTTTCTTTCCTAGGAGACACAATTCACATAAACGACTTATTGCTAAAGTCTGCTTCCTGAAACTGAGTAGTAAGTAAAGGTATTTCTGCAAAAAGGAAGCACATCACAGCCACTAAAATTTCCTTTCCTGCTTCAATTGTAGCGTATCTCACATCATATCTTGGTCCCACACTTGGGCCTCAGCAGATTGAAAGCTTTGACTTTTATTTAAGGCTTTGCATCTATAAAATGGCGAAGTTTTCTTTCCTTCCTCTCAACACCTCCCCTCTTTGGCAACTTTCCTACCCTTACTTTACAGTTTTTTATTTTACTGTTTAACCTTAGGGGAGAACACGGTAAAATTCTCTCTCAGTAATATCTGCAAACAATGCAGACCAGCCTTTCACCATAAAATTTTCCCTGCCATTAAGACTTTTTAATTCAGCTCCATCCTTCTGCCAGCTTGTGAAACAATTAAGTTGCTGCTTAAAAGTGTTTAGCATTGCTCTTAGAGAGGGACACGCTTCCCTCATGCATGACAGTGAAGGGTTTTTAGGGCAGTGGCCTGGAGACATCAGCCTAGGTGTCCCAAGTGACTCATCCCCTTGCAGTCATCTCAGCTCGAGTGAAAATCTGCACACTTGCAGGCAAAGCCAAGGATTCCCTCAGCTCTCCTCGAATGTTTGCATTTCACCAGCAACCCCCCACCCTTTTCTCTCCTCCTCCCCTTCACCTTGGCAGAACAGAGACATAAGAGAAGTACCACTTGCTGGCAGTAAATCTCTTGGAAAGAGATGCCAGCTGTGGGATTTACTAAAATCCAGCCTGGGGTTAAGCTTTACAGGCCACAGTTTGCAAAGTGCTCCATCACCTCAGCTCATGCTGGCATCGACAGGAGGTACCAACACCTGGGGCTGGGACCAGAAACCAGGGTGTCCCAGACCATAAACCAGGGTGTCTCAGACCATAAACCAGTGCATCTCAGACCATAAACCAGGGTGTCCCAGACCATAAACCAGGGTGTCCCAAACCATAAACCAGGGTGTCCCAGACCATAAACCAGTGCATCCCAGACCATAAACCAGGGTGTCCCAGACCATAAACCAGGGTGTCCCAAACCATAAACCAGTGTATCCCAGACCATAAACCAGGGCGTCCCAGACCATACACTAGCGC
>WEKY01055265.1:0-14616 GCA_013390045.1 Picathartes gymnocephalus | reverse complement strand
GGTCCCAGACCATAAACCAGGGTATCCCAGACCATAAACCAGGGTGTCCCAGACCATAAACCAGTGCATCCTAAACCATAAACCAGTGCATCCCAGACCATAAACCAGGGTTTCCCAAACCATAAACCAATGCATCCCAAACCATAAACCAGGGTGTCCCAGACCAAAACCAGTTGGCATGTCTGTAGCAGGTAGGAGGGAAGTAAGAGACACTGGTTTGTCTCAGCACCTTACGAAAGGCAAACGTCAGGATTCTGCTCAGGAGGTGCCTGATGTTTCAACAGATGTCAAGGGCCAGTAAATAACATCTGTCTTGAGCACAAAGAAATCTGGAATGTAAAGAAAAGACATGCTAGGGCATTTCGAACATTATTTCTTTTTCTTGCTATGCTGTCTTTGGTTTCCATCCAATGGGATATATAAAAGAGCTACAGGTACAACCCTGTGGATTTTCCCAGTTCATCCTCTCTGTTTGAAGTGTGGCTGGTTTGCTGAAGGCTCTCAGCTTTACTGTGGAGCCCAACACCCAAATGCAGCGTTTCTCACGGTTTCCTAAAAAAGAACCTATATTTCAGACAGTTAATTGGACATGATTAAACAAAAGAAAAAACAAAAATGGAATTCCTCCTTCACAAGTACAGAGAACGTGTTGGTTTAGCCCTAACAAACTTCTAGTACATGAGTTTTTAGTTATCCCGGTAGGCTGGCAAAAGATGTAAACTTTGAGCATGATTTTCACTGTATCTCTGTGCTTCTTTTCCGCTCAGCACACCGGATTAGAATCTTCGTGCCAATTCTCACTGATCAATCTTGAAAACAAAATTTTGGGTTTAAGTAAAAAAAAGAAAAAGGACAAAAATAACGTCATCTCTAGATCTTCTGACTTATTACAAGGAGGACTGTCTCATAGAAGAAGCCAATCTTGCAAAAGTTAGATCCAAATCACAGAACACAGCTTGCAAATTATCATAAGTACAGAGCCCATTATCCAGATGAGGCTTAGTTTAAACTTTAAAACCAAGCCTAAAATCCAGGCTACATAGAAAGTATCACCCTCTTAGAAACAGGCCTGAGTAGTGCAGACACACAGACATCCACAGCCATGCTGCATGAATGATGTGCTACTGTTATACCTGTTGGAATAGATCCTGAAATGGACCCTAATAATGTTGCTAGCTAATTATTAAGGGGCTTCATGCCAGCATTTCCATTCCAGGCACTTTAAATTTATTTCTCATGGACATTCCAGCTATATTCCCACTTGAATTAAGTTGCTCTTACCTAATATCCTAAAAAACCTTTTGAATGGGTGAACTCCCTAATGAGAAATGTAACCTGCCTTTCAATGTGCACGTTAAGGAAAACCCTCTCAAACTCTGCGGGATCCGAGTTTTGTTGTGCCTCACACCCACAGACTATTGCCATGTGGGATGTTAGCCCCAGCTCTGGTGGTGAGTCCTGCAGCAAAGAATCCCACTCCATCCTATAGCTCCACATTCCACCCTTAGGTGTCTCCCAGGGAACCACTAGAAAAAATGTGCCGTTCACAGGGACAGAAGGGAAAAAAGCCCAACCCTCCAGCATTTCCTGCATCACCTCTGAGCAGCTTCATGTTGCAGTACAAGGAATGCACTGACGGGGTAGGAGCAGGCTCTGCTTCCTTCTCATGGGGAGAGAGCTCACACCAGGCTGCAGCATCCCTTAGAGAGCCCCCAGACCCCAGGGCTGGCTGCAGCTGACGGCTTCAGCCGGGCTGGATGCAACAGGAGCTGGAGCTTAACAGGACAGGATGGTTGCTTTCCTTCAGGACCAAGGTCTCTGGCTCCCAGGGGGAAGGTTTCAGGATTAGAGCCTTTTCACTCAGTCAGGCACTCAGAGAAATGCTGTCAAGGGTGTGCTCGCTGCAAGCCATGAGCAGCCTTTGCTCACAGGCCCCACAGCCCCCCTCGCCTGAGCCGTGCTCTGTCACTGGGAAGAAGAGACCAGAAAAGCCCTGTGGCACTGCTGGAATCAGAACTTGGCGTCACACCCCAGCAGAAAGCACAGCATCGCCACGGTGTTAACAAGCACTTCCTTTTCCATATCTTCAAACTCATTTCACTTTTCTCCAACTGTATTTCTTTTCTTTTCCAGCACTTGACACTTTTATCATAGGGTGATGCCTGTAGCACTCAGGAATCTTCTTGCACATGGCTCTAAATGAAAATAAAGCCCTTTCCGTTCCTCTAAGGGTACAACAGCCTCAGTGAGTGACAAACTGCAGGTCACTTTTGCTATTTATTTTGTCCACATATTTGAAGCAAAAATTAATTAATTTTTTCTTGTTTTTCTGTCCTTTTTTTTCTCTGCAGGAGGCGCTGACATTTTCAGCAAGAGAATTTTGGAAGACATATTGCAGTATTCTGTAATAGTGAACATATGGGAAGTATTAAAATATTTATTACCTGTAAATATTGTAAATGCTCAGAATAAAACCTTTTCCCCCCATTGCTCTCTGAAACTGCACATTTGGTTATTGTGAATTTTCCTTTTTTTTTTTTTTTTTTGGCTAAGGCTAAGACAATTATTATTGTCACATTTACCATAATTTATTTTGTTGACTGGTGTATTTATTTTGTGAACGTATCTTGGTGCTGCTGACTTTCTATATTTTTTGTAACATAATGCACTTTAGATATACATATTGAGTACATTGATAACTGACATAAAATGTTCCTTTTTTGTGGTTGATTTCAATGAATGACTACATACAATTGTTCAAACTGATTTTCCTTTGTGCATGTATAATAGCAGTATTTTAAAATTTGTAAAGAATGTCTAATAAAATATAATCTAATTAAGTCATCACTCAGAAGGAAAAATGTGTTCTTTAGGAATTTCAAGAGCAGGAACACTATTTTTTTTTTATTATTTACTACATTTGAAAACAGTTTGAAATTTAATGTGTTTACATTGGTCTAAACTCCCACGTTTTCACGTTAGCTTTTGCTTAAAAATCACTCACTCAGAGCACATTTCGTTCCAGTGCTCGGCTCAGCTGCTGAACAACGCGGGGGTCAGCAAAGCCCCGGAGCTCCGAGCCCGCTGCAGGGGAAGCAGATCCCCGAGCTCCCCGGGCTCCAGCCCTGCAGGGGCCGAACCCCTGCCCTCCCCGAACGGGAGAGGGTGAGCAGCTGCCCCGGGGGAGGCATCGCTTCCTCGGCTCCCGGGAGGTGCCCGCGGTGCCATCCCGAGCGCTACTCACAGCCGTGCACACGGCACTGTCCCAACACCTCTGCCCCGAGCTGAGACCGCCCCCAGCACCAGTAGAGCCCCAATTCTCCGTGCTTTTGTATGAGGGAGGCAAAATCTGTTTCCCGGGTGAACCTACAAAGGGAGGAAACACCGCGAACTGCACTGGGGGACGCATCACAAAGTGCTCTTGCAGGGCTGGAATAACTTCTCCCCTGTCCCACCACAAAGATGCCTCACAGGGCTCTGTTTCCAAAACCACCTGCATTAATCCTGCTCCTGCCTCATCTTCATAGATGAGACCAGCTAAGAGAGAGACCCCCTAGACCCCCTTCAAGATTTCACATCCGCTGGCTGAAGAAAACGTGAGAAAAAAATATTATGGTGTATCACTTTTTCTTGCTTCTTATCCCTCTCGTGTGCAAATCACAGCAGCTGATGTGGGGGAACCTGAATAAAGGGGATTGTTTCACAGAGATATCTGAACTTTGCCAAATCCAACTGAATTTCCTCTGTCCCACTCCTTTAACACCAGCAACATCAGAATAATGCAAGCATGGAAAAATAAATTACAAATCCTGGGAATTTTAAGATAGTTCTTGTAATTGTTGCTCTGTTCTGTAGTTGCCAAACATTTCTTTTTTATTCTTCTTTCCTTTTTTTTTTAAGTGCCATCTTTTTCCACTGCCAAAGTACAGCCATCATGTAATATAAACCAGATGTATTTCTGCTCCCTACCCAATATAGCAGAAAACTACCTCCAAGAAAGTACTAAAAGCAGGAAAACTTGAGAAAAAGTTACCCATCCTTCCCAATCTGCTTCTCTGAAGTGTGAAATTCAGCGCTTCATTACGTCCAGTTAATTACAACAGCCACAAAGCACGTGCATGCTGTTTCCTTTTCAGATGAAAAGTATTATACATGATGAAGCATAGCACTAAGGAAAAAAGACATGGTTTCTGCACATTTTCAACTTGGCCTCCTTGCACATCCTGCCTATTTATAGTATCCAGCTAATGCTTGGATTTAAACAACTGAAGTTAACTGCAATATATTCAGAAGACAATTTTCTATCTCAGGATTACCAGCATATCCCAGCTGGAACTAAAACTGAAAGCTCTGGTGGGCAGGGGCGATTTATCTTCATCAGAAAGGATGAGCCTTGGCAGACAGGGGCCCAGATAGCATAAACCATACAAAAAAACCCCAAATATTTAACCTTGGCTTCACAGAAGTGGCGTCCTCATAAGAGGAAAACTGATTTTGAAGTGTCTCTGGACTCCCCTGTATCCTTCCACTGTCCATTAAGGACTTGTAATTTTTTTCCTAGTTGCCCATAGGTAAAAACTGTGATTCTATAGAGCTTAAGCAAAAGTTTTTCTGTTTTTCTGAAAGACCTTGGCACATGCCTTACCAAATGTGTCTGTAGATCCTGTGCTTCACAGACTCTGGTTTGAAATTCACTGCTGCAGACTCCATGAAGCTGAATGCAAGTTTCTTTGCGCTCTTAGCTTTGCAGGAAAATAAATCCTCAAGATCCCCATTTCTGAGACAAACTAGAGCTGCTTTGCCTTTCTTGTGGTGGGGGGTAAAATCTCCCAGAGATTTCAGCTTCTCAGACAGTTCAACTCTGAAGGTTTAACTAGTCTCCAAGACCCCTGCAGGGGTCAGGACTTAAGAATCAGGACTTATCCCGATATTTTCTGATGTCCATGGCACCAAATGTCAGAGGAGAAAAGAAATGGTGCTCAAACTTCAATGTTTCATGTTTTACTGTATGACCTCTAGGAAGGCTGCACACTTGCATTCTTGTCCACTCAGCTCTCTGTCTCTTGGCTTCCCTGTTCCCAGACCTCACCTCACCCACAGCACCTTCCTTCACCAGTTTCTTGTTTCAGCAAGTCCTCTCTCCACATCCTGCCTCACAGCCATTGATCTTGTGTTTCTCCAAGCCCCTCATCCCAGCTTTTCTACTGGTGGGTTGTGCTCTCCCCTCAGCACCCCCACCAGCTTCCTCCTGCTCTCTGCCCATCTCCCAGCAGGAAGAGCAGCCAGAACAGAGCAGGACAGCTTCCTCCTCACTTTGCTTTCCACCACCCTATCCCCGTGCCTTTTCCCAAGCTCCTGCTGAAGCAGGAGCTGTGGGGAAAATCCTCCTTTGCTTTCATGGTCTCTGACATGAGCCTGCTCAGATGGCAGGGTCTGCACTCCTGGAGGGTGGTGGGATATGCACAGGAAGTCCCCTCATGCACAGGAGCTGAACCATAATGAAGGTTTGTGCTGATAAAGGAGATTTCACTAAACAAGTGTGATTTTTTGGAGGATTACAACATGCCCAGATGTTCCTCAAGGTGATAAAGGAGCATTAACAATGCAGAGGATGCACTTCCAAATTTCCATTTTTTCCTCTCTGAGCCGTAGAAGTGCTAGGGCTTCTCAGAAGAAATTCCAAAAGATTTTAACCACGGGCAATACAATTGGTTTTCCTTGGCTTACGTTTAAAATGGCATGACTACTTTGGCTGAAATCTGAAAGGCAGTTCACGAGGTTTCACCTTGAGAGGTCAAACACGAGTCAGAATGACAAAGAAATGAGGCCAGAGTGTCCCACCAGGAGATGGTGGCCTCCCTCAGGAGTGACCTGAGCAGCAGTCCTGCCTCCCAGACCCAACCAGCACAGTCAGAAACTTTGTTCCTGCCCAAGACCTCCAAGGGGAACACAGGCTTGGCACCCTGCTGCTGCTCTGGTTTAACAGCAGTCACCGTGCTTGCTACAGAACTTAAAAGTGGTTAAGAGACGTCAAATGATGACAGCTCTTCCCAGCAGCTCCCCTGTGCTGGACCTCCATCACAGACCTTGCCCGGCTCCGTGCACTTGGCACGGGGAGCTCACGCAACAGCAGAGCTCCTCTCACAGAGTTTGTTTCGTGGTCCTTTGTAAACACAGACATTTATCTGGCCTTTGAGACACACAAAAAACAACCAGTGCAGTTCATGCCTGTCCTCTGGAATGGCTCTGTGCTCTCAAGGAAGGCATTTCAGGCACTGCTTGGCTTGGTTTGGAGCATTCCCCACCCCAACCTGTGGACAGCACTATCCCAACACAATGCAGCCACAGTGCAGTGATCATGCCTGCTCACTTAGGAGTAAGTGCCCTTGATCTGTTGAGCCACCACAGAGAACTTGGCTTTCTTGCAGTAATTCAGAAAGTAGGGGAATGCTGGCTGTATTTATTTACAGCCTTCGAGAGTTTGAAACATTCTGTTATTTGGTCATGATTTACTGCAGAGAAAAAGTGCTGTGATAGTTTCTGTGGAGTCTATTTATTTACAAAATAGATACTACTAGAGGAAGCACAAGCTACCTTTTAAACACCACAACATGATACCTCCCAAAATAAAATGGGAACCATCAGCATGAGGAGTTGG
The DNA here is from genome assembly GCA_013390045.1 of Picathartes gymnocephalus. Lineage (NCBI taxonomy): Eukaryota > Metazoa > Chordata > Aves > Passeriformes > Picathartidae > Picathartes > Picathartes gymnocephalus. The sequence continues at coordinate 7,958 of WEKY01055265.1, read as the reverse complement.
GTCATGTGAGGAACAAAGCAATTAAAAAGTACATTTTGTCCTCTACTGAAACCACCACCAGTTTCTGCTAATAGATTCAAGAACAAAGCAGGGAAAGAGGCACATGCATTCAACCCCAATTTTAATGGGGAGAGCACTGGGACTCTTTGGCAAAGTCATTTAATTGCTTTATCCCAGTTATTATTCAAAATGGAGTCAGATTTGCCTACTTTTCTGAAGGTTTGTGGAAAGCTCGGGGCAGGAATGTAAAGCACTGACGTGCTTTTCCTCCCCCTCACTGGATTGGTTGGTCAGTTAGTTGGTTGATTTTGGTAATGGTATTTTTGGTTTGGTTTGCTTGGTTTGGTTTGGTTTGGTTTGGTTTGGTTTGGTTTGGTTTGGTTTGGTTTGGTTTGGTTTGGTTTGGCTTGGTTTGGTTTGGCTTGGTTTGGTTTTTTCCCACGGTGGCTAATCCCAGTTTTTTAACCAGGCTGTGAATACAGTCATCAGGTAATAAGTGACAGGTTTCATATTCACCCAGGTAAAGGTGATCGCTCTTAAAGACATTTTCTCGTGGCCCATCCATCCCCCAGGATGCCCCTCTGGGCTCTGACTTCAGTGGAAGCTATGCGCACAGCTTCCCACACAGTTCTCTGAATACATACCCCCTTGAGTCCACATTTTTAATTGGTTTCCTGGACTGTTCTCCTCACAAATAATTTTTTCCTGCAGTTAATGTTAACCAATTTGCTGTGGAAAATGTCTATGATCTAACCCTCTCCATGCCTTTCTTTCCAGATGTGTGAGTGATCCAGCAGAGTGGTTTGCAATGCATATGCCATGGACCATCCTTTTCCAACAGCTGGATTTTGCTCTCTGACAGGGCAGGTGAGCATCCTCTGCCCATTCATGGACTCACTGCTATGCTAAAGTACAGGCTTGGACTTCAGAGAGCATATTTAAGGTCACTCTGCATATTGTGCACCAAATTCCCTTAAGAAAAACTTCTGAAAATTTGAAGGGATATTTTTTCTCCAGTGGAACTTGCAAGAAAGCCCTATATATGCACTGAGGAAAATCCTTCTTTATGTATTGGAACCACCTTTCTTGTCATGGCCGTGCATGCACAAGCATGCTAGAGGCAGGAGGGATTTGAGTGGATTACTGTTGTTGGAAATACATTTTACAAGATCTGGGGCACTCAAGCAGAAAACCAGGGCATAGCAAAAGGCAAAAGAATCCCACCTTGTCACCTGAGTTTTCTGGTGAGTATGTTTTTCTCATTATGTCACTGCACTGGGGGAGTGAAGATTGAAGATCTACTCTGATCCAGCTCAAGTTTTCACAGTTAGACACTTTACCTGTTTTCACACACTTGTTCTTGCCCTCTTTCACCCTCTACCAGCTGAAAGGCCATGAAAACAAACAAGCACTGGGTACAGCTAAACTCTGATCCAAACGAGACCAAACCTTTTCCCAGTACAAAGAAGAGAGTCCGTGTAACGTTCTATCAGTGGCTCAGGTCTGCAACCAGATCAGACCTCAGTGTGAAATGAGAATTGCCCCATGGCTCCTCTCATCCAGGCCAGGGATCACAGGGCTGGTGACCCATCCACGTAAGAACTGGGGCTTCTTTTTAGCCAGTTCCTCAGTCAGGCTTTTAGGCCAGTCTCCTTTTGGAATTCTGAGACAAAACAGGGAAGATTTAGGGCTTTGCTGTACCCGCTTTAAAATGTCTACAGTTTCCAATGCCAGCCCGCAAGAAGTGTGTGTAAATAGATTCTTTTCCTTTCTACCTTTTGCATTGCTCCAGTTCCTGCTCCAGGAGAGATTTACCAGGAAAGCAAGTAGGCTTAATACATGTTTTCAGAAGATAAAGTGGGCTTATCATTCTTTTGGGGATAACGATGAGTCTTCTTCTTATAATGCAGTGATGACATTCCACTCACACAGGTGAAATCCCTGGAGGTGAAGGACAAGCCTCCTTGTAACTCCCCAAGGATCCTAAGAAATGCACCTTGGGTTGGCAGGCTTGCTGCACAGCCCCGAGCAGTTTCAGTCTAATGTACCAATATGAATCCCACATCATTCCTTACCCATAGACAAGCAAGGATTGCATGAACTCCTGGACCACAGAAAGGTTTCTCACATGCACAAGTGCTCAGTCTCGAAAGCCCTGATCACAGGGAGACTCTGGTGTTTGTTGGCTACAGAACCCGCCAGTCACTCCCAGCGAAACCACAACAATGCACAGACTCTGCAGAGGAGGGGGAAGAAGAAGGCAAGAGCAGAGGCAGAGCCACCACCAGAGGCAGGGAGGATGTGTGGGCTCATCTCCTGGAACGAGTAGGCAGAACAGGGCAGAGTCACTGACAGCTGTGTGAAGGATACACAGTTCCCAGTGATTGCTGTGAGGAATTGGCATCGGCATCAAAACTTGACAAAAGTTTGTGATTTTTGAGTGTGACAGATACAGAGAAGCTGTTCTTTAAAAGGCCTCTTCTCAAGCAGCCTGGATGTTGTGCAATGGCTGCAGGAAGTTCCTTACAGGACAGAGTAGATTTGTTTATAGCTGAAACACCAGATCATGAAATAAGATACAGAAAATGATATCCACATTAATGAAATGCAGCTGACATCCACTGATTTTGAATTTTATTTTTGTATTGTACTTACTCTTACATCAGGACTTGATAGGGCTAAGCAGATCCAGAACTCCCAGCTTTTCTCATTTTTAGAGGCTCATTACTGGCACAAGAATGAAAACTTTAAATAAATATATCACAATCACTATGACTGCATTTGAGTTGCTCAGATAATGATAAGATGACATAGGGTAAATACTCGGAGTTAAGAGCAGCTCTAACAACAGATGATTCGTCACTTATATTTAATCCATTTAAGAGATGTTTTTATCGGACAAAGATCAACCCACTGGGACCATTAATAGTCACACTTATAAAAAAAGCCAGCAGCCAGAGACCAACAGAAACAGACGTAGCAGACCTCTGGTCAAAAATCACGAGTAAATTTAGAACACACTCACATGAACATTTTGCTGTGCGTGTTATTATTTAAACAGCATTGTAGTAAGAGCATATGCATGCATAATGAAAACCATGTCCAAGGATCTAATGAAAATACTGGGAACAAAAGACCTGGGGAGAATGCGTGGCTCATCCCAGGTGATTTTAGCAGATGAAGAGGAAAGGGAGCACCATGGCAAGCTGCCTGAAAGAGCAGTGGTCTGATTTGTCAGAGCCCAGTGGGATTACATGGAACACTCTGCAGTGGAATATACAGTGTCTGCTCGGTACCAAGAAAGGAATGCTGCTCTGGGCGCACTGTAAACACCCCGCAGAGCTTTCGGTGGTGTTAGCAGGAGCTACCCCCCGGCCAGCACACGGCCCCGCGCACTGCGGGATGGGCTCGCCCCGCATCGGCTGCGTCCTGAGCCAGGGGAGGCTCACAGAACCAGGGTCACAGAACCAGAGTCACAGAACCAGAGCCACAGAACCACAGAAACACAGAGCCACAGAAACACAGAACCACAGAAACACAGAGTCACAGAAACACAGAACCACAAAAACACAGAGACACAGAAACACAGAGTCACAGAGTCACAGAACCACAGAGTCATGGAATCCTACAATTACAGAATCCCAGAATGACAGAACCACAGAATCACAGAATCATCACAGAATCACAGAACCACAGAACCATAGAATCAGAGTCACAGAATCACAGATGCATGGAATCACAGGATCACAGAACCAGAGAATCCTGGAGTCACAGAACCAAAGAACCACAGAATAACAGTCACAAAATCACATAACCACAGAGTAACAGAATCACATATTCATAGAATGACAGAGTCACAGAGCCACAGAACTACAGAGTCACAGAAGCACAGAGTCACAGAGTCACAGAACCACAGAATTAACCCCAGAATCCCAGAATCTCAGAATCACAGACTACCCTGAGCTAGAAGGGTGGAGCCATAAGGATCCTCAAGCCCAGCCCCTGGCCCTGTAGATCATCACGCCCAAAAGTCACACTGTGTTCCTGAGAGCCTCGTCCAAACGCTCTCTGAGCTCCGTCAGGCTGGTGCTGTGACCATTTTCCTGGGGAAGCATATCTCAGGGCACGCTCTTCATCCAGCTTGAAAAAATATCGGTAGTTAGCCCAGAAACCAGAGGTGGATCTCCTACTGGATTCTTGGGACTCATCCCTCATTTCACCAATATTTCCCTTCTGCCACTAGACAGGGCTATCAAGAATGAGGAGGGTCACAGCAGATGAGGCACATAAGCTGTGTCCAAGCAAAAGTGAACACTCAGGCATTTCCAAGCTGGAAAATTGATGTGTAAACATCCCCTGATCCAGTAGACTATAAATTTCTATTTGAGGATTTTCATTAAACACCCGGACTTGTGTTTTTTGATACTGTTGTGGGCCATGGATGGGCAGGGCAAAGGAGGCTCTAGGGCAGTATGCAAACCTACTATGCTCTAGTCATGCAAACCTTCTCTTGGGTTCACTGCTAGTTTGGCCTCCATAAAAAATACCCCCAAGGACCCCTCTGAGTTTGACAGCATTTGACTCCTTTTTAACACAATTTCTCTTCCAGTCTTGGTGATCTGTCTTTTCTTTGCCTACAGAGGTGTCTCAGTCTTAGCCTCTGATGCCCTCCCCTTTCACCCCCGTCCTCCAGGGCTGTGCCATCAGCCCTCTGTAAAGTACAGATTTATAAGCTGTGCATATAAGGTGAGCAGGCTTGTAACTCCAGAGCTTCTGGCACAAGGTACAAAGTAAGAGCAACAAAAACACTGACATATGCAGCTGTTTCTTTAAATAAGGGAAGGCCAAGCAAGGTGACTGCTGCCAGCCAAGTCTGAATGTATAAAGAGAACCACTTCCAGAAAGAGGGCTCACAAAGTTCTTGAAAGTGGGACCACCTCAGAGATGAAGTTAGTCCCTTCCCCTCCCCCAGTCTTCCCTGACCTGCTTCAAACTTCAGAAAATCAGTTTTTCCAAGCCTCTCACCCCCTCCCTCCCCTTGAGCAGTTTGATTTTTCTATGTGAACATTTTGGCAGATCTGAGAACAGTTTTACTCATTCATTTAATAGTCACAAATAATGGTTCTGTTTCACCAGTTAATTATTTCACCAATCTCACAGATGCATGCCTGTCCTTCATGTTCAGTGGGGACGAATCCAGTGCCCACACAAGCAACAATAACAATCTGATTAAAAGACTGATGCATTCTGATTTCTTCCCTTCAACACATTTTCCCCTGTGGATGTTTTTTTTTAAAAAAAAAGAAAAGAAAAGAAAAAAGGGGAAAAAATTAGCCCAGTTTTTTAGAGGGACACAGCATGAAGGACATAAATGAAGAGAACCACTGGAGGTCACTGTGACAGAAAAGGAGAATGAGTCAGATGAAAGCAGGACCTCCAGTGCAGCAGCCAATTTGAGGTGGTGGTGGTGGCAGCGGGGCTGAGAGGGTGAGAGAAGGGACTGTATCTCCAGGCTGACTTGACTGGAATTTGGAGCCACAGGCTGCAGAAGCAAGGCGGGAGATGAGGCTCGTGTGCACATCGAAAGCCTGACTTCTGACAGGTTTCCCTCCAAAGAACATCTAACTTTTATCTCCTGTATGTGTTTACCACCTTCAGGCCGACTGTGAAGTGTCCTGCCCTGCTCAGGGCACTCAGCACAGCTCCGTGCCCTGCTGAGTAGGAACTTGTGCAAAAGACAAAGTCACCTCATATCTTATATATATAATGCCAATCTGCTTTCAGAAATACTGTTTGTCCCAGCACTGAGGGAACTTTCAGCTAAGACTTTGCCTCTTCCCCAGCTGGCAGAGAGATCCCAGTACTGTACACAGCACACTCGTTCCTGAAAGGAGAATCACGCCCTGGTTGCAGCACCGTCGGCTCTCCAGCCTAGTTCCAAGAACTGCATCGCTTGAAATCCTCGTTCACTTTATTAATGTGTGTGTAGGAGGGAGGAAAGGAAGCTCTGTGGGGGCAAGGGGGACAAGCAAGAAACATCACACCTTTCAAATGTAGGGGGTTATTTTCTGCTTTTTCCAGCCCTCCCCCGGGCAGCTGCTAAATCCCACGTTTCTCCAGCCATGCCTGCTGCCTCTGGGACAGAGGAATGCGCAGCAATCATCACTTGCAATGGCTGAAATCACTTGGCAGGACCCACAGGAGAAGAGGCTTGCAAGTTCATTTGGAGTAAGAGCCCAAAAACCTACACAAGTTGCTTTTTCTTTCCTTTAGAAGTCCCCCTCCTTACCCTGAAGCTTCCTTCCCATTCCACAGACTCTCTCTCGGTTTTTGATGTGCCCTTAATCCACCCTGCTGCCCTCCCCAAGTTTCTGGTGACTTATTATTCAGCTCAGAATACCTTACAAAACAAGAAGAAAAGTGAAATATCTGCTGTCAAATGAAAGAACAAAAATTCAGCTGCAAATGCTGCATCTTGTGAGTGATGTCCCTTCAAGGGCAGCTTTCCTTTCTGCCTTGTTTTTTGGGTCTGTCTGCATGTATTTTTGAGTAATAACTATGTATACATGCACATGCACGTACGAGTGTGTGTGGGAGTGAGAGCCAGGGAGCACATAAAGGGTATTTGGGGATTCTTTGGTTTTGGACTCTCACACACAGTTGGGGAAGGCAAGTTATAAACATATAGGTAGGTCCAAGAACGAATACTTCAATATTTGCAGATCCTGATGGCTGCCAAGTGCTAGCATTTCAGGGATGCATATTCACATGCAGCTGGCGACACACGTTGGAAGGTACCCAACATTTTGCCAGTCAGGTTCCAGGCTTGAAATATCTCAGCAGACCCACATGTGGATGTTAACACAAAGCAGGGAATGTTTCCCCTTATTCTACATACTCATTAACTAATCAGCAAGCAAAGCAGTTTGCTGAGAATAGGAGGATGGAAACCAGTCCTTTTCTAGAAATCCCTCTCAGGGCCTCCAAGTCAACCTGCTGCCTCCCCAACCTGGAGAAAGACACCAGCGCTTATTAAACTCAATAAAAAGCAACCCACAGTCACCCCCCTTTGGGACGCCTCACCTTCAGGATACTTTCTAGGCATTTGTGCTAAATGGTTCTTTGCAGCTGGGCTTTTTATTTGATTCCAGTTTCTTAGGGCCATCTCCAACATTCCCCAGCTTGTTTACAGCCAGTCTCACCAGTGAGCCGGGTGCCAGCTTCATTTAATTTGTTTTTCCAGTGGCAGCAACAATCTGTGTGGAAAGCATAAACAGAGGGAAAGAACCTGGAATCAGCAAATGGTGTGCACAGCTGCACACCATAATTTCTGCTAGTGAAAGTTTTAATTCCGGTCATCAGAAGAAGAGCAGAAGAGTTGGAGGCAAAGGAGAGGTGGAGTAGTGGAAGAAATATAGCAAGAGGAAATAGTAAAATCCAAGGCAGCTGGAGAATCCTGGAGTCATTATAATTAAGGCCCAACAGGTTACAATTTCTCCAAAAGAAGTCAAAGCCAGAAAGCAGCCAACAGGTCTTCAGGAGGAATTGCTCAAAGATGTGATTCTAAAATATATACTAGTAGAAACAGGAAAATTTGTTAGTTTCACCAAGATAAAAAATGAGGGGAAGTCATAATAGAAAGAAAACTACATCAATTTTTTAAAAAAGTAAATAAATAAATTTATAAAAGTTAAGGACCATTACTATTGGAGGTGAAGCAACCAAAATGACATTTCAAACTATTTAATAAGAATAGGCCAAGTAAATGGCAAAGTTGAAAACCATGGCAAAAAGCAAGTGTCAATATAGAAATGACAAGAAAAATCACCCAGCATGTGTTCCTGGAAGGCTCCACACAGCAGCTACATTGTTATTGTTACAGAAGCAAGTGAACAGGTTAAATTGCTAATATCTATATTTTGAAGTAATTAGGGGAAGGAGTGGAGAGGAGAGGAGAG
>WEKY01055263.1:204690-229252 GCA_013390045.1 Picathartes gymnocephalus | reverse complement strand
ACCCTGGGTGGGACAGACCCCCCAGAGCAGCCAGGGCTGGGCACCAGGCCCTGCAGGGAGCGGGGATGTGACCCTGGGTGAGTTTGAGCTCCTCAGACACTCCTCCCTCCCTTCCCTGCAGCAGCTGCCCTGGCTCTGCACAATGCCCAGGAGATGAAAACACCCGGTCCCAAGTTTTTCTCGGATTTATTTTCCCCATTACAAAGCCGCAGAGCAGCTTTCTGGGGGCTCTCAGAGCATCCCTGGCCGCGCTCCCGCCGCCCTTGCTGGACAGCTCCCGGCAGCAGCGGCGCTCACCTGAGCGCCCATCCCGCAGCAAGAGCTGCTGCATCCCGCTCGCATCACTGCGTTGTCACCCTCCTGACCAGCAGCGCCTCGCGGGAGCTTCCCCGTGGGTGGCTGGGAGCCGCAAGGAGCTGTGACAAAACGCTGGGCACACGGATAATAATTGCCGATGATTGCATCACTCGCAAAGGGCTGGAGCTGAACAGCGAAACGAGCGTTCCTCACTGCAAGGAAAAATGATCCAGCGGCTCTGCTGCTGTTAATGCCAGAAGGGATAATCTGAAGTCACTCAGCTCATTTCGGGATGCGAGGTCAGAGGCAGAGCCTGGTAGTTTGGGGGAATTCAAAAATCAAAATTCGACTGTGCCTGAAAAAATTAGAGAGTGGTGGAAAAATCACTGCAGGTTGAGATCCTTTATCAAACTTCCTGGGGGACAGAGCCAAAATGTAGAACCTGTGCTGGTATTTTAAGTGAGACTGAGTTGCTTTGTTTTTGAACAATATTCTGTTACAGCAGGACCTGACTGACTACTGCATGTAACAATAATAGAAAGAGAATCAAGTTAGACCTTTGATTATTCAGTAAAAAAGCAGGTTGTAAATGATACATCTAAATCCAAGTAAAGGCCAAAAGTAACAATGGCTCGAGCTCTCACTGCCCAGGTCTGCTTGTACCAGACTGGTACCCAAAATCAGGGATTGCTCCCTCCATCCCCCCTGGAGATTCCCAACACCCCTAAAGGACCAAGGGATGGGAAGGGCTGAATCCCCCCGTGCCAGGCTGGGGGGTGCTGCTGCTCCCCAAATTCACCAAACCTTCCCTTCATGCTCCCTCTAGCAATGTCAGGCAAGGAGCCACCTCCTGTTCAGATCAGGGGGCTTGGAGCTGGCCTCAAACCCTCTTTTTAAACAATTTTTGGGTTCTTCTGTTCTCTTTTTTAGCTGGCACCCACTCAGCCCCTGGGGGGTGTCACAGAGGTATCCTGGAACTATGGATCCAGGCAGGGAATTTCTCACCAGGGGCACTTAGAGTCACTTGTTGGTTGGTTATTGGCATTTTTGTTTGGTCACTCACTACATCCACTTTCCCCAGGTGCTTTAATGAAGGATTTGAAGGCATTTTCCCTCCTGTAAATGAAGCTCCAGTGCCTGGTGCTGGGTGGCCCTACAGGATGCTCATGGCACACCTGGCCTGTGCTGGGATTTTCTGGCCAGGAATGGGAGTGTCACAGTGGAGGAATGGTCTGGTTTTGTTAAAAGTGAAGATCTCCTGGATAAAAAAAAAAAAAAAAAGACATCTTAAGGGAGATGTTTAAATCTTTCATTATTTGAATGCTTTCCTCGTTTTCATTGAGAGCAGAAGTGATTCCAGCTGCCAGAGCAGGAGCAATCCTGCTGCAGCAGGAATTGCCCTTCGCTGCTGTCCCGGAGACAAAGCTGCCCTGAGCCAGGGGCACAAGGAGTTTCTGGGCTCATCGGTGCCCCTGAGCCCGCTGAAAGATGTCACTTTGGCATTTACAGTAAGACACGGCTCAGTGGTGCAATATTTGCTCTTTTCTTGAGCCCTCTGGGTGCCAATGGTAACACCAAGGTCTCTGCCTTTGTCACAAGCGTGTGATTGTCCCCCCAGCACCCTCAGGCACTGCAAACACCTCCGATATTTAGTGGCTGCTGCCCCTTCCCGAGGGATGACAATGGCCAGAACCTCCCATCCCTCTGCTGCGCAGCCCGGAGAAACTCTGGGTTTGAGGATATTGCCGGTCCTGAATAACCCTCGTGCCCCATATCTCAGGAGATTCGAGTTCTTTTCCCTTTCCAGACCCTGTGAGCCCTGCTGAGCCTCCAGCCAGCAAGCAGAAAAATAGGAATTTTGTTTCCTCTTTCCAGCCAAGTTGATTGGTGCCTGCTTGAAATTCAGCGCTATTTATTCCATCCCGGGAATGAATGGGGAGTTTTCCCTGAGTCATCTCCCTGCTCGGCAGCGCTGCACATCACAGGGAGCACAGGCAACACGGGGTGGGAGCGGCTCTGAAATGAAAACAGCGAATTCCGCAGTTATGACTCCAGTAAGAAGTTACTCAGGCACTTAAATAATGGGACTTCCTTCTCCCCAGATATCTTCCTTTCTGTGGGATTGTCTCAGGAAGGGATGGCATCAGGGATCATAAATTGTCTTTTGGCTTTTCAGCACTTTACAGGCTCCCATGCATCGCCAACAATAGGACTGGGGAATGACTCTTAACAGCTCATTAAGGCTGTTTTTGCCAAATGCAAATAATAAAAAGGCCTCTTAAGAGGCTGTCTCATTTTTATTCAGAAAAGGCTGCTGCAGAATATAAAAAGATGCCATAAAATGGAAATGCAATAGAAGAGCCAGTGCAGTTATCTTTGGGGTCCTTTGAAAGATTTCCAGGCTAACTTCAAGTCTCACGGGCATCTCTGGGAGGATTCTGGATGGTTAATTCAGGAGGACACTTAAAAAAAAAAAAAAAAAATCGGATACTGACGCTGTGCTGGCAACACACAAATAAATATCTGGGAGTAAGGGAGCAGAAATAAATAGGAATGAGATTTTCATGGACTTGCCTCACATTTGCCAGTTTTTTTGTACTCCCAATTCTCTTTTCCTGCTTTGGTCTGACTGCAGGTCTGATGCTTTAGCGCTTTTGACCTTCCCACAGACAAAGAAAATGCGCTTTGGCCACACATGAAACACAATTTGGTGTCTCCAGACAGGAAACTCTCTCCCCACTCCGATGCCAAGTGCTGGACTCGAATTTCCTGGAGCGGTGCAAGACGTGGAGGAGCAGGGTGGAGTTTGCTGGGGTTTCCCAGACACCTCTCCCCCCTTCCCCACCTCTGCTGTGCTCCCACTCAGCCCCAGCTGCTTGGGAGGCAAATTCCCAGTAACCTCCAGGGCCCCCAGTGCCCCTGAGCCCCTCCCAGTGCTGGTGTCTACTGGAGCTGGCACCCAAGTCACCTCTGAGAGTTCTGGCACTGATATTTCTTAATTTTTCCTCCCCAGAAAGATGCAGGATTTTAGCTTGATGATGTTATCACCTGATTTTTACAGGTGTTTGTTTAGCTCCTCTAAATTTTCCTTCATTCCTTCATTCAAGGGACTGGAATATTTATTAAATTAAAGTCAGGTCTGCAGGCAGGCCGTGGGAAATGAGATATCTAAAGGTTGGTTTGGACACTGACAGCCTGGTTTGTATGGACAGGAGCTTTGGATCCATCTCCTCCTATTGTTAAATCCAACAAAAGTTTGCACCAAAGTCACTGCACAAAGACATCCATGGGTTTCAACTGAATAAGACAATTCCTCCTGCACAGCATTAGAATTACTCCATGAAAGAACCAGAATGACAATGCACTGATTGTCATTCTCATGCTCCCACTGATTTACACAGGTGACCAATGGTGATGTATTTATGAGATATTTACTTCATTCCTACCCCAGGAAGATTTTCTTATATTGTCTGGAAAAAAAAAATATTTCCCAAAATCTGGGCATTTGCTTCAATATCAGTGATTTGAATACTGGTAGATTTTCCTTATTTTTATTATAAGAATTTTTATTATAAGAATTGTGATTTATTATGTAGCAACACCAGAAATTCCCCAGTAAGAGTCAAGCTGTTGTTGTGGGAATTGAGTCTGTTACCAGAATTCCCCAGAAAATCACTGAACAGCCCCATGGGGAGCCTGCAGTCTGCAGAACTACAACTCTTCATAAATTTACTCTTCTCTCTTAAATCAAGCTTAAGAATTAACATGAAATTTGGATCTGGTTGCTTCTCTTGAGCAAGGCTTGGGAAGGAAATGAAACACGAGAAAAATCCACTTGTAGAGTTTGGACCAGTCGTGATCCATCCCTGGGAATTACTCTTGGGCCAGTGCTGGCCCAGATTAACTCCTGCATCACTTTCCTCAGGATTTCCCTCTGTGCAGCCTGAGCAAGCAGGGTCACACCTCGAAACCTGGGTTAGATTTTCTGGAAATGGAAATAGGGAAGAAAAAACCAACACAAAACAGAACCAATCGAACAAAACCCAACCAGGCAACCAAACAAGAGAAAGATGAGAGGAAACAATACAAAAACTTTGATTTGGGGCTTCTCTCTGGTGCAGGACTCAGGGAAGGATCCCTGGCTGATGCTGTGCCACACACAAACTTGAATTGTGATTTATTGCGCTTTACACTTGGCCTTTCGGAGTGGAAGGAACGGGCAGACTTGACTTCTTAAAATGCAAATGAACCAGAACCTTGACAGGCCTTGGAATATTTTCCCGACTTCCTGAAGCCCATACAAATGTGTCTGTGAGACTGTGGTGTGGTGGGAGAGCCCCAAGAAGCAGCACAGCGAGGAACAGCCCGGAGCCACCGCGGGCAGGAGCGGAGCCCAGCTCGGAGATGGGCTCTGGCTGGGAAGCTCCCTCCTCCCCAGCCTGCTGCCCCTGTGACCCCACATTTAAAAATCCCATCGATTCCATAGTGCTTCGCTGGCACGGTGCCCTCTGAGGAAAAAGACAGGAGGCTTCAGCTGTGAGGAGCCCCGAGAAACTGCTGAGCTCCTCCATCTGGGCTGCTCCGTGGCAAGGAATATGCTTTATTGGCACGGCTTGGAGGTTTACAAGCAATCTTCTTGAAGTTTTAATGGTTGCTTGGGTGATTTATCCTGTCTCGAGAGCCAGTGCTGTTGGGAGGCACCCAGTTCTTGAGCTCTCGCTTTCCTTTATTATGAAAACCTTTAATCTTTCCTACGTGTACCGTAAATAACCTCATTACGGCCACACAGAGAAAAGGGAACAGTCCCCACGTGAGTTTGGGCTTTTTTACTTCACACTTTTATGGGCTGCTTTAACTTCACGAGGGGGATTCTTAATACACAGCAGCAGGAATTTGGAGGCTGAGGAGCAGGGAAGTGTCAAATTCAATTTTTGGCTTTGCAGCCATCAGGCCCAGCATCCTTTTCCAGGCAGGACTGCTGGCTTGGACACAGGCACTGCTTCCTCCAAATTCCCGAGGGCATCCTGTGCTTCTCCCAGTACCTCAATACCTGGTACCTCAACCTGATATTTCTTTTATTCCATGTTATTTAAATCTGTTCTGTGTGGAAGGGGACACCGTGGGAGGCTGGGATGAACTGACAGGGTTGAACTAAAGGCAGAGGAGTTCGCAGCAGGAGAAATATCTCACTCATGATATTCCCTGCCTGTATTTTTCAGGCCAAATCCACAAACCCGAAGGAGCTGCAGGAGGAGGGAAGGTCCTGCTGCCCCTCATAGATCGGCTGTATCACCCCTTTATATCATCATCCAGGAAAAAAAAAAGGGAATAATGGCTCAAGCATCAAATACTCCAGAGCTCTGTGGCTCCACACCAGGCCTGGCTTTGTCCAGATCGATCAGATGCAACTTCCTGCTCTCTGCCTCAGCTCATGCACCTCTAAAATGCAGATTACACCTTTTACTCCTCTCTGTGGAGAGAAAAAGGCTGCATTAATGCTCAGCTCTAATACTGCTTTTTTTTTTTCTTTAGCTTCAGTGATTCTGCCCCAGGGGATTTTCTTTAACAAAACCTCGTCCCAGGTCGCCTTTGGGACTGTGATTACCACACCCATGGGTGGGAAGCATGAGCCAAATCTCCGATAAGGAGGGAACAATTAAAGAATTCCGAGTGATGCTTCATGCAAAAGGACGTTTAAATTAGCACAGAGCAGCAGAGAGCTGGAGAGGGGGGATCTGTAATTGAAGCAAAGCTCTGAGTGCATCTCTTGAGCTAATTGCCATCCCAGAGATTGTAAAAAAGAGAGAGAGAGAGAAAGAAAAGGACTGGAGGGCAAATTACAACTTTGGAGTAGGGATGGACTGAAGTTAGAGGATGCATGCGAGAGTTATGCAGGGAATTTGCAAAGGGCTGGGCAGTGTTTTATGGAACATTTGCCCTTAAGTTTTAAATAAGTCCTTGGCTGGCTAAGGGGGGTGGGGAGTGCAGGCTCTGGAAGGTTTCTCTTTTCGGACAGAGGACATTCGATTTGAGATGAGATAGAAGAAATATATAAAGTATAACAAGAATCTATTAAATGAGGCCATCATTTCCTCACTCACAGCAATCCTGATGCCACAATGTGAAGACCAAAGCCAAGTCCCCAGCCCCACCCAGCAATATTCCAGCTGGAGCTGGGAGATCTCCCCTCTTGCCCAGAGCACAGAAATTGTCCCCAGCCAGAAGCAGGAGCCCAGAGCTGGCAGAACAGTGGCAAACTGGCAAAACCCACAAATAACATCATAGATCATCCAAGCTGCCTTAATTAGCACCAGCTCACCTCTGTTGGAAATGCATTAGCGCAAAATGTAGATGGGGATGCTTTATCAATATGCCCAATAAGTTGTCAGGTTAAAATCTAATCATAAACCTATATTGCTGGAATTCCAGAGGTTCAGATTATTAGCCCAATCCATTTGGTTTTTGTCCCACTTTGTTATCTTTTCTCACCAAGAGATTGAAGCAATTTGGAAAAGAAAGCACCTTCCCCCCCCCAAATCTTTTCAGCACCTAATACATTCAAAATCTGGGATATTACAGAAGTGTCTGTGTACTCCTGTAGTATGGGCTAAACACCTCATAATAACTAGGATTTTAGTTGTACTTTACTACTGTTATCACGAATTTGTGGATAATTTTCCCCTCTGTGAAGCTCAGTGAGATCTGGGGACGACAAAGGGACACGTCATGTCAGTAGTAAACAACTTCTTCTTTTTTTTTTTTTCTTAACTTGAAGCGATTCTGGTAAAGAACGTTCCATGAAAGACACCCAGGCAGCAATCCAGGTGCATTTCCAGGCTGGGAAGCTGGCTCTGGAAGCAGCAGGAGGGTACCAGGCTGTGGGTGCAGAATTCCCTGTGGTGAGGAGAAACCCAGCACAGAGGGAGCACATCTGGCCTTGCTCCCTCCCCTCGAGCGTGCCCACAGGGAAGGGATGGACAGCCAGCCCTGCAGAATGAATTAAACCCGTTTGCATCAGAGGAGAAATTGTCTCTTTTGGGGGAAAGCAAAGCAAGCCCCAAAGGCAGGCTGATGCCCTGCTCCGGCCCGGCTGTGCTGCACCGAGGGGCCATCAGAGAGCCCTCGCTCTCCTGGCTCCCCCTGAACTTCTCCCTCGTCTGCGAGGATTTCACCTCCAGAGGCAATTTGCTGGGGGAAAAGCAGATTATACAGGTTAACAATATATTATCAGATGTTTTCAGATCCTCCTGCTATCGAGACAATCAGTTACTGACTTCTAACACGCTGATCCCACAGACATACGTGCCAAAATCTCCCCAAAAGTTAAAGTTCCCTCTTTGGGGCTCCCACCAGCTCCACCTGTGGGGCCACGCAGTCTGGGAGAGCTGTTTACTTTAACCCAGCAGCATATTCCCATCAGTCTGGGGCTATTTCCCCATTCTGAAGATGGTGTGGGGAGGGGATTGGGAGCTGATGATAACGGGATGGAGGAGATTAGGCAGCTAAGCCATCCATTTTAGTTCCAGTGATCAAATTTCACAGTCTTTATCTGAAGCACTGCCCAGCTAACTCTCCGAGTGAGGATAAAATGAGGGAGTGCAGCCACAACCAATAATTTAATGCCCGTGGATCACCACCACAAAATCGCCATCCACCCAAAGGTGCTGGATTTTTGCGCTTGAGCAGCAGAGTTTGATCTTATAAATGTTTATTCTGGTTGTCTGCAGAACTACTTATGGCAAAAAGCTCTGCTCCCACTTGTGATTGCAATCTCGGTGCTCACAGAAAGCGATGGGCTTTGTGGAGATCAGTCAGATCCCAGCGCCAGATTCTGCTCTCGGGCAAGCAAAACACTCAAGGTTTGAGCAGCAAATGCTGCACTGCACCATTGAGTAGAAATTTCTTATCGAGAAGAGTTAAAAACCAGCTCAGAAGAATTAAAAGTCAGTGTTGCCCAGACATTTTACAAGGAGCTGTAAATGCTTAATACTGTGGGTGCAAAATGCTGTGGAATACAATTAAATGTTATTAAGCTTTTTTTTTATGGTAAGAGGGAACTTTTCCTTACAAATAGTTTTTAACTAGCAGCTTTACTTGTTTATCCTCAAAAAGAAAGATCTTTACATGTTGTATTTAAGCTAAAAATGCAGTGTTATACATATTAACATTCTTTGAAAGCTCCCAAGAGTTTTCCAGACCTCCCATAGGTACCCTGAGGGGAAAATCAAAACCACATATGGGGAAGTGTGGGGGTGAGAAGAGAAAGAAAAGTTAGTTCCACGTGGATTTTAATGCATCTGATCTCAGGAGGCATTAAACAAACCAAAAAAAAGTGCATTTTACAAGGTGAACACTGTATTGATTTGAGACTTTTATATCAGAAGGAGCTCAATTAATCTGATTCCAATTGGCTGACAAAACATCCCCCACCTTTCAAAACCAGAAGCAACTTCCATGGCAACAAAATATAAATAACTGTACACAGCAGAGCCCACCATGCCAAAAGCTAATGATGTGCATTGTTAAAAAGGGAAAAGATTTTAGCAGCGCTCCCCAAAAGCTGCCGAGGTGTTCACAGCAGTGTTTCTGTCCCAGGGAAGACTCGAGGTCACTTTTAAATACAGATGGTGATTTGATCTTTGTTGTTATTTTATTCTAATGATTACATGCTCTATAAACAGAACTAGACAAGTCGTGTTTCTTGTGAACTGCTGAAGTAATAAACAGGTTATTTGAATTAACCCTGCAGGACTGGCTTGAGGGAGGTGGAGTGGAAGGAGAAGGTGGGGAGGAAAGGGCAGAGTTTGGTAACGATCACACACAAAACCTGCACGTCCCTGTGCCTTTGCTGTGTGGCTCAAGAGCTCTCCCATGTCCAGAGCTGGAGCTCACACAAGTGGCATTAATGGCATTTTCCCAGGGATTTCCATGGGCACTGCCACCAGCTGTGCCCAGCTGGGATGCTGCCAGTGTTGCCATTGGTGTTTGTAACCCAGAAACCTCTTTTTTTTGTTTGTGTGTGGAGGGAGAGGAGGGTGATCAGGAGTTATTTTGGTTAGTTTGCCCACCAGGGGGTAAATAATGCATCTCTGTGCCCAGTGCCCTCAGCTGCCACCCAAAATGAACAGACAAATTCAGGGGGTACTGCAGCGGTTAAAAAAAATAATAACACATATTTAAACACATTAAAATCTAATTTTCAAACGAGATTAGAATAACCAATTCCCACTATTGTGCTTTAAAGAAACAGCACAAACCAAACCCATGAGAGCAGCAATTTCTGCAGTTTGTTGAAAAGATTTGGGCTCCAGGGCTACCTTGGCACTGCAGAACTGGCAGAAGGTGCCTGCCAAAGGACTGTCCCCTTCTCCAGGGACCTTGGGGCAGATTTACAGAGACTCCCAGGCACAGGGATGTGACCGTGGAGCTGCTGCTGCCCAGGCACCTGCTCAGCAGAACATGACTGAGACCTTCCTCCCTCTTCCCTCCAAAAGGAATTTCTAGAGCAGGAATGTTTTCTTATCGAGAGCAGCGGCCGCTTTCAGGCAGGCAGGCTCATGACTGCCGGATCAGATAAAGCACCTGTGGAATTTATATGGTCCCCATCAGGGAGCAGCTGAGTGTGATGTGTCACAACAGCACCCTGGCCTTGGGAAACACTGAAATCTGCACATTTCCCTGCGCGGAGGGGGAAACTGAGGCAAAGGCAGCTGAGAGGTTGCTCCAGGAAGTTTGCAGCTGAGGGAGGACATGGCCATGGGCTGTGAGTGTCCTCAGCCCACACTGTGGCCCTTCCCAAACAAGAGCTGTGGGGTTTCCAGCAGCTCTGGTGCCTGGGGAGCTGTGCAGGGCTCAGGGGGTGTCACAGCTGATGGACAAGGGGGGTCAGAGGTCTGCAAGAGACCCCCTGTGCCCCTCTCATGGCTCTTCTTGTGCCACAGAGGACAAACCATGGATTTCAGCAGCCCCTGGGCTGGGGCTGGGTTGTTCCTGCTCTGTTTGGGGCAGTGCAGAGTGAGGGATGGGCTGGGATTGTCCAGCTCCTCTCCCTGACAGGTTTGGGATCTCAGGGATCAGCACAGACCAGAGGGATGGGCTGGGATTGTCCAGCTCCCCTCCCTGAAAGATTTGGGATCTCAGGGATCAGCACAGACCAGAGGGATGGGCTGGGATTGTCCAGCTCCCCTCCTTGACAGGTTTGGGATCTCAGGGATCAGCACAGACCAGAGGGATGGGCTGGGATTGTCCAGCTCCCCTCCCTGACAGGTTTGGGATCCCAAGGGTCAGCACAGAGGGGTGGGCTGGGGCACAGGCAGCTGTCCTGACAGAAATCAATGCCCTCAGACACCACCAGCCCCTGGCCATCACCAGCCTGAACTCTCAGCTTCTCCCTTCTCTCACCCCACACATCCAGAGGAGTTTCTGCTCTGCAAGTTGAATTGGGCTCTTTGTGTCCCCTCTGCACAGAACTGAACCCCAAAGCTCTCCGAGGGACTGATGGAACTCCCAGGCACGGTCTGGAGGGACATGCTGGCCCAAGCCAGTGCTCTGCTGTTGGCAGTGGGGCTGGCAGGTCCCTGTCCCCTCGCTGGCAGTGCAGCCCCCTCCCTGGCAGTGCAGCCCTGCCTGCCCTGCTCTGGCCGAGGTTCCCTCTCAGGTGAGGCAGCTCTGTGTCTCTCTGGGTGCTGCACGACCACAATAACGGCCCCAGGAGCAGCACAAGAGACAGGAACACTTTGAATTAACCCCAGAGCTCTGTGCTTGCAGAGAGATCTTATCTGCACTCAGCAAAAGTCATTTCTGTGCGAGGGGAAGAGGTGAAAAAATGAAAAAATTAGGTGTGTGTTTCCGCTGCTGGGATTCGGATGTGCAGGGCTTTAAGGTGTTACAGGGCACCCTCTTAAGAGATATTACACAAGATATTGCCAGTCTAATCAAAGTTTAAGGAACGGGCTTGCTCAGGCAGTAAATTAGAAGTTGATAGACAGCTCCGACAAAGTTATAGTTATTTAGATTCTAACCAAAAATTGCCAATAAGTAACGGCTTGGTTTTGGTCATACAAAGAAACAGGGGCTATTGAATATTTAACAGTCAAAGTGCAGCTCTACAGAGGGTGAGAACACACGTGTAATATGGATTACATCATCACATGGATGCTGTAAACCCAGAGATAAAGCCAGACCCTACATGTATAATCGCCCCTTTATTTCTTTTTTTAAAGACTAATACCATGTTTACGTGATTAAAAAAGCCCGGAATACTCCCCCTGAAAACTTATGAATCCTGTCTTTGTTCCAGGTGATTGTAACACTTCAGAATTAGCCAAACCATTTGGTGTGTGCGTGCGAGGGCAGCGAATGAATTTTATTACAGCTACAAAACAGATTTTCGGGAGTTGCTGAGGAACTGCGAGCAGATGAAAGGGAACCAGCTGAGATCTGTGCACCGCAAATTGTTTCCCCATGATTAAACTATTTCATCCTCCGGGCTAACATCTCTGTACTTGTTTGGCGACAAGTGATCATGTTGGTGATAAAAGTCCCTCCTGGATGAGCAGGGAGGGATGATAACAGTTATTAGTACCTTGTTTTTGTGGTTAGTAAACACTTCTTTCGCAGGTATTTTGTAAAGTACAATGAAATATGATTAATTTAAATAACCATAATAATAAAGAGGTTAACATTGTCCTACTGCAGCATTGCAGAAGCCGGTGATGTGTTTCTAGAGTTCTGCCTAGGGAAGAATGCTGAGAGCACTCTGTTGGTATTTAAAAAGTACAGTGTGTGGCTGTGTTCCAGTTTGGCAAATTATTTTTGCTTCAATAATATTTTTTTTTAGCTTAATTAGAAATAATTAATGCAGATTATTGCTTTGTACTCACAGCAAAACCTATGGCCAGCTGCTAAACTTACAACTGACTCCTCTGCAGAGGTAGAGAAATATTACTTGTCGCCCAGGGTAAAAATTAATTAATGTGTTGAACAAATGTTGTTCATTGCTTTGCTTATCCATTGTAAAATTTTAACTTGTTTTACAGTGCTACATTTTGATTTGTGGGCCTGATTTTTCCAAGGTGAGTCCAGCCCAAAGCTGTGCATTCGTTTTTTGCTCAGGTCAGTGGGAATTCGAGACATTCTGTAACTTTGCAAATCAAGTCACAGTTGCAGGTGCTGTCAGCCTGAATTTTGACCAGTACTTAAAAATATGGTTTGAGCCATCTTCACAAGCATTCCTGAATAAAGCCTTCATTATCAATTCAAATGTTCGTTTTCAGCCATCCAAATTTACAGTTTAGGCTTCGTTTGCGTGAGTGTGAAAACTTTGAAATCGCCAGTTTCAAGAAGCACAGATAACCACACAAGAAAGATTTTTTGAGGCATTTAAAATCAGATAGAGATGAAAAAAAAAAAAAAAAGAAATAATCACAGGAAGCTGACAGAACTGGAGAATCCCTGCTGCAGGAACCTGAGCAGTTGGACTCCCAAATGGACATAAAGCCCCGCTGATCCCAGCATCCATGTGGGAGCGCGGGAGGCTCCTGGGAAGCTGCTGCCCCTCCAGGGAAGGTTTCTGTGCAGCCTATTCAAGAGCAGAACTTCTGCTCCTAAATGGTTTTCAAATACAGTTCATTTCCATGGCATGATCTTTAATGAAAAGTGCCTGCTGAGTGCAGTACAAACCATTTGGTGCCCCAGTGTCAGGGGAGGAAAAGAACAACATTCAGTGAAGCTGAAGGTTTTTATTATCACGTCGTAAATGAACAAATGGCATCTGTCAATACAAAGGAACTCATAGGGGGTACAGAAAGGAAGCTTAGTTATTACACTCAGGGTGTGCTGCTGAAGTGACAAACTGGAGTTTTATTAACATGCCAGTTATAGATCTCCTCTTCCTCCCCCACAGCCCCAGCCCTTTCCTTTTACCTCCCTCAATTTGGTCCATACCAGCGCTGCTGTAAAATGAGCTCTGCTCAGACACTGCCCACCAGCTCGTGCTGGAAGCTGCAATCATCGCTAGGAGCAATTCAAAACTGGGGAGAATTAAAACCTGGCCCCACGTTCAGCCCCCTTTTTGGGGAGCCCCATCACACGGGATCCCACTCTGATGCCATCCGAGTTTTCTCTCTGGGCAAGAACCATCTCTCAGTGCACTGATCATCGACAGAAGTGTTTATGAGCTCCAGGAAATGTTGATACCCAGTGTATCAAACCCAAGGATGAGTTTGCTCCCACCAGGGAGGGACTGGAGCTGCAGAGGGGACGGGGAGGGAGGCTCAGGGGGTGGCAGCCTCGGCAGTGATTTTTTTACTGGAAAATATTAAGGTTTTCCTCATAAAAAGCGTTGAGTGGCCTGGAGCAGGTGTGGCTGCAAGCTGGCAAACAGCAGCCAGGGAGGCAGGGCCTGGGGGCAGCGGGGAAGCCCTGGGGACCCCCTCCCCACCTGGAGAAGGAAATGGGGCTGGAAGTGTCCCCTGTGCCCTGCTGGGACACTGAGCCCGGCTGCAAGGTCACAGCAGGAGCCATTCTGTGCCACGGAAAGGGAGAAAGCTGAGGGCTCTCTTGGGGAAAATTACAGTAGAGTGGGAAGAGCTTGGCAGGACAGAGCAAAATCACACTGGCAACCATGCAAATACAGGACGTTGGGCATTTTAATGGGAACAGGGAAATAGCAGAATCACTTGTGTGCTTTCCCAGCTGTTTCAAGTGCAGGGCTGCATTTATGACCAGCGAGCATCAGAGCTGCATTTAAAGGGAGGCACGAAAGGAAGAGCCTTTCAGTTATGAGTCCAGCCAGCAACTTCAGTGAGACTTCTTTACAAACTGAGCACCAAGGCAGGCTGCCCTTGCTGGTGAGCTAAATGCAAGCAGGACTTTGCTGTCCCTAAAAGAGAGGATTCCATCCAATGAAGCCGAAAGACCAAGACAGCAAAGCCAGGAAGTTCAGGAGATGCACAAACAGGTCTGGATCAATTTGCAGCTCTGACTGACCTCGTGCATTCAACATTTGCTGGTGCCTGGCAATGCCTGGGAATGCTGGGATGGTCGTGCCCATCCTGGACTGGCCTGGTGGATCTCCCCCTCCAAAGGAACATCTTTAGCTCCCCTCTCTAACACCACGAGGGTTCCCAGGTTTTTAGGGAACATTACAGTGCCCAAAGGATGTGTTGTCCTGCTGGGGATGATGCACAAGCTGCCCCTGTTGCACCCCTGGCAAGGAATTACAGCCCTGGGGGTTGGAGAAAGCTCGTTCCAAGTGGAAATTGAGCAGACACTGAGCAGACTGCCTGGGATAACACCTACTCCTTATTTGTCACCTTCACCTCCTGGTTCCTCCTTGCTACGACATTGTTAGCTTGCCATGGAAAGAGAAGTGCATCTCTCAGATAGGCCGTGATATTGAAGAAAAAGCCCCCAGAAATGTTTGAGCAAAGCCATTTGGAGGCTCAGCTACGCTTTGTAGAGATCCTGCCCTCAGCTGGCAGCTCTGGGTGGGCATAGACCCCGCTCCCACCTGCAGGGAATGTGTCCCTGGGACTCGTCCTCTGCCTCTTGTCACAAAGAGACTTATCAGAAGCTCTGCACAAAAGCCACATTTCCTTTGGCCCATGGACAAATTAAAAAGCCTCTTAAAACCAGAACAATCTCAGGGATGTCACCTTTTGTAGGGGCTGGCTTTATGTGCCCATTTCCTTCTCGTGCAGACTCCTGCTTTTACAGCTTAATGACAGCGAGCCCTGAGCTGCAGCTCTGCAAAGGGACAGGGCAGAGCAGGGCTCCTGCCTGGGACTGCCCTGCCCTCTCCTCAGCTCCAGAGGAGCTCTCCTCACACCTCCCTGCCCTGGGAGCACACACCTGGCTGCCACCGAGGGAATAAATAAACCTGCTCTGGGTGAGCACAGGGTGTTTAGAGGTTCCCAGAAGGTTAAAGCAGGAATTCTGCCTGAGTAGTCGCCATCCTACAGCAGAGTCACACTGGGTTTCTGGAAAAGCAGCTGCCTGTGCCCTGCCAGGGATGTGGTGACACTCTCAGGGAGAAGAACTTCCCTTCAGCAGGGTTTTAACTCAAAATTATCATAAAATGTGGGTGAAGAAGATAAAGACTGCCAGGCTGTTCCAGCAACTTGCTTGGTTTTAGTTTTGTGTGGTGGAAGATGAAAGGGATTCTGTGTCTTTGGCACAGGGAGGGCTGGGAACAAAGTGCAAGGTTTGTTTCAAACTTGAAAACCTGCCTTGTTGTAGTTTTTCTTGGTTGTTCTCACGTCCTTTTGGTTTTGCCCACTGGAAGGGATTTACTTGCTGGGGGAAATCTTACAGAAAGGGCAGCTGCTGCACGAGAAATGAAATAAATGAAGGTTTGTGTGCGTTTTGCAGGTGGATACCTTGCAGTCCAATAAAGACTGAACACATCAGAGCCTTTTCTGGAGCCTGTCTGGAAATAAAAATACCCTTCTCTGATATCCAGCATTTCTCATGAAATGAATCACAGTCTTTGAGACTTCTGCCTCGCCCTCAAATTCAGGTCAGACCGGGCAACAAATGCGAGAGTTGCTTTGGGTGAAATGTCTGCAAAAAGAGACAGGCACCACACGGGTCTCCTTTCCTGCATGAAGCAGGACAAGAGGCTTTAAATTAACAGTTTGTCATTTATAAAGACTCCCTTTACACCGTGAGAAGAGAGGCTGTGGTGAGGATGCTGACTGTTCCTGTAGGTTCCACAACGTGACCAAAATGCTGCTTCTTGTTTTGCCCTTGCTCGTGCAGTGCCTGGGGATGGTTAATGAGTTAATTATTGTGAATGAGATACCAGTCACGTAAAGCTTGCCTATTTTCTCTCTTAATGGAGATTTATACATAACATGCCAAAGCTCCTTTTGTAGCCGGTGTGCATGTGACACAGTCACATGAGCAGTTTAAGCACAAAACTCTCCCCCCTAAATTGTCATGTACAAACAAAGGAAAAATCCATTCAGGGGAGAAGGGGGAAAAGCTTCAGCTCAGGGGTTTTTTTCTTATTTTAATGAGAAAGTAATTTTTTGAATCATGTGAGGAAAGGGGGTTTTAGACAGACAACACCATCCTTATCTAAGGAGCCTGAAATAAATCGGGTGAGATCATCCAAAGGAGTTATTAACACACAAACTGTGCTGAGCACAAGCTCTGTGACCCACGGTCATCTTTAGTGCAGTATAGTGACTACAAAAGGGATATAAAATGTATGGAACTTTTTCCCCCTTTTAGCTCATGCAGTGGTAAATTGTCTCGTCCTGCTGATACATTGCTGTTTGTCATGAGTGATCTAGAAATGAAAGGAACAAACACAAAACAAATCACTGAAACATTTCACACCCCATCATCAAACCCATGTTCAGAACCCTTTTGTTGTGCTCTACCAATAACCAGGAGGGGACAATCAGCCCATATATTTTTTATGAGAGGCACTAAAAGTTCTGCTGGGACTGGATAAACCTCTAGTATGGATTTTTGAAATCGGTAATTATTTTTTTAAGAAAGAAAACCAATACGGATTTATTGCTGCTGACACTTGACATCTTTTTAACAGTTTTCACCTGATTATGGGCACCTTGGCCGAAATTCCCTGGCAGATCCTGTGCTGGACAGAAACCTCTTGCGCTCAGGAGAAATGAATCTCCTTCTCAAAATGAATCTCATTCCTCAAAAATGAAAAACTCGGATTGAATTTGAAGAAATTTTGTGTAAATACTTCTCACCCTCCCTCGCTCCCCCTGCCATAAATGGCTGCACTCCTTTAAACTTTATGAAAGATGATTTGAGTGAGAAGCAAAAGTCTCTGCAAATGACTGACTGACCTTCCACCTCTGATCATGACCCTAAACCAGATGAGCCTTTTGAAGAAATATTGAGGACTGAGTTAGGAAATGGCAGTGTAATTGGAACAGACTTGCTGGGGCTGTTCAGCACCCTGGGAGGACAATGCCATGGTTGGGAAGCCTTTGGCCACTTTGGCTTTTTCTTCTGCAGTGAACTCAACAGTCGATTTTTCCACATGCAAAACAAGACATGAGGAGCTTCTCAGACTGCAGTGGTAATAAAAAAGAATGAGTCATTTTAAAAAAATTATTTTATGTCAAGAAAATAGCTCTCATCAGGTCTATAAATCAGCTGCAATTTGAAGTACTTGAAGTGGTTTTTTGTTAGTTTTTTTTTTTTTTTTTTAATTGGTTTACAGTGTCTGTCCATATTTCTGAACAGGGAACACTGGGCATTCAAGGGTTTATCTTTCAGTTTTACAAAAGGTACCAAGACATTGAGACACTCAGAAGTGCTGGGGTTAGGGACCTTCAGAGGATAAAAAAAGAAAGAGGTAGGAACACCAAAGACAAAACAACAACAAAACCAACCAACCAACCGACCAACCAACCCAAAAAACGACACAAAAAACCCCAACCAAACAAAAAAACCCCAAAATCCCAAAACAAAACAAACAAAAAACTCCCCCCCCAAAAAACAAAGCCAAAAAAAACCCCCCAAACAAACAAAACCCCCAAAAATAATAATTATAAGAAGGAAGGAAGGAAGGGAGGAAGGGAGGAAGGGAGGAAGGGAGGAAGGGAGGAAGGAAGGAAGGAAGGAAGGAAAGAAGGAAGGAAGGAAGGAAGGAAGGAGAGAAAGAAAGAAAGGAAGGAGAGAAAGGAAGGAGAGAAAGGAAGGAGAGAAAGGAAGAAAGGAAGAAAGGAAGAAAGGAAGAAAGAAAGAAAGAAAGAAAGAAAGAAAGAAAGAAAGAGAGAGAGAGAGAGGTAGGAACACCAAAGGGATGAGGAACTGTGTGGAAACCATCGATGATGACACTTCCAAATCCTCCAGAGCTGCTGAGCCCAAGGTCCCCAACACAGGCAGGGTTTCTGTGCTGCCCAGGGAGTGGAGCAGGTCCTGCTCAGGGTTTTGGGGACCCTGAGGGGTGCCTGTGCAGGGCTGGGCTCTGCTCCTCGCCTTGGGAAGGGGCTCCAGGGGAAGAGCTTTGAATGCTGAACAGCTCCTTCCATTTAAATGGTGTCAGCTGGGCAAAATAAAGACCCGGAAGGATCTCAGAGACTGAATCCATAAAGGGATTGACTTGGGCAGGGAAGCCTGACACGAGGAAAGCTCTCAGTTTAAGGCACAGTGAGTTTCCAGACTACCACTAATGAACCCAGTTTACAAACTGGAGCTCAGCCAGTGCCCAGGGCAGGGGGAGCACTTTGCATCATCTGGGTCTGGAGGAAATAAACTTCAAACCACGCAGAGGGGAGTGATGTGCACAGAGCACAGTGACACCAGCTCTCCTGACCTCCTCAGCCTTATTGCTTGCTTTTTTTTTTTTCCTTAATTTTATTTTTGTTTTCATTGTTTAAGTGCTGAAGCTCAGATTCACTGTTATTGCCTAAAATAGGCTAAAATTCCAGATTTACTCTCTTTTTGCATGTTTGAAACAAGGGGTGGGGGGACCCAGTGATTTATCACGAACAGCAATAAGATCCAGCCACAGTGCAAGGTCTGCTTAGACATTTTAGTCATATGACCTTCATCTTTGCAAGGATCTATTGTTACATTCCATTTATTTTTGTCAATATTGACATCTGACCATGGACACAAAATGATCTTTTTTCCCTGCCTATACTCTCCTGCCCAACTTTGCATTAAGACAGCAATTCAAAAGCCTAATGCATGGAAAGTGAATCTTTTGTATTCACTATAATGCCCAATTTTTCCTTTGGAGTTACCAAAGCTGTCCAAACAAGAGCTAGATTTTCCTTTTCAGGAGAGAATAATGGAAACTTTAAATGAAATCAGAAGGTTACTTGACCTGTTAGAAACTCTGAGGTAAAACTGATGTGAAATTATAACGTGAAGCCATGTGAGGCTGTTATATAAAACATAGGAGTGCATTATGCAACCTCATATTTTCAACAGAGCTAAAAACGAAAAGAGCTCAGAAACTTGCAGTGATTAAGCCAGCTGCTAAACTGACCTCTGGTGTGTTGTTGCCAGGATGGGAACCTGAGCATGATTTTATTTCAATTTACTCCCAGTGAAAGATTGATTAGAAATAATCAATCTGTCCAAAGGCCTTGCAAAGAACGAGGTAAAATCTTGCTGCTTGCAGCTGAATTTCCCCCATCACTGGCAGGATGAATCCTGAGTAAATCCTGCTCGCCTCGACATTTCCATCAGATTCCACGCTCCTGAACCTCAGCTGCATTTTCACATTTCAGCTCCTGAAATGAGCTGTAGTTTCAGATATTCTGAGTCCAGCTGTTCCAGGGGCACTGGAGGGCTCTCAGAAAGCAGTGATTCCACCCAAAAGAATACAGAGCCTCCTTGGAGATGTCTTCCCAACCTTTGGTGGGAGAGGACAGGGAAACACAGGGGGGAAAAAGCTGATTTTCATGCACTTCAGCAGACCAGACCCAGGGCTGCCCCACGAAGTGTGCAATAGGGAGGAAATTGGGATTTCTGCTCCAGGTTAGCTCGGGGTGTGTTAACAGGGATCAAACCCTGGAACTGTTCAGTAAGAGCAGCGTTTACTGCACCCAGTTCTCTGCTGGCTCCATGATATTTCGTGATAGGAATCCCTAAAGGAAGGAGCTGGCACCGTGTGGCACGAAAGGGGAAATTGTGTTTTCCCAGCAAAGCCATTTCCAGCAGCCTGTCCCTGTGCTGGATCAGCAGGCAGAGCTGGGAGCCCCAGGCACTGCTCACACTCCTCAAGGAGGAGGAATTCCCCTGCCTTGGATCCCTCCAAGTCCAGACCCAGCTCTGAATTTCACCACGGTTACAGTGACAGAGCCAGCTAAACACCCTTTTCCTTTAGGTTTCAAGGGAGAGCAGAGTATTTTGTGAAGATGGTGGGTAACGCACGAATGTTTTTGCCAGCTCATGCATTTCCCAGCATTATCCAAATAGGATCATGAGTTTGGCTGCTTCTGCCTTTCCCTGGGAACTTTTTGTTTAAGCTACATTACAGAAAAAAAAAAAAAAAAAAAAAAGAGCCTATTTCAACGACTTAGTTTTTTTTTTGAATGCACAAAAATTAAAGGCATGGGTGATCCTGTCACTGCTTCGAAGGGTGTTTGCCCCTTTTTGTCTTTCCACATGCATTTTGCAACCATTTCTTTGGGATGAGGAGTTTTCTCCCCCATTCTGTGCATTAGGTTGACAATGCACAGAATTGCCAGACAGTTTTGTCGCTTATGCCTCAGACTTTACTCTTCCTTTGAACCCTGCTCGGCGTAAAAGAAGTTTTTCTTAATAAGTAGTTGTTCATCCTTTGATATGCACATCTGGATGTGCCTCTTATCTGCGGCATGGTAATGCTGCTTCCTGAAGATAGTGATAAAAGAACAACTGCCAATAACACAGACACTAAAAAAAGAAAAAGAAAGAAAGAAAGAAAAAAAAAAAAGACCAAACTGTTTTCAGATTTCTTTCAAAAAATATATCTGTGTGGAAAAAAAAGGGAAGGCTGTCTGCCCTCATTCGTTTGAGATTTTGTAGTAGCAAAACAAACACAGGAAGCCTAAAGGAAAATGGGTGAAAAATTTACATCTAGAAATCCACGGCATGATCAGTGTGGTGATATATAGTGCATCTGAAAATCTTATACAGCTCAGATTAGGCCTTGTTTTGAACTCAGTTTGCTACCCAGAATAAATCACAGCAGAAAGACGAATAATCCTAATTCAACCCCTTATTTCCCAGTGCAGCTGATGAACTGATGAGGAGGAAAAGCCTCTGTGAGTGGGGACTGAATTCTTCCAGTCTATGATGGATTTTGTGTCATGGCATTGCTTAACTTTTAGAATAAACTGTTCAGCGCCACTTTAATCACACCCCCACCAGTTCTGCAATCAGTCCCTAATCTCAGTTTCTCCATCTATTTTCCCTGCTGGATTTGAGGAAAATGCTTGGTGGGGGCAGGATCCCCCACCTCACACAAAACCCTGCCAAAACACCTCTGAAATCCCGGCGCTTCCTGCAGAAGGTGAGATCTGCCTTTTCCCTCACTGCCTAAAACAAAGTGCTCAAAAAACCCCAAAACTTTCCAGGGCCCAAAGTTCAGCCAAATTCACAGAAATCTCAGCTTTCCCCGTGCTGCTGAAGTGACTCCTTATCTCTGTGGATATTTCACAGCTGCTTTTCCCTGATCAGGAAATAGCAAATCAGACTTTTTTTTGGTGGCCACGCTGGGTCGTTAGCCCTGGCTGCTGCATATCCTCAGCCTGGCCCGGATTAAAGGTGAATATCACCAAGTGCTCCCTATAAATCTGGGGACGGAGGTGCTGGATGCTCCAGGGATGCGGGGCCGGGCCCTTCCCGGCCTTACAGATACCACTCATGAAAGGATCCCTCATTAGGATGCAGCAGGCATGGGAAAATGATAAACTCCTATTAACACTGTCATGGCAACTGAAAAAATGGCTGCTTTGGGGGAACAAGGTCCACAACAGAAGAAAAGCAAAGGCCTCTTTCCTTTCTTCGCTTTGACATCTGTTGTTTAACGTACGAAATTGCATTGTAGCGAGGCGCACCAGCGCGGGCACGGCGCGAGGCTTGGCAGCGATTGTTAGCAGCAGCAGCAGCAGCTCCTGTTCGCAGGGCTCATCTCTGAAACTTCGCCCTGGGCTGGGACCTGTCACGCAGGATTTCAGCCCAGGGGCAGAATTTATCGTTCAGATTTCGGCTGGGTTGGGGCTGAGCAGAGAAGAAAGAGAAAAGTTGTCCTTAATTCGTTCTCCTTTGGGACAAAACCTCAGCAAACATACTGTACGTGTACTTAAATCAAGTTAGTTTAAGTATATCTCTCAAGAAATTTACAAGTCCAAGATGTATTGAAAAGTCTTGGCTAACGTAATTATTTAAATGCAGTACGTTTGTTTATTGTAAGACATTGTTAATGTATAATTTGCATATTTGATATTAATTACAGTTTTGTCACAATCTGCTGAGTTTCCTTCCAAAATAAAAGAGTTGATGCCATTTCCTATTGAACCCATGGTTCAGAAGGTGGATTTCCCCCCATTATGGATAATACCTCTTGTTGTACCTTCCTGTAATTCTGGTGAACTTGGGGCTCAATTTTCTTGTTTTTAAACTGAGGACAATTACCTGCAGTTATAAAATATTTCATTTGTCACCCCACCCAGCAAAATAAGCGAAGAATGGTCACGGAGTGGAATTGGTTGGTCAGAGATCCCCACAGCTGATAATTACTGTCCCTTCCTCATTAAAGGAATCAAAAGCAGGGAGAGCCATGGGCTGTGATGCTGGAGGAGGGTCCTGCCCGCCTTCCCTGGCTCTGGAGCCTTCCAGGGGCAAATTTAGCTCAAGAACTGGCACAAGAGACACCTCTAAACACGTAAGAGGAGGAGAAAGCCCAAAGCAAACAACCCAACAAATCAGTCAGCCCCGAGGATCTGCTTTAGGCTCCGTTCAGATCTCCATCTCCACGGACCTGGGGCGGAAAGTTCCTGCTGACACAAAGGCCCTCCTTCCCATGGCCTCCTGTCCTGCTTGCAGAAAATCCACTTTATTTTAGCCACAGCCCTCTCTGCCCCAGCCAACCACACACATTTTATCCAGGTTGCCCCTCACCACTCCTGGCTGCAGGGTTTTTTTGGGCGTTTTTGATGCCACTTTGTGGGACACGGCACCAGACAAGACTGGGGTGTCTCCAACAGCTTTCTACGTGATTTACATCCCCTGCCTCAGACAGCTGCATCTGTTACCTTTGGAAAGGAGCTCTGGAAAAACAATACATTTTGCTAATTATGAAATTTGTGTGAAATAAATCAGCCAGTGTCTGTGAAATTTGGTGATTAGCATGTCAAAGAGCCCAAATATCATCTGCATCCTTCAGAGACCTGTAAGAAATGCAATTTTTTTTTTTTTTCCTGTGCACCTGCATCTATTAATTGCTTTCCCACAAGAACTCCCTCTCCTCGAGACTGAAGCTGTGCTGTGTGCAGATAAATGCACAGAGGTGATCTAATTTAATTTCCTCTCATTAATAGCCTTCCTCCATGGCAACATATCAACATCTCAGCTGTGACAATGAGGACACCTGAGTATACACATATTCTGTGCAGCCTCCTTATGGGCAAGAGCCTGTCAAGCTTATCAAACAAAATAAAAAGAGGATTTTAAAATGTGTTTTCAAGCAGCTTACGGAGAGTTTCTTGATATATTTCGAGCAGGACATGGGCTTGCAGGCAGTTGGAGGGAAAGCTAACAGACAGGCCCAGGATTTTAGCTTTTTATAAGTGCTGCTGGATCTTCATTATCCCTGCAAAGATCTTAAACAAAAGGGGGAGAAGCTGTGCCCCCTCCCTGCACGGCTGAGGGTAGGAAAGGGCCAGAGGTGTGAACCCAGCACTGCCACCCTCCCATTACTCTCACCCAGTTGTTAACTACAATGCTGGGCTATTTAAATGCTAATATTATTTAGCATGCAACAATCATTCAGGTTGGAGTCCCGGATTTTCTGAGAGGAGAAAGGAAAAAAAAAAAAAGAAACTTTGCAAACGTTGCTTTACTGTTCCCCAGGACAGCTCCTCACGCAGGGATTTTGGGAAGGAGGTGCTGGCAGTGCCTCTGTTGATACACAGGATTTGGTTTTTTAGTTCTTCAGGTTTTCACCTTGTTAGATATAGACAAGTTCTGCTTTTCTCTATTTTTCTGTCCGTTATCTGAGCGCAGCTTTGCAGATTTTCCTTGTGTCAGATCCCATAACACTCCTCCACTCTCCCTGTTCTTTTTTCAGGGGAAGTTTGGAAATGGAAGACCTGTTATAAATGGATAAAGTGCAAGGCCCAAGTTGAACCCCATCGTGTTACCCAATTTGTGGAGAGGAAGAGGGAAGGTCACAGCCTTTGTGTCTGGGCAGGTGTCAGGCAGCAGCTTCCTCCCAGGCTGTGCTGAATATCCCAGCACAGAACCGGCCCTGCTTCCCATCCAGGGGCTGGGCCAGGCAGAAAACAACCAACGCTAAAGGAAATCATCACTGGCATTACAAAATAGCAACCCTGGAGCTGGAATAACACACGAAAAGGACACCAAAATCTGCTGCTGTCCAGGGGAAAGAGCAAACCAGAGGCCCTTGAGGTGGCTGAGCTGGAGAATAAAGTCAGGTGAAGAGTTGAACAAAACCCCCATCCATGCTTGCAACACTGACATCCTGGGTTTAGAAATGCTTTCCCAAAACCACTTCATTCCCTTCATCTTCCAAAAAAAAAAAAAAAAAAAAAAA